>CM039675.1:414521869-415089369 GCA_022496015.1 Hordeum marinum
CACACTCCAACTCAGAAAGATCTGAGCCATATCACTTGTTTCAAGTGTCAGAAGACTGGGCACTACGCCACTGAATGTCCCCAGAGCAAGCAAGGGAATGGAAACGGCAACAACAATGGCAACTCAGCAGCTAAGAAGCCAAATCCTTTTCCCCGTGCTCAGGTGAACCACATTGATGTGGAGGAAGTCTATGATCAGCCCGAGACTGTGGTTGGTAAGTTTTTATTGCATTCTCGTCCAGTTATAGTACTCTTTGATTCCGGTGCAACTCATTCATTCATATCAAGGGTAGTTGTGCAAAAGTGTGGTTTGCCCGCCAGAACCCTTAGTCAACCCATTCAGGTCAGTTCCCCAGGAGGCATGATGATGGCAGGCATAGGATGCCACGCATTGAACCTTAATATAGGAAACCATATTTTCCCCACCGACCTCATTGTCTTAGAGTCACAAGGATTAGATGTAATCCTAGGCATGGATTGGTTGACCAAGTATGATGGAAACCTTGATTGTCCCACCAAGTCTATTTTACTCACCACCCCTGAACGCAAGAGGATTAAGTATGTGTCTCGACGTACATAGATGAGTGCACGGTTAAACTCGCTCACTGGAGCCGTTCAGGAGGAAGTACCAGTGGTACGAGACTTCCCAGATGTATTTCCGGAAGAATTACCAGGCATGGCACCGGATAGAGAGATAGAGTTTCTGATAGAGCTATTGCCTGGTACAGCCCCAATTTCCAAGAGACCCTATCGGATGCCCGAAAATGATCTAGTAGAGATCAAGAATCAGATTAAGGAGTTATTGGATAAGGGGTATATTCGCCCAAGTTCCTCACCTTGGGGAGCACCAGTACTTTTGGTGGAGAAGAAGGATAAAACCTTGAGGATGGTAGTCGATTACCGTGCCTTGAACGAGGTGACTATCAAGAACAAATATCCTCTGCCGATGATTAATGACTTGTTTGATCAGCTAGTGGGAGCCAAAGTGTTCTCCAAGATCGATCTTCGATCAGGGTATCACCAGTTGAAAATTCGTGAACAAGATATACCCAAAACAGCCTTCACCATGAGGTACGGCTTATATGAGTATACGGTCATGTCTTTTGGATTGACTAATGCTCCTGCCTACTTCATGAGTATGATGAACAAAGTGTTCATGGAATATTTGGACAAGTTTGTCATGGTGTTCATCGATGATATACTGATATTCTCCAAGAACGAGGAAGAACATAAGGAACACTTACGTTTAGTTCTGGAGAAGCTCAGGGAGCATCAGTTATACGCCAAGTTCAGCAAATGTGAATTTTGGCTAACGGAAGTCGGATTCCTTGGACATATTATCTACGGAGATGGCGTAGTAGTGGATCCCGCTAAGGTTGAAGCAGTTACCAAGTGGCAGTCACCCACCTCGGTTAAGGAGATCCGCAGTTTTCTTGGACTTGCCGGATACTACCGGAGGTTTACTCAGAATTTCTCAAAGATTGCCAAGCCCATGACGGAGTTGTTAAAGAAAGAGGTAAAGTATATTTGGACTGAGGAATGTGAAGCCAGTTTCCAGGAGTTGAAGAAATGCTTGGTCACAGCCCCTCTGCTGATCTTGCCGGATAACTGGAAGGATTACCAAGTCTATTGTGACGCTTCACGTCAAGGACTAGGAGGAGTACTCATGCAAGATGGAAAAGTTGTAGCCTATGCATCCAGGCAGTTACGACCTCATGAGTAGAACTATGCCACCCATGATTTGGAGTTAGCAGCCGTAGTGCACGCACTCAAGACCTGGAGACATTTCCTCATCGGAAATAGTTGTGATGTTTACACAGATCACAAGAGCCTGAAGTACATATTCACGCAGAAGGAGTTAAACCTCCGACAGAGGAGATGGCTAGAATTGATCAAGGACTATGACATGAAATTGCATTACCATCCTAGAAAGGCAAATGTCGTAGCAGATGCTTTGAGTCGGAAGAGTTATGTGAACACTCTCACAGCAGGAGGGTTACCTCAGGAACTACCTGATGATCTCAGAGACCTCAAGCTAGAAATAGTCCCAAGGGGATATATTGCAACACTAGAAATCCAGTCCACTTTGACCGAAAGAATCCGTGAGGCCCAGAAGTCAGACAACAAGATAGCCAAGATTAAGCTGAGAATGAAGGAGGGTAAAGCTAAAGGCTTTCGTCAGGATGAACAGGGTACTCTATGGTTCGAGAACCGAATCTATGTGCCCAATGATCCAGAACTCAGGGAGTTGATACTTCAAGAAGCCCATGATTCACCTTACTCGATACACCCAGGCAACACCAAGATGTACCTGGATTTAAAGGAAAGTTACTAGTGGACGGGGATGAAGAAAGATATTGCTGTACATGTTGCAGTATGTGATGTGTGTCAACGAGTGAAAGCAGAACACCAGTAACCAGCCAGGTTACTCCAACCTTTGCCAATACCCGAGTGGAAATGGGATAAACTCGATATGGACTTCATCACCGGATTACCTAGGACCCGTGCAGGATATGACTCCATCTGGGTAGTGGTCGATCGTTTGACCAAGGTGGCTCACCTCATTCCAGTAAAGACCACCTATACCAGTGCTAAATTAGCCAAGATATACATGACCAGGATCGTGTGTCTGCATGGAGTTCTGCGGAGTATCGTGTTAGATAGAGGAACCCAATTTAGCTCAAAGTTTTGGCATCAATTACATGAAACTTTGGGTATGATACTGGAGTTCAGTACATCATTCCATCCGCAGACCGATGGACAGACTGAGAGAGTCAACCAGGTTTTGGAGGACATGTTGAGAGCTTGTGCGTTAGACTATGGGTCTAGTTGGGATGACAACTTACCATATGCAGAGTTCTCATACAACAACAGTCAGCAGAGCAGCCTGAAGATGGCCCCTTTCGAAGCTTTATACGGAAGGAGGTGCAGAACACCACTGATGTGGGATGGTGTAGGAGACCGAAAACTTTTTGGTCCCGATGTCATCCGAGATTCTGAAGAGAAGGTCAAGCTAATTCATGACCGACTCGAGATAGCTCAGTCCCGACAGAAGAGTTATGCCGATAGTAAACGCAAGGAAGTGACGTATGAAATAGGAGACCGAGCATAGCTCCGTGTGTCACCACTTCGGGATATCAAGAGATTTGGTGTTAAAGGAAATCTAGCTCCCAGATTTATAGGCCCCTACAAGGTTCTTGAACATAGAGGCAAAGTGGCATACAAGATGGAATTGTCGGAAGGATTGTCCGGAGTTCATGATGTGTTCCATGTTTCCCAGCTGAAGAAATGCCATGCTGAGATGGCTGATATTCCTTTGAGAGACACCGTGCCCCTAGAGGCCATACAGCTTGACAGTGATCTGACTTACGAGGAGAAGCCTGTCAGGATCCTCAAGACTGCTAACAGAGTTACCCACAGCAGGATCATCAAATTTTGTAAGGTTTTGTGGAGTCACCACACCGAGGAGGAAGCCACCTGGGAACGCGAAGAAGATCTTTGTAGAGACCACCCGCACCTATTTTCTAGCCAACCCGAATCTCGAGGAAGAGATTCATCTTAAGGGGGGTAGGTTTGTAACATCCCAAAATTTCCATTTTGGAATGTTATGAAATATAGCTATGCATTCATTTACACCATTGTTTGAATGTATGGATTTGTTGAAATGCTACTCCTGACTTTCTGAAAGCCCTTTCTATTTTCTCTAAGTTGCTTTCACCTATTTGAAAATCTCTAGAAAAGTTCAAATAAAAGAGGGGAGTAACATGACAGTCCACACCAGGGACTTCTTGGTGATTTATTTGAATAATAAAAACCAGGGGTTATTCTGAAAATATTAGCAAAGGGATTTAAAAGCAAATAGGCAATTTCTGAAAATAATATTTTTTCGAAAGTATTCAAATGACAGAATAAAAATGTTCAATAAATGGAATTTATTATTATGTCAATTTCAATGTATTTATTCCCTATATTTATAAAAGTTTTGAATGCTTTAAATGTGTTTGAAACGCGCTGGAAAATCATTAAAGGAAAATAGATTTAATCGCATTTACTTAGAAAAAACGGCCGACCCAACGGCTTTAAAGCCGAGACCGTTACTGGTCGGTCACCAATGCGGAATCAGCGCGCCCTCTCTCCCTGAGCGGCGGACCCCACCCTACCGAGCAAACCATCAACGCGGTCATCGCCCACCTCTCTCCAGACCACGTCGCCGGCGATTACTCCCCCGCGGATCTCGCCCCTCTTTACTTCCCCTCACTCCCCAGCGCCCCTATATAAGCTGGCCACCCTCCGCATTCCATCCCCCCCCCCCCGAAAACCCCTCTGCCTCGCCGAGACGCTATCCTAACGAGCTCGCCGGAGTTTCTACAACAACCGGATCTCTCCAGAGCACCTGGCCGTCGTCACCCTCCACCTCTCTACCCACACTTGCCACCAATCAACTCCGGAGATCCGCTGCTGTCACCTGGACCTCTCAGCCGTTGCCCTCGACCACCGGAGTACCCTCCACGGCTACCTCCGACTTCCGGCCACCGTCGACGTCGCCGGAGATCCACTTTTCCCCTCTGTAAGCCTCCATCTTCATCGTAGCCATTGGATCTGTAGGCAACGCACCAGATTAGACGGATTAATTAGTCAAACTAGTATCCTCTACTAATCAGTCGCCCGCCCGCACACCTTCACGCGCACACCCACCCGACCAATAGGAAGCCGCCACGTAGCCTCGTCCGACCATTAGTTTTTTTGTTCTTTTCTGTTTTGTTTTTAGTTAACAGAAACTTTTCTGATTTTGTTTTGATTATATCTTTTAAACTGTTTAGTGGTTTTAGTTAATTCTTTGTGCATTAGTTCACATATTTTATGTAGTTTCACCCTGTAGTCTTAGATTTTAAAATTGAACTCTAAAATTTGAATTTAATCAAATTTGTTCAAACTACACAAATCTGAATAACTAGAGTTTAAAAATAGATTTTGATATGAATCTTTTTGCTACTACTTGTTATTAGTTAGGACTATCATATTGCTTAGTTTGAGGATTTTTAGGATGATTTTGATTAGTGTTTTAGCTATAAACAGATTCTGCCTATTAGTTACTATAATTTAATTAAGTTAGTTTTTAGTTAGTTTAAATTAGATTTAGTTTTAATTTTTTTAGTAGGTTCTGTTGCTTAAACATTTAGTGTTTACTTACTGTTAATAAAAATATAAAATTGTTTAGTTTATTTCTGTGTTAATATAGGAATCACAACTCCTTTTCCATTAGGTTTAGTTTGATAAAACCAACTAGTTTAGTAATAGATTCTTTTTAACAAAGTTTTAAATAATTAAATTCTGTTTTCTAAGACAAGTTTTTAGTAATTTCTTTTCTGTTATGATAATGTTTTATTAATAAATAATAAGTTTTGTTTTGCTCTTTTATTAGTAAATTATAGTTACCTCATCTAATAGTGTTTATCAAAACTTATAATAACTTTACTAAAGTTTTTCTCAACAAACTTTAAATTGATTTTATTCTGTTTATTAATAAAATATTTTATTTGTTTCCTTGTTGTCAACTATTGTTTTGGTTAATACAAGTAGTTTTATTATGTTAGTAGTGGTTTACCCATCACCTTTTTGAAAACAAAACTATGTGTTGTTTTCTTGCTTGCAATTTGTGCTATTGTTTTGTCTTGATTGTTTACTAGTTCAGTACAGATTTTGTGAGTTACATTATTTTTTATTGTATGCTTATTGAGTGCTCTTGTTTGCTTCTTTAGATTATCCGGAGTGCGAAGCTTGTTATCTAGAGTCACTCACGTACGAAGATCATCAAGCAGGCAAGTCACTTTGACCATGTATACCTATGTTTTATTGCATTAGTTCTTCCATCTCCCCAATGCATGCAAATTAGGTTAGTTGTAAATTTGGTTACTTGATGTAGTATCATGTGGTAGGTACCCCAACCCTTTTGACACTTTGGCCCCGGGAAACGATCAATTATATTTGTTGTGCTATTAGTAGACGGGGTTGGTTGTGTGATTCATGAGAGTGTGAGATAATAATTTCAAGACTACTATGATGATCAAGATTTCCAAATTTTTCAACATACCTCTGGGTGGATGATGGTTGAACGACGCCCTGGAGAAACCAGTGGTTAGCCTAGGTGATGCTGGAGATGTGCCAGTATTCATTCGGAAAGGTCCACCCAGGCACAAAGAGATGGATGGACGCTTCAAGACCCAAGGCTTACCTGCACAGCCACAAGCCATTATGGGCTCTGGCTTGGTTGGATATTGTGGCGACACTGGACAGGCGGTGCTACGGGAGATAGACGAACGGTAGGATAGGATGGGCACCGACAGAGTCCCAGTGGAACCCCTTAGAAGACCATGTTTTGGTCATCCATTCCTCAAACACCCTGAAGTGCGAGGTATCCAATAGAGGCGATCAAATCTTGTGGGGAACGTGTGCAAACCTCTATAGAGTACCCAAACCTAATCGATTAGCCGTGTCCACGGTCATGGACGACTTGAGCCAAAGGAACTGAACTATCCGGAACTCTCAACACAATTAATATGATTATGTGGGTATTAATGATTTGGGTATGAGAATTGGTTGGTGGAACCATCTCATTAATCAACCAACTTAGTAATAATTTTGCTTATTCCCCTCTCTTGATGTAGGAAAAATTGGCTTTATGCAAAGACTTACTACCCCACCTGCCATATATGCATATAGATTAGATGATTATTTGTTCACCCCTCTCTCATGTGACTTTGCCAGCATATTCCATATGCTGACCTACACAGCTGCAACGTATCATGTTGCAGAGTACTTTTCCGACCAGGAGTGAGGATACGCTCTACGCTCGGTGAGATGCCCTTGGAGTCAGATGGACTCATCTACTATGAAGCTTCCGCAAGATTTAGTTATTCTCATGAGTTGGCCATCAGCCACTTTATTGTAATCTTTATTGTAATAAAGGACTCGATATCAGATTTCGATTAATATAATGTTGTGTGATTTCCCTTTGATATATACATTGATGTACCGTGTGTGTACCAGCATGATCTTGGGATGGTACGGAAACACCTGAGATTCGACCTTTCAGGTCAGGTCACTACAGCGTCTATATAAGCCGGAGGGTTTTAGGTTGTAGATATATAACAACTCATCTAGGGTTAGCTATTCGATCTCGAGGCAGATCAATCCTGTAACCCCACATATCATCTATACAACCAAGCAGGACATAGGGTATTACCTCCATAGGAGGGCTCGAACCTGAGTAAATCTGTGTCCCCTTCAGCTCCTGTTACCATCGGTTCTAGTCTCACAGTTCGGGGCCTCCTACCCGTGATCCGCCGGTTTTGACACTCACATTGGTGCTTTCATTGAGAGTTCCTCTGTGAGCACCCAAGGAATCGATGTCTCTCCTTGTCATCAACAAAGAGGTCCGCAACATGGACACTTTCGTCCCCGGACAAATCTTCGCCTTCGGCACCGTTGTGCTGGACGCCGACCCGACCGGCCATCTAGGCCATGTGGAGAGCTTCTCCCCCGATCGAGAGGTCAAATTCAGGAACCTAGAGTTCTCTGTAGACTCTCAGGGAGACTTGCCACTAACCGGGATTGCGACTTCGCTTGTAACGACCGAAGATTCTGACGCTTTAACCTTGAGTTCCTTCTTCGGTCATGCCAACAGTGTTAACCACGGTGGTGTTCCAGATCCTGGTCCAGATCTGACCATAGTGTTGGAAGGCCGGATACACGTTTTTGCTGAACATCCCTCTCGTTCGGATGCATCGGAGGTCAACTCTGAAAGTTCTGAACAGTATGACCCGATTGAGCTGTCGGCGTTCGACGAAGGCCTAGATCGGATCTTGTCGATTGAAATTTCCGATGATTCAGCCCCGATCTATGCTCATATCGGTTACGGTGCGGGTCGGTACGAATTTTTCGACCCACCAACCACCCACTTGATTTTACTAATCGGATCTTGTCAAATATTTTGCCGACATGTTGGACTATGCCTCCAAGGAGGCAGAATACATGGATGAAGAGGACTGCGCTCCCACCCTCTTAACACCGAGCGATGGGCCACCACTTCTACATATGATGTATACATGGTGGACACTCCTAATGGAGACAAAACACCTAATAACAACGGAGACAAGTCAGGCGACGCACTATCTAGGCACCGGAAATCGCATAAGCGGTCCAAAGGCAAAAAGGGAAGGAAAGCTATTATCGGCACCGAGGATGGAGATACCCTCGAGGACCGTGGCGACCCCAATATCCCCGAACACTCGTCAGAGGGTCAGGAAAGGTCAGAGGACCAGAGCAACCCCGACGACTTCAATGATTCCAAGGACGATAACTACCTCCCCACTGTTGAGGAGGACGACATCCCAGAACCCGATGACCTGGATATCCCTGATAGCCATGAAGATCAAGAAATGTTGAGTCATCAGCTCATAGAGACGGCTCGTGGCCTAAAAGCTAAGGAACGATAGCTCAGAGCCGAACATGATGATCTCAATGATCGATGGACAAGAGTCCTCTCAGCTGAGGCAGGACATGGTACCGGTTTGTCAGACCAACACAAGAGCTATCCACAAAGAATGCTGCTGCTGCAATTTGATGATGAGCTCACTGATACTCTGTCTCCGAAACATACTCCATATGACAAGCCAGACCGCCCTCCTCGCGGGCGTGATTGGATGGCAGACGACACCGATTTTAGACCGGTGATACCCCGAAGACGAGGAAAGGGGCCACTAGATCCCAATGACAGGTTCGGCCTGTAATATGACCTAGATCACAGAGCAGGCCGTACAAGATCCATCTACGAATCTAGAGGCTACTCACTCGATAGACGGGATGGGTACAGACCATGGCTCGACCGAAGTAATAATAGAGACCGGGAACGTAACCGAGTTAGAACGGACACTGATTACAGCCACGACATAGCTCGGGTTCGAGGCACCACTCACTCGCTATGTTTCATGGATGAGGTGATGCAGCATCAGTTCCCAGATGGTTTTAAACCCGTGAACATCGGACAGTACGATGGGACAACTGACCCAACCGTATGGATCGAGGACTTCCTCCTCCACATCCATATGGCTCGACGAGATGATCTCCACACAATCAAATACCTCCCCCTTAAACTTAAGGGTCCAGCTCGGCGCTGGGTAAACAACCTCCCCGAAAACTCAATCGAATACTAGGAAGACCTGGAGGATGCATTCCTCTCTCACTTCTAGGGAACCTATGTTCGGCTGTCGGATTCCTCCAAACTAAGTAACGTCGTTCAGAAGCCCGGAGAGTTTGCTCGGCAATTCTGGAATTGGTTTTTGACCAAGAGGAACCAGATTGTCGACTGTCGGGACACCGAGGCAATAGCCTCCTTCCGGCACAATATTCAAGATGAATGGCTGGCCTGCCAGCTCGGCCAGGATAAACCTCGGACTATGTCCGCCCTTACTTCCCCGATGACCCGCTTTTGCGCGGATGAAGACAGTTGGCTAGAAAGACGCAGCCACAACTCTGAAGATCCCGGAACCTCCGAAGCTCGGGATGGCAATGGGAAACCAAAGTGCAATAAGAACAAACGCCAGCAAAATAATAGTGATGCCGATGACACATCTGTTAACACCGGCTTCCGCAACTCTCGACCTGGATAGCGGAAGAAGCCTCCTAAAGGCAATCGTGATGGACCCTGATACGTCTCCATCATATCCACTTTTCCAAACCCTTTTGCCCTTGTTTTGGACTCTAATTTGCATGATTCAAATGGAACTAACCGGGCAAACGCTGGTTTCAGCAGAATTGCCTTGGTGTTATTTTTGTGCAGAAATAAAAGTTCTCGGATTGTCCTGAAAATTTATGAAGAATATTTTGGATTTAATAAAACATACTGGCGCAAGAAACAACCAGAGGGGGGCCACCTGCAGGCCACAAGCCTATTAGGCCGGCTAGCCCCCTGGTCGCGCCTAGCAAGATTGTAGGGCCCTCGTGGCTCCTCCGAACTCCTCTCCATCTTCATATAACCTTATTCGCGGAGAAAAAATAAGAGAAAATAGTTCATCGTGTTTCACAATACGGAGCCGCCGCCATCTCCTGTTCTTCCTCGGGAAACCAGATCTGGAGTCCATTTTTGGCTCCGGAGAGCGGAAATCGACGCCATCATCATCACCAACCATCCTTCATCACCAATTCCATTATGCTCTTCATTGTTCGTGAGTAGTTCCATCGTAGGCTTGATGGACGATGATGGGTTGGATGAGATTTATAATGTAATCGAGTTAGTTTGGTTAGGGTTTGATCCCTAGTATCCACTATGTTATGAGATTGATGTTGCTATGACTCTGCTATGCTTAATGCTTGTCACTAGGGCCTGAGTGCCATGTTTTGAGATCTGAACCTATTATGTTTTCATGAACATATATATTCATATATGTATATATATGTGTATATATATATATGTGTGTGTGTGTGTGTGTTCTTAATCCTATCTTGCAAATTGTAGACACCTATTACGAGTTATGATCCGCATCCCCCAGGGTGACAATAACTGGGATTCTTTCCGGTGATTACCGTAGTTTGAGGAGTTCATGAATTCACTAAGTGGTAATGTTTTGGTCTGGTTCTCTATTAAAAGGAGGCCTTAATATCCCTTAGTTTCCATTATGACCCCGCTACCACTGGAGGGTAGGACAAAAGATGTCATTCAAGTTCTTTTCCATAAGCATGTATGACTATATATGGAATACATGGCTACATTACATTGATGAATTGGAGCTAGTTCTATGTCACCCTATGTTATAACCGTTGCATGATGAATGCTATGCAACATAATTCTCCATCACTCCTCCATTGCCTACGATCTTTCCACATATTGATCCTTGCTACGTTGCTTTTCTGTCGCTACCGTTACAATCACTACAAAACTGCTCCTGTCACTTTTGCCATCGTTACCGTTATTTTCATACTACTTTGCTACTAAATACTTTGCCTAAGATATTACGTCTTTCAGGTTTGGTTAAATTGACAACAACTACTAATACTCAAGAATATTCTTTGGCTCCCTTGTGTCAAATCAATAAGTTTGGGTTGAATACTCTACCCTCAAAAACTGTTGTGGTCCCCTATACTTGTGGGTTATCAAGACCTTTTTCTGGCATTGTTGTCGGGGAGCATAGATCTATTCTCTGAGTCACTTGGGATTTATATTTGTTGATCAATATGAAGAATCTGAAAGATCCGAAAACCAAGATCTATCCCTCTACTACGAGGGGAGGTAAGGAACTGCCATCTAGCTCTGCACTTGATTCAACTTTGGTTATGAGGAAGTTTGCAACACCACCACCTGAGAGTAATTCTAATATGTCGCAAGTAATTGATGATGCCACTTCTGCCATGCCTGATGCTTATGATGACACTTAGCTTGATAATACTGTGCCACTTGGTGAATTTCTTGATGAACAAATTGCTAGAGTCAATGCTGAAAATTATGATACTTCCGAAACTTATGAAATTATTGAAACCGAACACTTTGAGACACCTGCTAGACCTAGCTCCCCTAGATATGAATTTCCTAATATTCCCGAGGGTTATTTATGGAAGGAGAGGTAGCTAGGGACTTTCTTGCTTGTAATGATAGAGATGATCTTAAGAAATTACTATGCAAGTGGAAAGAAAATCTTTGAATGGTAGAATGAAATATGATCCTAAGTTTGCTAATTCACTATCTTTGTTACTGATAAGGATTATGAATGCTCTATTTATCCTGAGTTAATTACTTTAGTTGAATCTGATCCTTTCCATGGTTATGAATCTAAAACTGTTGTGGCGCATATTACTAAACTGAATGATATAGCCACCCTTTTTACTAATGAGGAAAAAAATCGTTATTATTATATTCTCAAGTTGTTTCCTTTCTTGCTAAAGGATGACGCTAAGATATGGTTTCATTATCTTGCTCTTGGTTGCGTGTGTAGTCCCTAGGAAATGATTTATCACTTCTTTGAAAAATATTTTCCTACCCATAAGAAACAAGCTGCCTTGCAAGATATATTTTACTTTGTGCAAATTGAAGAAGAGAGTCTGCCATAAACTTGGGGGAGGCTTCTCCAATTACTTAATGCTTTGCCTGATCATCCTCTCAAGACTAAAATTCTTGATCTCTTTTATAATGGACTAACCGATGCTTCTAGGGACCACCTAGATAGTTGTGTTGGTTGTGTTTTTAGGGAACGAATGGTTGAACAAACTGAAATACTATTGAATAATATATTGAGCAATGATAATGATTGGACTATTCCTGAACCACCTCCGTAACCAACTCCAAAGAAAAGAGGCATTCTATTTCTCAGTCCTGAAGATATGGGGGAGGCAAAGAAATCTATGAAATAAAAAGGTATTGAAGCTGAAGATGTTAAGAATCTACCACCTATCGAAAAAATACATGGTCTTGACAACCCGACACAGGTAGTAGAGGTAAATTATCTTCGTAGATTCGATGAAAGCGATATTCCTTATAATAAGTCTGCTAGCCAATGCTTAGAGGAGTTAGATAATTTTGTTGTTAAGCAAGAAAAATTTAATGCTTATGTTAGTAGACAATTGAAACATAATGCTTTCATGCTTGATCGCTTAGGTCATTATATGAGTAGAACTATCAATGATCTTAAACTTATTAGTAAACATGCTTCCATGGTAACTACTCAAGTAGAACAAGTACTTAAGGCACATAATGATTTGCTTACTAAGATGAATAGTAAGAACAATGATCATTCTATTAAAGTTGTGACTACAGGTGGAAGAATGACTCATAAACCTTTGTATCCTGAGGGCCACCCTAAGATAATTGAACAAGATTCTGAAAGGAGAAATATTGATGTACCTAGTCACTCCAATAATAAGAAGAACAAAGATGATGATAGAACATTGCATGTTGCTAATGATCCTATTATAGATACACCTGAGAACCTAAATGATATTCCTATTTATGATGCTAAGACACAATTTGGAGATGAACATGAGCCTAGTGATAATATTAATGATGATGTTCATGTTGATGCTCAACCTAGTAATGATAATGATGTGGAGATTGAACCTGCTATTGATCTTGATAACCCACATCCTAAGAATAAAAGATATGACAAAAGAGATTTTGTTGCTAGGAAGAAGGGTAAAGAAAGAGAACCATGGGCTCAGAAACCCATGACCTTCCTCCTAAACCATCCAAGAAAAAGGATGATGAGGATTTTGAGCGCTTTGTTGAAATGCTTATACCTGTCTTTTTGAGTATGCGCTTGACTGATATTCTAAAAATATCTCCCTGTGCTAAGTATATGAAATATATTGTGACTAATAATAGGAAGATACCGGAATCTGAGATTTCCACCATGCTTGCTAATTATACTTTTAAGGGTGGAGGACCAAAGAAATTAGGAGATACCGGAATACCAACTATACATGATCCATTAAGGGGAATTATGTTAAAACTGATTTATGTGACTTGGGAGGTGGTGTTAGTGTTATGCCTTTGTATTTATATTGTAGACTTGATTTGAATAAGTTGACACCTACTGAAATCTCTTTGCAAATGGCTGATAAATCAACTGCTCTACCTATCGGTATTTGTGAGGATGTACCTCTCATAGTTGCAAATGCTACTATCTTAACAGATTTTGTTATTCTTGGTATTCCCAAGGACGACTGTATGTCGATAATCCTTGGTAGACCCTTTTAGAATACTACAGGGGTTGTTATTGATTGCAACAAAGGCAATGTCACTTTTCATATTAATGGTAATGAGCATACGTGTCACGCCCAAGATGCGACCGTATCCTTATTTTGGCACAAGGGCCTCGACAGGGATAGGAGCGCATCTCGTCGTGTTGCAAGAATGGATATCATTACAAGTACATGTACAGAAGAGACGACTATATGGAATTGGCTTACACTCACCACAAGCTACATCAAGATCGCATCAATACAACAACATACTCAAACATCATACATAAGAGCAGGGTCCGACTATAGACGAAAACAAGCGACAAAATGACATCCATCCTTGCTATCTTAGGCTGCAGCCTAGAACCCTTCCTAGATTGATGAAGAAGAAGAAGAATAACTCCAAATCAAATCAAGCATCGCGCTTACGTCAAATCATCGCATTACCTATACCTGCATCTGTTGTTGTAGCAAACTGTGAGCCACAGGGACTCAGCAATCTCATTTCTAAGGGTATCAAGACTATTAAAGCTTAATGGGTGAGGTATGGTTAAGTAGTTAGGCTGCAGCAAGCGACTAAGCGTTTATTTGAGTGGCCAACTTACGAATATAGAAAGTAAAGTGGGTGGTCTACGCATAACAGACGTGAACTAGTAATGATCACCAACTGATCCTGAACACCTACTTACATCAAACATAACCCCACTATGTTCTCTCTCGGATGAGGAATCACGAGAAGAGACAGTCACGGTAATGCACACAGTTGGTGTATTTTATTAGAGTTTACTTCAAGTTTTCTATGACCGGGTGTTAAACAAAGTTTGCAAATTTGCCACATAACCGCGGGTCCGGTTTTCCGAAAGATTTAACCCTGTAGGGGTGCTCCAACACGTCCATCACAAAATAACCACACGCCACAAGAATAACCTCGACCACGGATCTCGTGATCATCGTAGGCATTTCCAAAGGAAATTCGACACCACAAGATAGGCCGAAGAAGATCACAGTTCCTCACGCAAGACGTTCGAGAAAGGTAAAAGAAATCTAGCAAGGCCGCTCGACGTGCCGACAATCCCGATAGGATCCACGTATCTCGTTCTCAAGGCACAACCGGATGAGTGCAGCGTACGGTGGACTGATAGAAATCTCCCGTGTTGCCCCGGGTTGGCCCCGCACACGACTGTAGTTTGGACCAACACTCATGAGGAGCACTGGCCCGGGGGTTGATTAAATTATCTGCGGGTGCCGACGGGTCCCTATGCAATTTCATTAGTTATTAGGCAAATGTAGTACCAATGTTCGGCCTTGACAGACAATCTTTATCCTAAAATGAAGATCAAGGGGTCCCCATAACAACCCCGAGCATGTCAGCAGCACTTAATTATGGAACATAACACCGGTTCACAAGTAACTAGGGCGGCAAGAGTGGAACAAAACACCAAGCAAAACGCCAAGCCTTCCACCCTTCACCAAGTGTATATGTGCGTTAAATTAAATAGCAATAATATTGTGATATCAAAATGTCCATGTTGTCACATGGAAGCAATTGCTCCTGCAGCTAGAAACGCTATAATACGGTTGAGCAATCGGAAACATAGCCAAACAAGGGTTTGCTGGGAAGGTGGAGGGTTAGAGGCTTTTCATGGCAATGGGTAGGCTTGACAAACAAGTGGTAGGTAGCAAGACATAACGATAGAAAATGAGACATCTAGCATGGCAATGATAGTAATGGTATCCAGGGAAATATGTCATCTTGCCTGAGATCCCGCTTGGAAGACGAAGGAGTACATGAAGACGTCGAGCCATCGTAGTCGAACGAATCCTCACACTCCGAACGCTTTCGGAACTCTATCGAGAAAAAGAAATCTGAAACAACAATCAACACACGGAACACCACAACATATGCATGGCATGGTGCGCAACAAATATGATGCATGTCCAGTTTAATATGCAAGGCATGGCAAAGCACATCAAGCAACTCCTACACATTAAGTGAAGCTCTAGTTTAGGTACTCATCAATATTAAATGTTGTTAGACATGGCAAGAGGTGAAGCATGAACAACTATATCATCTAGACATTTTAAATGGGGTCACAAGCAACATATAGCATATCCGAAACGTCCCCATATGCAAATTATGAATTTTGTCCAGATCTGTCCTAACATAATTTTAGAGTTGTTAAACAGGAAAATAAATGCCACCATGTGATTCTACATGTTTTTCTAGAAAATTTTCATATATGGAACATTTGAAACGGAGCTACGGTTATTTAGTTATGAAATAAATCATTTTAGCATGGCATTTACGCAAATTGCATGAAAACAGCAAGTTAAATATCCTAAACACATGTAAGAGTTGTTTATTGTGAATCTACACGAAACTAGTCACTTTACATATATAAAGTTTTTTAATCCGATGCATGGTTGTCAAGTTATGATATGCATGATGATGAGGGTCTTTCTGCAAAAATAGTAATTCTCAGATAACTGGATAAATTCGCATAACTAAAAAAACTAAACGGGCTGAATCTGACGCACTGCTGGGCCAACAAGCATGAGCGTTGGATAACAAAGTATCACACCGGGCAAAGGATAGCGAGGCGGCGCTCACCAGAGGCACTTGCATCGGCTCGGTGATGGGCTGGGGCAGGGCGAATCTGCAGCTGGGCCTCGGCGTGCGAAGCGAGGCCCGACTGATGGGGCGACATGACTAGGCCTGGGAGGCGGCCCACACGAACGAGCGCGAGTCGCTACAGTCATTGTCCTCCTACCCGCACGAACAGGAGGAGTGGGCGGCCAAGGCGAGGTCTCTGGTGAGTGGGCACTCAGGCAACGCGAGCAGGAAGGAGACCAGATCCTCCACAGGGCTACACGGATTTGTCTGTTCTCGGCGGCGGATGGTCGAGGCGGCACTAGGGTGAGGAGATCGTCGGCCATGGCCTCCTGCGAATAGAGAAAAGAGAGAGATTCAGTGAGGAGGAGGGAGAATAAATGGGAGGACAGGGAGAAGAGGGCGACGAGGCAAGGTCCGTCCTAGGGGGTCGCCGGTGACGTCTTGCCAGAGGGTCTGCTCTGTCGATGGAGGCTCGGGGTGGAACTAGCTTCCTTGGGGCTCGCAAGGGAGCTCAGGAGGCTTGCGAGCTACGGCGTTGGTCCGGGCCCGGCGGGCCTCAGATGGGCTCGGGCGGGCCCGCGGAGAATGGAGGGGAAAGGCTGCGTTGAGGGTGGCGGCTGGGGTTGATCTGGCGTGGAAATTGAGGTGAGGATTAGGGTTTCCGTTTAGGGCAGGCTAGGGGTGCATAAATAGGATAGGAGGGCTAGGTTAGGGGGTTTTAGCCCATTTTTGGACCCTCCGATCATGATCGGACAACTCTACTAGCGTGGTAGGCTAGGTGGGTTGGTGGGCTGCGTGCGGAGTGGGCTAAGGCTGAGAAGAGAGAGAATGGTGGCCCATGACATGAGTTTTATACAGCGAACACGTCTGACGAATAACCGATGATCACACTGCTACGGTTGACCATTGGGGTACCAAAAAAGCTCAGAATGTGACGAAATTGGGTAGGCAGTCTACCTAGAATATAACAAGACCGCATGCCAAGTTCCGACCCAATCCGAGAATATTTTTCGCGCGCTTTAAACTGGGTTTTTTAAACGATGCCGCGAGCGCGGGCGTGTGTGGTTGGTGTGAAAACGGACGACGACACGAACGGAGAGAACAGGCAACTACGAACGTATGCAAGTTTTCGAAAACGAGTGGCGATGCTTTGCAAATGATGCGAATGATGCAATGATGAATGCGACAACCAGACGAAACACAAGACGACAATGGAAATAAAAGGGGAATCTTCTGGAACATCGTTCCCGAGCTGTTACAACCCTCCTCCACTACATGAGGATCTCGTCTCGAGATCTAAGAATGAGCATTGGAAGAGAAAGAGAAAGAGGTAAACTTAGTTGCTTCGTTGACAAACGGGTGAAAACAATGAAACATCAAGGTTGGAAAGAGATGAGAACAACATGAGGAACAAGCAAGAATTCAAATGAAATTTCGGCAACACTTTGGTAGGATAGAGAGGCAAAGTTTGGTATGATGGAAAGAAATTGAAAGAGAGACACCAAACTTTGGTTGGACTAGAATCAAAACTTCATAAGATAGAAGGATCATGAAAAGATTTCACAGCACTCTGGTTAATGGACAAGCAAGGGAAGAACATGATCTTGACAAAGCAAGATGATAGATTGAAGAGAGCAACATCACAAGGCCTCCGTAACAAGAGAATAGAAACTAGATTGATAGAGGGAAAAGAACGGATAAGAAAATAACAACTTCTACCACCATTGAACATGAGACGCAAATTGTTGAACGGAGTTCCTGTAAAACCAACAACGAAAGAATAAGCTTGTTTTGGGCTTATAGACAACATCTCAAAATAATGAGGTGACAACCTGCCACAATTGAAACAATAGATTGCTTGAGAGCAAAAAGATATGCAAAACTTCTTTCACCAAGAGTAGGAGGAAACTTGGATCATTTATGACACCATGATACCTACAATGCTTACGAAATTCTTTAGGTGAAATCCAACCCAACATAACTCTGAGAAGACATGATGGATTTACTTATCTCATTCGTGATAGTTTTCCTTCGAGACTCCTCATAATCAAGAATTTAATAAAACCATCTCAAAATACAATGGATAAGTAATTGAACTTAGAATCCAAGATAAAGAACACTTGAGCACCTCCAACAGGAATCTTGAAGAACAATTCGAGAAGAATTACATCCTTCACAAACCAGCATGAAGAATCATGGGGATGAACTCTGGAATGAATGGATGATAGAAAAGAATTGAAGGTTGCAAAAAGACAAGCTTGATGCCTTGCTATGATTAGATGAAGCCTGGCGACAAGATACTTGAGAAAACTAGGAACTCCAGAAAAAAACAGTTGAACAACTTATGACCAAGAATTTGATGCCATGAACACTCCGGAAGAAGGATTGAAACCATCTTGATGAAACAAGAACAAGAATTATGATATGCATATCCTTCATAAAGTTAAAATTTATGACAAGCAACGGATTTCGCACACCACTTATTCTTCTTGCAAGGAATTTAAGAGAGAGAGAGAGAGAGAGATAACACAAACTTGAAGAAGTCTTGAACGAGAACAGCGATAAGAATTCATAAACGAATGAGGATACTATGACTGAACGAAGATACATGGGAATGAAGAGATCACGATCCACCTAATGGAAAACTTCACAATGCACTGGAATAATTGATATACGAACGAAGGGACAACAATTGAGAAGAATTTGAGAACGAAATCTGAAAGCTGAGAACGAGGAATCTTCTGAAATGATGGCCTTTGGAGGATCGAGGAATGAAAACAACTCTGAATGCACCAGATAGATATGGGAGGAATTTCTCATGATCGAAAACAACTCAAGAGGATAGCATCGAGCTGAGATGACAAATCTTCGACAGAATGGAGCAAGATTTAAGAGAAACTCTTCTTCGGTCTTGAACGCAGAGGATGATGACAAGAAACAACATCATGAATTACTGAGACACTCCAGAACAATGAATAAAGTAAAGGTTGAGCCAATGATGAAAATAATTCGAAGCGATCATGGAGAAGGAATATGACTGATGAAATTCATTCTTGCATCATATTTGAAAAGAACTTGAGGACATCTCCGGAAAGAATAGACGAGCCAGGTAAGATCCTGGGGAAAACCTGTGGGTTATGGGCCCACTCAAAGAAAACTCTGATGAAACGATTGATTAGAAGAGAGATTGCACCGGTACAAATTAAGAACTTGATGAGGTGAGAACCTCGAAATAATTTGGAAGGATTGAAATAAAACACGAATCTTCTGAGATATCTTCAGCCTCCGAATAGAACATAGAGGGATGATTTAATAAGAGAGGCTTGATGGGAATTCGAACACGGAAAGCATTTAATGAATGAAAAAGATATGCCCGAGGGTCTACTCTCATGGATGAGGCTCGGGGCAGCGCTGGATTCATTGGGGCTCACAAGGGAGCTCGGGAGGCTTGCGAGCAGTGGCGCTGGTCCGGGCCCGGCGGGCCTTAGATGGGCTTGGGCGGGCCCGTGGCGGCTGGAGGGGAAAGGCTGCGGTGGAGGTGGCAGCTGGGGTTGATCCGGCACGAAAATCGAGGTGGGGATTAGGGTTTTGTTTTGGGCAGGCCAGGGGTGCTTAAATAGGATAGGAGGGCTAGGTTAGGGGGTTTTAGCCCATTTTCGGACCCTCCGATCGCGATCGGACGGCTCCAGTCGTGGGGTAGGCTAGGTGGGTTGGTGGGATGTATGTGGAGTGGGCTAAGGCTGAGTAGAGAGAGAGAGTGGTGGCCCGTGACACGAGTTTTAAATAGCAAGAATGTGTGATGAATAACCGATGACCACACTGCTAGGGTTGACTGTTGGGGTACCAAACGAGCTCGGAATGCGACGAAATTTGGCAGGCGGTCTACCTACAATACAACAAGACCACACACCAAGTTCTGACCCAATCCGAGAATAATTTTCACGCTCTTTAAAAACGGTATTTTAAACGATGCCGCAGGCGCATGCGTGTGTGGTTGGTCTGATAACAGACGACGACACGAACGGAGAGAACCGGCAACTACGAACGGATGCAAGTTGTCGAAAATGAGTGGCGATGCTTTGCAGATGATGCGAATGATGAAATGATGAACACGAAAACTAGACGAAACACAAGACGACAATGGAAATAAAAGGGGAATCTTCTGGAGCGTCGGTCCTGGGCTATTACAATACGGTACACTATCCGAAGAAACAACCTCAAGTTCACAATACCAATTCCATTGAAAAATGCCAACTATTATTATTCGAGACTTTGAGTTCCCCCTTCCTAATGTCAAGAAGAAATATGATATACTTTTTGTTGGGGACATGGATATCCCCATTGAGGTAACTTAGTATTATTCGAAAATTCTTCGGTTTCATGTTATTCGAAAGAAGTTTGTTAATAAGACTTTATCGACCTTATTGATGGATTTTTTTATGAGCATGAGGTGGATGAATTTAGAAATCACAACTTTCTGTACCCAAGTTTTACTTTTTGTTAGCAAATTTAAATTAAGCAAAAATGACCTCAAAATAAAAGTTCTTCAAATTTCCTGAAAATGGAATATGATTTTTCCTGGAATATTTAAAATATCTGACACTAAGCACACTACAGGGGGCTGCACCGTTGTGCCACAAGCCCACTAGGTGCGGCCACCCCCCTGGCCGCGTCTAGAAGGCTTGTGGGTCCCAGGTGGCCCCCTTCACTTATTCTAGCACCCATCCACTCCATCTTCCTGCATAAAAAATCCCACCATTGCTCTTTCCCGTGTTCTAGCTCATTTTGTTGCCATTTTCGATCTCCTTGTGAAAAGCTTCATTCACAAAAATGTTTTGGGAGATTGTTCTCCGGTATGTGACTCCTCCAATGGTCCAATTATTTTTTGTTTTAGTGCTTTATATATTGCAAATTTTGCTGCTGAGGTGACCTTGTTCTTGAGCTTGGATGTCAAATATGTATGGTCCCAAGTAGTTTTGATGCATGATATAGCCTCTAGGTACTTGTGGGAGTAATTGCTATGAGTTTTGTTGAGTTTTGTTCACCTTTATTTTGTGTTACTAAAAATTTCAGAATTTTTTTGCGAAAGAAAGAAATGCTGACGAGATTATTAAGAGGCTCTTCAAGCCGGAGTTCTAAGGAAGATGGAAATGAGATAAGGGAGAAACTCAAGTATAATCTTTCTCGCATCGTAGAAGTTTGACCATGTGAATGGCCGTGTGACACATTCTTGAGGGCGTCCGGAATTTATGAAGATTTCTATTATTTGGCTGAGAATGCAGGCATCACCGACTTCCTCAACGATAAGTGTGACCAGTACCTCTTGCTCACGAATACCTTTGTGCAAAATTTTCGCTTTCATTCTAGGGAAGACCCTCCTATAGTAGAATTTCACTTATATGTTGTGCCAAAAAAAGAACCTTTATGAATTTTGCAAAGTTTGCAAAATACCCTATTAGGGAAGCATCAGGGAACCACGTCCTCGAGACATGGAATATTTCACTGCCGCAATCACTATTGGGGAAGAGAGAGGTGTGTCAAAGGCAAGAGCAGCTAGTTTACATTTTCCTGCGCTATGATATTATTCATTATTTGTGGGAATATGTTTAGTTGGTAAGTGGGAGAGTGGAAGTCTTAGTGCCCTGACCTCGCCATTCAGTGCCATGCTTTATTTGCTGATAGAACCTTTAGTCTAGGCGCTATGGTGGCCCAATGGTTGAACACCAACTGTTTGAAGCGGCCCATATTCGGAGGTATCTAGGCATCTCGTTTAGCGAAACATTTCGAGATACCCATTAGGCTTAACGAGAGAGATGAGAGGCCGCTACCCTCAAAGTTTTTAGATTATGGCCATATGGTAGCTAACGATGTTATTGAGAAAAATGATGATAGGAGGCCATCCCTTGATCCTTACCCGGATGTCACAGCCCTAGAATTTGTTTGCAAATAATTAAGTTAGTTGCATCAGTGGCATCCATGCATCATGTTTACATTCAAGTGAACTTGAAATGGGGATTATCAAGCCCTAGAACTCCCTTATTAAAACAAAATTACAATTATCTAAGTTTTCAAATGTTTCCTTTTGGTCTTAAAAAAATGTTCACTATTTATGATAAATGTTGGCAACAACATATCAGGGGACATTTTAATTTTCAAAACTATTATAGCATTTTAAAACACCTCTTTAGGCTACTGAAATCAATTAATAAAGCTCTATAAATATCTTAGTGGCTCCAAATATTCAGAAACTATTTGTGGGACTTTGAAATATATAGTTCATGACCCATAAATTATCTCAGGATTTTTGCCTTGGTATTTTTGCCCAAGCAATAAATTCAAAAAAAAGACAGAAAAATAGAAAACAAAAATTATAAAAGGAGGGAACCCACCTGGGCCTTACCTGTTTAAATGTTTTGGCCCAGCCCGTCATCCCCTTCTCCTGTCGTCTTCCACCTCTCGCTAGGAGGACGAGGGGGTGCGTGCCCGAAACGCGACGCCATGCGCACGGCCACCTCCTGCTTGCCTCCGGCAACGCAACGCAGGGGATTAGGACCCTTAGAGCCGTCCGGATCGGGACGACCCCTCTCCTCTCCTCCCCCTTGCTCTGTCTCTTCCCCCCTCTTCGATGGCCGTCGCAGCCATGGCTAGGCTGCCGCAAAACCGCAGCCACCGCTGCTCACGTGCCTTGCTGTCGGGTCCAGAGGCATCAGTCGGATGTGCTCTGTGCCCTCCCTGACGTGCCCAGGCCATGGAGGCCATAAGAAGAAGCCCACGGCCATCTTCCTCGTCCATGGTCGCTGAACATCGATGACTGATTCGCCGCTGCCAGGACCTCCCCGACCTCGTCGACCACCTCCTCGAGTCCGCTGTGCGCCACTGACTCTTTCCCCTTCGTATCCCTCGTTGCGGTCGTCCTCTAGATAGCCGAACCGTCGGACCCAAAACCTCCCACCGCCGTGGCTCGTCGCCGTCGTGTCTAGAGTTCCCCAAGCTCGTGTCTGAGCATGTGGACGAGATCCTGGAGGCTCCAGGAGTCCGTAGCCACTAGCAGCTTTCGCTCCCGTGCCCTTCTGCGCCAACACCGAGCAAGGCTGAGCTCCGGCCGCCACCGTAGTCGATGTTGTGCTCGAACCCGACCACCCCGCATCCTCCCGTTGCCTTAAATGGATGCACACGAGCCTGAGCTTCGCATAGATGGTCTCCGCTGCGCGAATGCTCACCGAAGGGGGTTTTCCGACGACCCCCGCCACGGTTTTGGTCACCGCCGGTCGAGCTCTTGTGAAGCCGATGTGGCACCATCATTTACCACAAATGACACCCCTAATTAAAACCCTGACACACTGACACTGGGACCCACCCTCTAATTTAAACCTCTAGTTAATTAGGTAAGTTAAAATAACCCCGTGATTAACACTGATTCGATGAATTGCAGGCCCCACAGGTCAGTTTGACTTGGAACGGCGAGCTGACCAGGATGACGTCATCCTGACGTTTAGCTGATGCAATAATTACATTTCTAGGATTTAAATAAATTCCAGAAATTGCTGAAAACTTGTAAAAATCATAGAAAATAATCTGTAAGTCAAATGGAAATAATTTACATATGAAAAATGATCAAAAAAATCCAATGATTATGTTTATGCCGTGATCATGCATGTTTGAGCTAGTTACCATCACCAAGTAGGACGTTTCTTGATTAGGTTAATTTAATAAATAGTGTTGGAGTTGGAATTTAGTATATATTTGAATTCCACCTCACTTAATATGAGTACCTATAGCACTAGGTCAATATAGTACCTTAACATGCCATTTCATGCATCATGTTTGTTCCATCACATTGAATGTGTTCACTTCTCTGTTTGCCGGTGTTGTTCCCATTCGGTAGACGATGGTTCCAACGATGTAACCATTGACACTAATGAAGAAAATTCTTATCTTCAGGAGTGTCAGGCAAGCAAACCCCCCTTGAGCATACCAATATGAACCCACTCTCTCGCTCCTGCCCACTTTTATTGCAATAGGTCAATCACAATTCAACTATTACATGTTCTCGGTAGTTAAACCCATTCCTTTGCATGACCTGTCTTTGCCACAGTAAAAAGTTGAAACCACTTAGCATGAGTAGCAACTGATTGAGCCTTGTTGTGCTTACTCATCCATACTTGCTTACTTATTGTGCCTGCTATGCTTAAGAGTCATGTTGTGTCGGGTCTGATCCACCCCGGTGATGAATCGGATTGGATGTGTTCATGTCCTACGGTGTGAGAGCTAAGTGTGTGAACACGATTTAGTAAAGGTAGCGATGAGAGGTCATGTAGGAGTACATGGCGGGTTGTCTCATTTGGACTGTTCGTAAGAACTGAGTTCCATGTTTGTGATCCAAGACAGTTACTACCACATGTTGGGCCCCGAAATATGACCCCGCTAGAGTTATTAATTGCCTAGACCTCTGTCCAGGAGTTGCAACTAGTTTCTGGTGCTTGTAGGAAAAGTGTTGGCGGCCATGCATAGCGTTGCCCGACAGGGTGGACTATGATGCGATAAAGGCACAGTGGCACGGTGTACCAAGTGGCACCCGAACAGTGAGCTTGCGAACCATGCACACATCATTTGAGGCCGTAGTGGAAACTTCAGACGGACTTCCGTGCGGGTTTAGTCTCAAATAGGCAATAAACCCGGAAAAGGGTCTTGTGTGGTTGACGGTCGTGGCCGACGCCCAAGCCAGTGCTTCCGCTTGAAGGTTGCCGAGATGCATGATGTGCATATGGTGATAAGTGGCAAGAGCGAGAGTGAAGAAATATACACCTGCAGGGTGAAATAATCTATTAGAATAGTCGCGTCCTTGGATATGGAGTACTTGGAGAACTTATGTGGTTCATAGATAAGTGGAATTGATACCTCTAAAATACGCAAGATAAGCGTGAGTGCTATGGATGTCCTTCTCATAGGGAGACGGGAGTGGATCCATAGTGGTGTATTGATTGGTGAATATGTGGACTCGTGTGCGCTATCCCACCTCAAAAGAAAGTACTTATAGTCGTAGTATAGGTTAGCCAAGAGTCAAAGCTGGCTTGCTGCAATAAACCCCACAACCCCCTTAATTGATACAGATGCATATGTAGTTAGTTCTGATGTAAGTCTTGCTGAGTACTCTTGTACTCATGTTTGCTTAATTTATGTTTTGAAGAGGAGACGTCAGTCTCAGTAGTGGTATTTACGACGTGAAGTTCGATGTTGACCGGATAAACTTGGGAATCCCAGACAGAGGTCTGGTTCCTTTGGTAGGGTCGTTGTAGCTTTTCAGGCTCCTCCAGCCACTTTTGTAGATGTTTGTACTCAGACATGTTTAACTTCCACTTGCTTGTTTGAATGCTCAGAATGTTGGGTCTTGTGACCCCTATTTGTAACATCTTAATGTATTGGCTCTTCCGAGCCTTCTAAATAAATGTTGTAATGTTGTATGGTTATGTTGTGATGCCATACTTGTATCTATGCATATCGGGCATGTCGTGTGTACGTGTGACGTGCAACGGTATGTATGGGATTCGACACCTAGTTGTGTGCCTTTAGTAGTACTCTTTACGGGGAAATGTCTCTTTGTGCTTCCACTGAGCCTTGGTAGCTTGCTACTACTCTGGACACATTCATTGATCGGCATGTATCCTTCTTTGATGTTGTGTCTGTCCCTTCGGGGAAATGTCTCGTAGTGTAATGGAGTCCCTGTAGCCTGCTACGACTCGTCTACATGCAGTGATGGCATTTATGTACCACGGCGAATGGAGTCCTTGTAGCTTGCTATGACTCGTCTACACACGCTAGAGAACGACACCTGCATTGATGGCTTACGTATGCCTGTCCCTGTACGGATGTGCCACTTGGGTTCTATGACTAGTCATGTTGGCCTGGGTTCTTTGACATATGAATGCTAGCGACACATTCACATACGTAAGTCAAAAGACGCAAATGGTCCCGGCCTAGGTAAGGTGGCAGCCATGGAGATAATTGTGCGTGAGACCGCAAACTGATGTGATGTGTTACAGGCTAGATTCTTATGGCCTAGGATCGGGTCCCGACAGCTTTGGTATTGTCACAGCCCCAGAATTTGTTTGCAAATAATTAAGTTAGTTGCATCAGTGGCATCCATGCATCATGTTTATCTTCAAACGAACTTGAAATTGGGATTGTCAAGCCCTAGAAATCCCTTATTAAAACAAAATTACAATTAGCTAAGTTTTCAAATGTTTCCTTTTGCTCTTAGAAAAATGTTCACTATTTCTGATAAATGTTGGCAACAACATATCAGGGGACATTTTAATTTTCAAAACAATTATAACATTTTAAAATACCTCTTTATGCTACAGAAATCAATTAATAAAGCACTATAAATATCTTAGTGGCTCCAAATATTCCAAAACTATTTGTGGGACTTTGAAATATATAGTTCATGACCCATAAATTATCTCAGGATTTCTGCCTTGGTATTTTTGCCCAAGCAATAAATTCAAAAAAATACAGAAAATAGAAAACAGAAATTATAAAAGAAGGGAACCCACCTGGGCCTTACCTGTTTAAAGGTTTTGGCCCAGCTTGTCAGCCCCTTCTCCTGTCGCCTTCCTCCTCTCACCAGGAGGATGCGGGGGCACGTGCCCGAAGCACGACGCCACGCGCATGACCACCTCCTACTTGCTTCCGCCAGCGCGACGCAGTGGATTAGGACCCCCAGAGCCGTCCGGATCGGGACGACCACTCTCCTCTCCTCCCCCTCGCTTTGTCTCTTCCCCCCCTCTCTGATGGTCGTCGCAGCCATGGCTAGGCCGCCGCAAAACCGCAGCCACCGCCGCTCGCGTGCCTCGCTACCGTGTCCAGGGGCATCAGTCGGATGTGCTCTGTGCCCTCCATGACGTGCCCAAGCCATGGAGGTCAAAAGATGAAGCCCATGGCCATCTTCCTTGTCCACGGTCGCCAGACACCGATGACTGATTCGCCGCCGCTAGGACCTCCCCGAGCTCGTCCACCACCTCCTCGAGTCCACTGTGAGCCACTAACTCTTTCCCCCTCATATCCCTCATCGCGGTCGTCCTCTAGCTAGCCCAACTGCGGAGCCGAAACCTCCCGCCGCCATTGCTCGTCGCTGTTGTGGCCAGGGTTCCCCAAGCTCGCGTCTAAGCATGTGGACGAGATCCTGGAGGCTCCAGGAGTCCGTAGCCACTAGCAGCTTCCCCTCTCGTGCCCTTCCGCACCAACACCGAGCAAGGCCGAGCTCCGGCCGCCGCCGTAGTCGACGTCGTGCTCGAACCCGACCACCCCGTGTCCTCCTGTTGCCTTAAACGGATGCGCACGAGCCTGAGCTTCGGGTAGATGGTCTCTGCTGCGCGAATGCTCACCGGAGGGGGGTTTTCGATGACCCCCGCCGCGGTTTTGGTGACCGCCGGTCGAGCTCCGGCGAAGCCGACGTGACACCGTCATTAACTACTAATGACACCCCTAATTAAAACCCTGACCCACCGACAATGGGACCACCCGCTAATTTAAACCTCTAGTAAATTAGGTAAGTTAAATTAACCCTGTGATTAACACTGAGTTGATGACATGCGGGCCCCACAGGTCAGTTTGACCTGGAACGGCCAGCTGACCAGGATGACGTCATGCTGACGTTTAGCTGATGCAATAATTACATTTCTAGGATTTAAATAAATTCCATAAATTGTTGAAAACTTATAAAAATCAAAGAAAATAATCTGTAAGTCAAATGGAAATAATTTATATATGAAAAATGATAAGAAAAACCCAATGAATCTGGTTATGCTGTGATCATGCATATTTGAGCAAGGTAACATAACCAAGTACGACATTTCATTATTAGGATAATTTAATAAATAGTGGTGGAGTTGGAATTTAGTATATATTTGAATTCCAACTCACTTAATATGACTACCTATAGCACTAGGTCAATTAAGTACCTTAACATGCCATTTCATGCATCATGTTTGTTGCATAACATTGAATGTGTTCACTTCTCTGTTTGTCGGTGTTGTTCCCACTCGGTAGACGATGGTTTCGACGATGTAACCATTGACGCTAATGAAGAAAAGTTTTATCTTCAGGAGTGTCAGGCAAGCAAACCCCCTTGAGCATACTGATATGAACCCACTCTCTCGCCCCTGCTCACTTTTATTGCAATAGGACAATCACAATTCAACTGTTACATGTTCTCGGTAGTTGAACCCATTCCTTTGCATGACCTGTCTTTGCCACAGTAAATAGTTGAAACCACTTAGCATGAGTAGAAACTACTTGAGCCTTGTTGTGCTTACTCATCCATGCTTTCTTACTTATTGTGCCTGCTATGGTTAGAGTCATGTCGTGTCGGGTCTGATCCAGCCATGTGATGAATCGGAATGGATGTGCTCATGTCCTATGGTGTGAGAGCTAAGTGTATGAACACGATTTGGTAAAGGTAGCGATGAGAGGTCATGTAGGAGTATATGGCGGGTTGTCTCATTGGGTCCGTCCTTAAGAACTGAGTTCCGTGTTTGTGATCCAAGACAGTTAATACCACACGTTGGGACCTAAAATATGAACCCGCTCAGCTTATTAATCGCCTAGATCTCTTTCAGGAGTTGCAACTAGTTTCTTGTGTTTGTAGGAAAAGTGCTGGCGACCGTGCATAGCGCTGCCCGATGGGGTGGAGTATGATCCAGTAAAGGCACAGCGACACGGTGTACCAAGTGGCACCCGAACGGTGGGCTTGGGAACCCTACGCACATCGTTTGAGGCCGTAGCGGTAACTTCGGCCGGACTTCCCTGCGGGTTTAGTCTCAAATAGGCAATAAAACTGGACTAGCATCTTGTGTGGTTGACGATCGAGGCCGACGCCCACGCCAGTGCTTCTGCTTGAAGGTTGCCGAGATGCATGACGTGCATATCGTGATAAGTAGCGAGAGCGTGTGTGAAGAAGTATACCCCTGCTGGGTGAAATAATCAATTCGAATAGCCGCGTCCTCGGATATGGACTACTGGGAGAACTTATGTGGTTCATAGATAAGTGGAATGGATACCTCTAGAATACGCAAGATAAGCATGAGTGCTATGGATGGCCTTCTCATAGGGAGACGGGACTGGATCCATAGTGGTCTACTGATTGGTTAATATGTGGACTCGTGTGCGCTATCCCACCTCAAAAGAAAGTACTTGTAGTCATAGTATAGGTTAGCCAAGAGTCAAAGCTAGCTTGCTGCAATAAACCCCACAACCCCCTTCATTGATACTGATGCATATGTAGTTAGTTCTGATGTAAGTCTTGCTGAGTACTCTTGTACTCACATTTGCATAATTTATGATTGCAGAGGAGACGTCAGTCTCAGTAGTGGTATTTACGATGTGAAGTTCGATGTTGACCGGATTAGCTTGGGAATCCCAAACAGAGGTCTGGTTCCTTTGGTAAGTTTGTTGTAGCTTTTCAGGCTCCTCCAGCCACTTTTATAGATGTTTGTACCTAGACATGCATAACTTCCGCTTGCTTGTTTGAATGCTTATAATGTTGGGTCTTCTGACCCCTATTTGTAACATCTTAATGTATTGGATCTTCCAAGCCTTCTAAATAAATGTTGTAATGGTGTATGGTTCTGTTGTGATGCCATTGTTGTATCTATGCATATCGGGCATGTCGTGCGTACGTGTGACATGCAATGGTATGTATGGGATTCGACACCTAGTTGTGTGCCTTTAGTAGTACTCTTTATGGGGAAATGCCTCTTTTGCTTCCATCGAGCCTTGGTAGCTTGCTACTGCTCCGGACACATTGATTGACCGGCATGTATCCTTCTTTGCTGCTGTGTCTGTCTCTTCGGGGAAATGTCTTGCAGTGTAATGGAGTCCCTGTAGTCTGCTACGACTTGTCTACGTGCAGCGATGACATTTATGTGCCATTGCATAATGGAGTCCTTGTAGCTTGCTATGACTCATCTACACACGCTAGAGATCGACACCTGCATTGCTGGGTTACGTATGCCTGTCCCTGTATGGATGTGCCACTTGGGTCTATGACTAGTCATGTCGTCCCTGGTTCTTTGACATTTGAATGCTAGCGATACATTCACATACGTGAGTCAAAATACGCAAATGGTCCCGGCCCAAGTAAGGTGGCAGCCATGGAGATAACCCTGCATGAGACCGCAAAGTGATGTGATGTGTTACAGGCTGGATTCTTATGGCTTAGGATCGGGGTCCCGACACCGGAGCCAGTTTTTCAGTGGGAGCCTAAGGAGTTAGCCAACCAATGGAACTATGACGACCCTCCTGAGAATCCGGGAGAGAGCTCTTTCCATCCATGGCCATAGACCAACTTAGGCCAAAGGCCTAAGCTTGGGGGAGTACGTATTTCTCACCGACTTTACATTCATGTTCACAGACTTATTCTTAAGCAATCGGTGTTCATACTCCTTAATTTTACTATCCATGGTAGTTTGTTTCCTTGTTTTGCTTTCTTCTTGTGTGTTTAAGTAACTTTGAGAAAAATACAAAAAAATAGTTCTAGCTTTATCTTCTAGCTGCTTAGTTGTAGCATTAAAACAAAACCAGAAAGATTTTTCTTTCTCCTTTTGCTTGTTGGGAGCTTTCCCGTGTAAATAATTTTTCTCGTTCTTCTTTTGATTTTTCTTTCTTTGGGTCGTAAGGATAAGACCACAATGAAAATATTGAGCGGCTCTCATATGCATTATTGTTTACCTATTAGAGAGCATATATTGCCTTACCTATTAGATTCCAGCTTAGTCCAATGCACATGCACTCTTATTATTATCCACACCGTTCGGTCGTGCAAAGTGAAAGGCAATAATGATGATATTTGATGAAAAGATTGAGATGGAGAAAAGCCGGTCTGAACTCGACCTATCTTGCTTCTGTAAATATGATTAGCTCATCGTTCCGAATTCAGTTCATCATGGGTGAAACATATTTGCAATGACAATTAGAGATTATAGTTATTCATGCCATGCTTAATTAGCTAATAGTAGATAATGGTTTGTCTTGGGTGCCAACGTGCATATTAAAATGGTTGTGATGTACTATGATAGGGTGGTATGCTGCTCTGAACGATTCAAGTGGCTCAACTTGGCACATGTTCATGCATGTAGTTGAAAAAAATCAACATAGCCTCCACGATATTTATGTTCATGGTGATATATCCTACTCATGCTTGAATTCAATGTTGGTTAATCTCGAAGCATGTTGATGACAATGTCGCTCTCTAATTGGTCGCTCCCCAGTCTTTTGCTAGCCTCCACTTGTACTAAGCGGGAATACTGCTTGTGCATCCAATTCCTCAACCCCAAAGTTGTTCCATATGGGTCCACCATACCTACCTATATGTTGTATTTATCTGTCGTTCCAAGTAAATTTACATGTGCCAAACTCTAAACCTTCAAATAAATATTCTGTTTTGTATGCCCATATCGCTCATGTGGCGACTAAGGGCTGTCAGTATCTTCCATGCTAGGTGGGTTATTCTCACGATATGTGTTAATTCACTATAATTCACAAGAAAGTGGCTGGTAATCGGGATGCTAGTTCCATGATCGAAATAAAAGCAAAATATAATTAAACAAAACTGCCCCAGGACTGTGTTTGTATGGACGGTACCCATGAATTCGGCTAGCCGTGGAGTGTGACTGATTGGTGGAGGGGAGTAAAAACTTTATCATTCTGTTTGGGAACCACCTATAATGTATCTAGCATGGAAGATTTTTAAAACCTCTTGGTCGTTATGTGAGCAATGAAAGCATACCTCTGAAAAATTATTACTTATCTCTGTTTGAAAAAACTCGAGCTATGTTACCTCTGGAAATCAATGCTTCCCTCTACGAAGGGCCTTTCCATTTACTTTATTGTTGAGTCATCATCCTCTTATAAAAGGAACCAGATAGAGACCACCACCATCATTTGTATGATTTGCTATTAATTGTTATTGAGTATGAGCATGATTGGATCTCTTTCACCGTGAATTACAATGTCTAGTCAGTCCTTGTTCTTTAGAGGTGCTCTGCATTTATGTTTTGCGGTCTTAGAAAGGGCTAGCGAGATACCATTTTGTTATATTGTATTATGATTGTTTTGAAAAAGTGTTGTCATCCGAAATTTATTATTATTGCTCGCTAGTTGATTACGTCATTTGTATGAGTTAATGTGAGACCTAAATCTTATTGTGAATGTGGGGACCCCGACTCATAAGTCGCGATCACCGAATGCATGTGTAAAGTGATCCCAGAGATCAATGCTCACTGAACACACATAATCTGAATAACAAGAGTCTTACATCCACATTTAGCGTCTTACACAAATAAATACCATGAAGTTCTAGTCTTACATAGATAGGGACACAAGGGCCAAACATTTAAATAGAACAAGCAGCGGAAATCTTGATCGAAAGCGTGAACCCATGCCACCTGCCTTAACCTACAGGCATTCTGACTGGGAAGCATCCTAGTTCGCATGTTCGTCACCAACGAACTCTTCAACATACTCCTGTTCTTCCATGCCTAGCCAATTAAATAACCAGTGGCAAGCCAATGAGTACTTTGAATGTACTCGCAAGCAACCCAAGTTGTGGAATAAGGTAATAATGATGCATGATATAGCACTAAGTAGGTAATTTGCGGAAAGCTAATTTTTAATGCAATGACATGATCAAGTATCTAGGTAAACATGCATTAACAGTTGGTAGATATCCATATGAACAAGTTATAGATATCATCATAAGTAGGGGATTTGAATATCTCATGTCGATTCATCATGCTAAGTCATCGGACTTAGTTTAGTTGTCATGCTAAGTCATCGGACTTAGCTCAAGTACCAGCCTTGTCTCCAACACACACACACACACCAAGTTTCGCGAAAAACATCCGGACGTAGTTTAAGAAGGACCTCCAACTGTGCATGACAGCGGACACGGCTATTCGAATAGTTTTACACTCTGTAGAGGTTGCACACTTCACCCACAGGACTCGGGGAACTTCCGTGTCATCTACAACTCGCGGTATGTAACATACCCGAGGTAAGCACCCGAAAAATGCCTTTCCCATGGTGATACTAAACAAAGAGTTCACTCGTTGGTGCCATCCCTCATGATATACATCACTTGTATCATCCATGAGGGCACGCAACGGTGTGCTCGGTGCCCGTAAAGACAGCGCATGGCCTTCCACTTCCGAGATGACCCCGTCTCAAGAGTGACCACTTATATCTTGCCACTAGTAATGCGGGCTCCTTGCTAGAACCAACCATAGTAATCAACAAAGCCCCGTCCCATAAGGGGTATCGTGGTTGCACATGTAAGGTTGGGACGGTTAACAGACCTTAAAACTCTCTGTTTTTTAAAACACATCCTCAACTTGTTCCGGTACACCACTTCTTTCTCAAGTGGTCACCTAACTCATCATCACCTCCCTCGGGCATTAGTGGCACACGCCGGGGTTTTTGAAAAGTCTTTGAAATCATTTCTTCCTTTTCATCACTATGCATAAATCCCAACCCAGTTGCATAGCATCTATTAGCATCCTATCTACACCCACCCGCATAACCCTCATAAGGTGGTAGGGTCATGCACGATGCAAGTGTCAACGGTAAGGGTATCGGAGGCAACCCACCAAAGGGGGAACACCACATCATGATCGATCATCGAAACAACAAGTGCTATATGTCATGCATGAATAAGTTTCTTAACATGGTGAAAGGGTTGCTTTCCTGGCTCAACAAAGTCTTTGGGGTCTTCAGAGTCTTCGACTCCAACACCTTCGTCAATAGCGCAATCTATCGTCATGAATAAAAGCGATGAAAATAAGCATCACACAATTATAGAGCACACAAAGCTCGATTTAAAATTCTATCCTACTCTGATAAATACTAAATACTATATTAAAAATATTTGTTTAATATTTTGTTATGAAAAACATTTTGAAAACTATTAATAGAGGAAAAAGATGCCTAAATATAGGTTTTAAAATAAAACAGTGCATGAAAGGTTTTCAAAAATGTATAGAAAAGGCACTATTAAATTCTATGAAATATTTCAAGAATTTAGGTGGAAAAATTATTGGATTTGGAATTATATTGAGCTGGCCCACAGGCAAACCAGCCCAGGCGAACCGACGCGCGCGTGCACCACGTTCAAACCTGACGACTGGGCCCGAAAGCCAGCGACAAAGAGAGGAGGAAAAGGGAGGTGAGGATGATAGGCGGGCCCTGCCTGTCATCTCCAACCTCATGGCAGGGAGGCCGGCGAGCTCACCGGCGATGACGCAGGGCATGACGAGGCTGGCTGGAGGTGGGAACGGACTCAGCGTTGACCCGTCGTTCCTCAGGAGGTCGAAGAAGCCCCGGAGGTGGTCGGAGTCACCGGCGGCGAGCTCCCACTGTGGAGGGAGCTTCGGGAGCACTCCCCGGGGCCGTCCAAGGCTGCAAAAGGAGCAGGGGAGAGGGGGATGGCATCAGAGGAGTGAGGAAGGAGCCACTAAAGAGAAGAGGGCCGGAGGGGCTCTGTACCCGGAGATCAATGACGAGGTGGCCGGGGCAGTCCTCGGCTCGATCCCGAGCACAGAGGCGTCTGGGCTCTCCGGGGGGCACAGGAGGGCTACTGGGGAGTGCAGAGAGAGACTAGAGGGGAGAGAGACAGAGGCCCGGGAGGCTCTTATATGGGCGCCCGGTGGTCCACCGAGCTCAGGTGCGCCGGCGAGCTCAGGGCCGGGACCAGAGTCGAGCAGACAGGGTGTGGGCATGTTTGCGGTGCTCATGGGGTTGGTCTAGGCCGAGGGGGAGAGGAGAGAGAGGCGGGGGAGCGCGCGCGTGTGAGCCCGACGATTGGCCCGCTCAGGCGGTCGCGACACGTGTGAGGAGGGCCAAAGGAGGTAGAGAGAGGAGGGGGCCGACAAGGTGGCGTTGTGCGGACACCAAGGCCGACCATCTGGCGAGAGGGGGCGCTCGAGGTGGTCGGGGCCATGTAGTGGGCAATGACTACAGTGCCTGTCGGCACTGTAGCATGCTCCAGAGCGCGTGTTTGGCATGCCAACAGCGTCTTGCGCGTGGCCAAGGGTGTCTAGGGGAATCTAGGGGTGCCTAGGCTAGAGATAAATACATTTGATGCCCTGGGGGGAGATAGAATAAGAGGACAGGGGAGAGAGAGCTCCTGCCAGGGTTGTCCAGAGGTGAAAATGGGGGATTTACCCCATCTTCCTATAGCCTATGGACTTGATAATTTTACTGGAGTGCCTTGGGCACTACAAGCTGGTGTGGTAAAAGTTTGGAGGCAAGGGAAATAGAGGAAGGGGTGAAAACAGGGACTTTACCATTTCACTAGAAGGTGTTTGATGTGTGCGTGGGCAAGATAAGTTTACCAACTTACTGAGATATTCAACAGGGTCAAATTTTAGGTAAAAATGAGATGGATCACCAAGTTTGAGATCAAATGAGCAAAGTTGACAATGGAAACTTTGGAAACCCTAGAAACTAACAGAATTAGGTTTCTGTAGATCTAGTTATTATAAGCTTTTACCCTTGATGCACCACTTAGTGTATCATCATTATTTGGTGATTAGAGCATATCCACAAAGTTTTAGGTCAAGGGGAGAAACTTCACAATGTAAAGTTGTTCAAATTTGAATCTAGACAGGGAAGGTTTTGGGATGGTTTCATGAACCAAATCAACTTGGATTGAGATGAAACTTTGCAAGATCATCACCTATGATAGTGTTGGCTTGCTGGAATTTTCCTGGAATTTTTTGAGAATATTTCTCATAGAAATATTCCAAAAGCTTGATTTCGACGGAAAGGGTTTAGAGGGGTTTTGTCCATGATTTGAACATTCCCATGCGTTGAAACTCATATATATGGAAAATATATGTCCACTGATTTTCCCTAATTTTTCTCAAATCTTTTGAAAGCATTTAAATGATTTTTTTTCCTATAAAAAATCATTTTTGGTCTGAAGAAAAAGCCTTTAATTAAAATATAAAAATAATCTTTAAAATTAATATGTGGTGGTTTTGGAAAGTCTAATATATAGTAGGTTTGAAGTAAAGCCTTTGGGGAAGAAGGATCCACCCAATTTGAGGACTTGTAGTGCAAACCTCATTTCAGGGTTTTTTGAAAACCTAATTTGAATAAATCCTTTTTGGTAAAAATAAAATTTGATAAAAATAGTTTTGGGCTCCATTCACATGGCATGATCATTGGGCAAGAAGTTTGGGTCAAGGAAGATGAATATGAAGAGGGATAGAATCTAAGAGTGCCATATACCACAATCAACAAGCAAACAAGCAACAATTCAAACAAGCACAAACATTGAAAAAGTTTTAATTGGCTCCAAATTTTATAAATCCAAACATAACAAGGTGATACAAAACAGGGTGTGACAGTGAATGTGGTTAGTCCCTGACCTTTGCTGAAAATCTGAACATCAGCTAGACGTATTTACAACAACAAGATCAAACAAAGTTTGTAAAAGTTTTTCTTTATCACTATCAGTTTATCAACTGAATTACTTGAGGTCAAGCAATAGCTTGGGGGAGTTGATATGTCTCCATCGTATCCACTTTTCCAAACTCTTTTGCCCTTGTTTTGGACTCCAGTTTACATGATTTGAATGGAACTAACCCGGACTGACGTTGTTTTCGACAGAATTGCCTTGGTGTTATTTTTGTGCAGGAATAAAATTTCTTGGATTGTCCTAAAAATTTATGAAGAATATTTTTGGATTTAATAAAAAATATTGGCACAAGAAACAACCAGAGGGGGCCACGTGCAGCCATAATCCTGCTAGGCGCGGCCACCCCCCTAGCCGCGCCTAGCAGGCTTGTGGGGCCCTCGTGGCTCCTCAGATCTCCTCTCTAGCTCCATATAACCCTATTCACACAGGAAAAAAATCATATAGAAGAGTTCATCGCATTTCACGATACGGAGCCGCCGCCATCTCCTGTTCTTCCTTGGGAGACCAGATCTGTAGTCCGTTTTGGGCTCCGGAGAGGGGAAATCGACGCCATCGTCATCACCAACAATCCTTCATCACCAATTCCATGATTCTCTCTGTCGTTCATGAATAATTCCATTATAGGCTTGCTGGACGGTGATGGGTTGGATGAGATTTATCATGTAATCGAGTTAGTTTGGTTAGGGTTTGATCCCTAGTATCCACTATGTTCTGAGATTGATGTTGCTATGACTTTGCCATGCTTAATGCTTGTCACTAGGGCCCGAGTGCCATTATTTCAGATCTGAACCTATTATGTTTTCATGAATATATATATAGGTGTTCTTGATCCTATATTGCAAGTTGTAGACACCTATTACGAGTTATGATTCGCATCCCCCAGGGTTAGAATAATTGGGATTCTTTCCGGTGATTACCGTAGTTTGAGGAGTTCATGAATTCACTAAGTGCTAATGCTTTGGTTTGATTCTCTATTAAAAGGTGGCCTTAATATCCCTTAGTTTCCATTAGGACCCCGCTGCCACGGGAGGGTAGGACAAAAGATGTCATGCAAGTTATTTTCCAAAAGCACGTATGACTATATGTGGAATACATGCCTACATTACATTGATGAATTGGAGCTAGTTCTGTGTCACCCTATGTTATAACTGTTGCATGATGAATGCTATCCAACATAATTACCCATCACCGATACATTGCCTACGTGGTTTCCACATATTGATCCTTTCTACGTTACATTTCTGTTGCTACTGTTACAATCACTACAAAACTGCTACTGTCACTGTTGCCATCATTACCGTTATTTCCATACTACTTTGCTACTAAATATTTTGCTGCAGTTATTAAGTCTTTCAAGTGTGGTTTAATTGGCAACTCAGCTGCTAATAATTGACAATATTCTTTGGCTCCCCTTGCCTCAAATCAATAAATTTGGGTTGAATACTCTACCCTCGAAAAATGTTGCAATCCCCTATACTGGTGGGTTATCAGACCCACTCTGCTGGAAAAAAATCATGGAAAGGCCTTGCAAATGCACGGGACTCGAGAGAATCCTGCCAACCACACACACCGCAATTGTTGGGTGTTTAAACAGGTCAGAAAACTCCCACTCGAGGATCAAGGCAAGAGCCCTCGCAGCGAGGATGAGGATCAACCTCGGGGTCCGATTGGTGGCAGCCAGAAGAAATTCCCTCCGGAAGTCAAAATGGTAAACATGATATACGCCACCCATATACCTAAGACGGAGAGGAAGCATGCCCTTAGAGAGGTCTACGTCGTAGAGCCCGTGGCCCCAAAGTATAACCATGGTCGGCATATCCAATCACTTTTGACCGGTGTGATCACCCGACCAGTATCCATCATGGAGATTCGGCGGCCCTCGTCCTAGACCCCATTATAGATGGATATCACCTCACAAAAGTCCTAATGGACGGAGGAAGTAACTTTAACCTGATTTACTCAAACACGTGAAAAATATGGGCATAGACCCGTCACGGATCAAACCCAGTAACACAACCTTTAAAGGAGTGATTCCAGGTGTCGAGGCCCGATGCACGGGCTCCGTAACCACGGAAGTTGTGTTCGGCTCGCCTGATAACTTTCGCAGCAAAGACTTGATCTTCGACATTGTGATCTTCCGCAGCGGTTGTCACGCCCTGCTCGGCCGGACAGCGTTCACTCGTTTCAACAGTGTCTCGCATTATGCATACCTCAAGGTCAAGATGCCTGGCCCAGAAGGGTTCATCACGGTTAAGGGCAACACGGAGTGCTCTCAATGAACTGAGGAACATGGGCTGGCCCTAGCGGCCGAATTTAGTTAGAAAGATGATCGTCAAGTTTCGGCATCTGCTGTAAAGGCAAGCAAGGTTGGCAAGTGACTCGACTTTAGGCCAAACTCTCAGAGCCTTCCTCTCCCCTTAAATAGGGACTCGCCCCCCATCGCATGCCCCTAGGACCAGCAAAGTACGTGCCAAGAAGGAACGATTTTGCACTTAAAATTCCATGGGTAGCGGTGGGGAGACGCGGGTGGGAGTCTAGCTAGACCAAACTACTACCATTAAACTTGTCTTAGGACACAACGCAGGTACCATTGAAGGTCCCGCCATTGGCGTAAAGCACATCCACAATTAGACGACTTCTCAAGACCTTTTCGCAATTTCCATTTGCCGAACAGTACCACCCATCGAGGTGTACCAAAGAGCAGGAGTACACTAGCAACAGGACACATTGAGGATGTAAGGCCACCAATCGAAGGCCCCTGGTACAACCACTCTTGTGTCATTTCTTTCTTTCAAATACCTTTAAGCGGTTGTCTCGACAATCCGAGATATAAGAGTTGTTGAGAAAAGAATAACAGTGTTGCACATGTTTGTCTTGTCTGTCCTTTTTGGCATATAGTTTCCTTTTTTCTCCCCCTTCTCGTGATACCGTTCGGTATAATGTGATGCCACCGGCTAGTACACAAGGGGTTCAAGTTTATAAAAAATCGCCTTATGTACAACTTATTATGCGTTCGGCATCTTGGAATTCACTTTGTATGCATTGGTTGTGAACTATGTCTTGGGTCAATAGTTGGGTTGCCCGGCTACTGTGCTTGCCCCTTTACATTCTGCTCGTTCGGCTAAAAGGGCAAAGGGAGCACACCTGCGATTGTGTTTCCTCATAGTCTGGTCAAGCACCTCAGAGGGTAAAGCCGAAAACTAACTATCATAGTACGCGAGACCGGTCTGTGAATCCGAGCACAAAGTGTTATACTTAACTCCTCGTCAAAGGATATTCCGTGTTATACGAAGGGTTTGTTCCTCACACAAACCATGTGATGCTGGCCTTAGCCGTGGTTCGTCCAAACATCACAACACTCCGGGGGCTTGTCATCAGCCCCCCGCAGTCCTTTTCGCACCCCTATGGCTAAGTGAAAGAAATAAAGCACTATAGTATGATTGCCTAGTCCACCGCACTACCACCTTCGGGTTCCGATAACTCGGCTTGGGGACATAGTGCATTGGTAGCCACCTCCTGTAGTATCTACATGGGGGCTAAAGCCGACGACTCGCATCTTTTAGTTTCAAACGGCCACACGGGAGTTATAAAGGAATGCAACAACATTAAGCGTATGATAATTTATAACGTTAAAACTTCGAAATGTCTTCGGACGCATTAGAACTTATTCAAAAATATTGTCGCCCGAACAATGTGACACTACCGCTCGAGCACCTTCCGTTACTCCCGTGAAATACATCTCGGGGCGCCGATGTTCCTTTCCAGGCGGCGGGGAGCGGTGGCTATCTTTGTCGGATCCATCCCTGGCCAATGCACCTTGACCTCTGCAAAGGCCATCCGAGCTCCCTCAATGGAGGAGGAGCGCCTTAGCACGTCGAGACGGAGCGACGTGTCAATCAGCCTCTGCACCAGGCCGAAGTAGCTGCCCGGCAGTGTCTCATCGGGCCACATCCGGAGGCAGAGGTCTACCATGGCTGGCTCAGCCATTCGACAAAGATCCATCAGCTGCTTCAGCTGCTCGGCAAGAAGAGGAGCATGCTCGGGGGCTTCAAATTGTGCCCAGAATAGACGCGCTTCGTCTCCTTCTTCCCGCGACGCATAAAGCGGATTCGCATCTGCTACGCTCTTTTGGAGATCGGAGGAGGCGCCTGAGGAACACACCTAGGTAAGCAATTTGAACCCCGTAGGAGCATGCTGGGATGACACCTCCATGGAGTCCATTGCGGCACCCGGAGTATCAGGATGCGACGTATTCCCGCTCTCCGCTAGTTAGGCGTGTGGGGTCTCCCCGTCCGATATCTGATCGGTGGGAAGGATGCGTGGGGGGCTGTAAAGCCAATAAGTACCTGCATGTTAATAAACTTTAAACCTATTAAAAGATGAACAAGGGGTCTTCGGAACCTAACCTTGAGGCGGGGGCTTGACCCTGAGGTTCCTTCATCGAATTATCTCGAGGTCATCGGACGTAGTGTCTGAGTCCGAGCTGTTGTCGGACAGAACCACCTGCGCACGACGCGCTTTCTTCTGGGCAGGAGGGGATACCTCCTTTGGGGCGTCCGATGACGCTGCCCTCTTTCTTATGAGGGGGAATTGCCTTCCCCCTCAACTCGGTCCTCCTCCTCTTCCTCCTGCTCCTCCTCTTCCTCTTCCTGCTCATGCTCCTCTTGATTTGAGGAGGCATAAGTTTCCCCGGACACAACCTCTGACTGGTCCCTGATGTGAAGGCCACTCCGGCCTGGTTTCTTCTTCTTCTCCTTCTATGCGGGGGCCTTGTACGGTTTCACCACTAGCATCTCCACTAACATCCCAGACCTAGCGTCTTCGGGCTGAGGTGACGGACTGCTGATGTTCACGGCTTTCTTCAGCCAAGACTGGAGAGGGTGATCGGAGAAAATGTTTTAAATCCTCTGTATGGAAAATAAGGCCGACCTAGCAAGATTATACCGTACCTCGGAGGTAGGATTGGTGGCGTGTAGACCCCTGTCTTCCTCCTCGAACGGGCAACTCTTTTGCGACTTGAAGAGCACCCTCCATAGCTTCTCCCACATAGTGTGGAAGAGGTTCAGAATCGTAGGCGCGTCGTCTAGCTGATGAGCCCACAAGGGAGCATCCCAGCACTCGCTTCTGCAGGTCGCTCACCTCCTTGCTGGGACCCCATCTAAGGCCCTTTTCCAGCCATGAAGCTAACCTTCAGGCAGCGGGAATCTAACCTTCTTCTCGTGGCATAGTGATGTAGAACCACTCCTTATGCCACACCTTGATGGTGTCGATGAAGGTTCCCGATGGCCATACGACGCGGGTGAGCTTGCCAACGATAGCTCCGCTGCAGTTTGTGTGCTTGCCTCCAACGCACTTTGGCCTGAGGTTGAACACTTTGAGAAAAAGCACGAAGTGTGGCTCGACCTACAGGTAGGCCTCGTAGACAAGGAGGAACGCCGATATATGCATGAAATAGTTCGGCGGGAGGTCGTGGAAGTTGAGGCCGTAGAAAAACATCAGTCCACTGACGAAGGGGTGGAGCGGAAAGCTCAACACCCTGATGAAGTGGGGGAGGAAGACCACCCTTTCGCCCCGCCTGGGAGTGGGGAGCACTTGGCCCTCCTCCGGTGCATGGTGATGAATGTCAGTGGAGAGGTAGCCAGCCATCTTGAGGTCAAGGATGTCCTGGTCGGTGACCATGGAAGCCTCGCACTGGCTGTTGGAGCCGGAGCCCGCCATTGATGAGCTTGGAGATGGGGGCCGGAAAACCTAGATCTATGCTTCGGAGGCGTACAGGAGTGGAAGCCAGAGAAGGAGAATGAGAGCATGAATTGGCTTTGGGGTTTTCTTCCCCTTTTATGAGGCTTATCGATTTGGTCTCCCCTTGCTGCACTATGAATCCTTTCGCTTCCCGAGACATGCGAGCCGTTGGATGTGCATGATTAAACATATCACGTGTAAAATGGGGCACGATCGACACATTGATAGATCGAGTTGATTAAAACGGCCTTGAACCGTGAATCGAGTTTTTGTAACTAGCCTAGCGGTCGTGGTGGGCCGTGACCCTTTATCAGAATGGTCGTCAGGGGACATTATTTTACCCCTTGATGTTTGGCCTTCAAGGCCGGCCTATTCATAGTGTTCAGACACGCCACTATTTGGAAAGCTACTTGTCATCGGAGGCCAAACTGAGTTTGGCGGGAAGAACTCACCTCACAAGCCGAAGACTCTGATCGTGCAAAGCAATTGCAGCTGAGACCCTTGGCATTGGAGGCAAGTTCGGGGGCTACTGAGGGAGTCCTAGATCAAGGTGTCCTCGGGAGGCCAACCTATTTCTGTGGGCCATTTACCGAACACAGGATTCATTGAAGACCCTATCTCCAGGATGGAAGCTTCGGGAAGCACGGCTCGTACTCCATGTTTGATGTAGCAAATAGGCATGTTTATCTCTTCGGCATGTAACTGGCCATGGGTAATCCCTAGATACCCTCAGCGTCTATATAAGCCGGAGGGTTTTAGGTTGTAGATATAGAACAACTCATCTTGGGTTAGCTATTCGATCTTGAGGTAGATCAACTCTATAACCCCCCATATCATTAATACAAACAAGCAGGACATAGGGTATTACCTCCATAGGAGGGCCCGAACCTGGGTAAATATGTGTCCCCTTCGTCTACTGTTACCATCGGTTCTAGTCTCACAGTTCAGGACCCCCTAACCGAGATCCGCCGGTTTTGACACCGACAGGACCCATGGCTAGAGAATGGGCACATGTTATTGAACGCAAGGTGACATCTCTCGTATATGATTCTCTCTTTGATGTTCATTGAACTTAGGTGCTACCTCAATCGGAGATCCTTTGCACGATCAGGTACAATGGGAATGGAGATGGTCTAGAAGATTCTCGGAGCGGAGGATGACAAGCTTGGAAGAACAAGGGAGAAGCTATGGACAAGGCACAGCTCTCGGACGTTCGGACAGTCTCGCATATCCGACGCCAGAAGACTGACCTCGCCAAAAGACCTCCAGGACACTATAGCACCCGGACGACTGACACCGCCTGGAAATCCGACACGCTCCAGCGCTTGGATGACTCGACCCCTTCGGATATCCGACGCCCCGGCGCCCACGCCGATTTCTCGGAAGTCTGGAGCCTCCGGACGTCTGAGCCTCTTACATCCGACAAGCTCTGCAAATCTGGCTACCCCGCACCCGAACCGAATCGTCGGACGATGTGAGGCTCGTGGATGTCCAAACCAACCTGAAGCCTCAAACGTCCGAAAATGTCCGGACGACCGGACCCTGTATGCGCACCAACCCACGGGCTTTGGCCCATGTACCCCTTCCTTTCTCTTGGGACTATATATGTTGGGGAACGTTGCATGGGAAACAAAAAATTTCCTACACACACACAAGATCTATCCATGGTGATGAGCATCTGCGAGAGGGAGAGTGGATCTACATACCCTTGTAGATCGCTAAGCGGGAAGCGTTAAGAAACACGGTTGGTGTAGTCGAACGTCTTCGCGATCCAAATCGCCGAGCGTCCCATGATCTCATCACGATCCGTCCCGCAATCCAATCATGATCCGTCCCGCGAACTCATCACGATCTGTCCCGCGATCACATCATGATCCGTCTCACGATCTTGATCACGGTCCTTCCGATCCAGCGCCGAACGGACGGCACCTCCGCGTTCAGCACACGTACAGCTTGATGGAGATCTCCGCCGTCTTGATCTAGCAAGAGCGAGCGAGAGGTAGAAGAGTTCTCCGGCAGCGTGACGGCGCTCCGGTGATGGTGGTGGAGCTATTCCGGCAGGGCTTCGCCTAAGCACTGCAGTAATGCGTTCTAGAGGAGAAACTGTGCACTAGAGGAACGGGCAGCATGTGGCTGAAAATCAGGTGCCAAAAACCCGAAGTCCTCTAGTATATATAAGAGGGAGGGAGAGGAAGAGGTGCTGACGCACAAGGCTGTCCACTTTCCTCTTGCACAAGGAGGAGAGGAGGAATCCTCCTCCAATCCTAGTAGGACTAGGATTCCTCCTTTCCTACTTGGAAACTATTTCCACCTTGCGTTTTTTTCTTTCTTTTTCAACTCCAGCTGCATGGGCCTCTTGTAGGACTTCCACCAGCCCAGAAAGGGCTGGTATTTATCCTCCTACAGCCCATGTAGCCTCTTGGGTCGAAATACCTCTCCCGATGGTCCACCGGTACACTACCAGCACTCCCGGTACATTACCGATGAGCCCGAATCTTTTCCGGTGACCAAAACAGGACTTCCTATATATGAATCTTTACCTCCGGACCATTCCGGAGCTCCTCGTGATGTCCGGGATCTCATTCGGTACTCCAAACAACCTTCGTTCACCACCATGCATAACTCTATACTATCAAAACGTCACCGAACCTTAAGTGTGCAAACCCTGCGGGTTCGAGAACTATGTAGACATGACCGAGACACCTCTACGGTCAATAACCAATAGCGGGACCTAGATGACCATACTGGTTCCTACATATTCTACGAAGATCTTTATCGTTCAAACCTCTATGTCAAGGATTCAGTTGATCCCGTATAACGTTCCCTTTGTTCTTCGGTATGTTACTTGCCCAAGATTCGGTCGTCGGTATCTCCATACCTAGTTCAACCTCGTTACCGTCAAGTCTCTTTACTCGTTCCATAATATAAGATCCCGTGGCTAAAACTTACTCACATTCCTTGCAAGGCTTGTTTTGATGTTGTATTACCGAGTTGGCCTTGAGATACCACTCCGTCACACGGAGTAACAAATCCCAGTCTTGATCCATGCCAACCCAACAGACACCCTCAGAGATTCCTGTAGAGAACCTTTATAGTCACCCAGTTATGCTGCGATGTTTGATACACACAAGGTACTCCTCCGGTGTCAGTGAGTTGCATGATCTCATGGTCATAGGAACATATACTTGACATGCAGAAAGCAGTAGCAATAAACTGACACGATCATATGCTACATTTGTAGTTTGGGTCTTGTCCATCACATCATTCTCCTAATGATGTGATCCCGTTATCAAATGACATCTCATATCCATGGGTAGGAAACCTTAACCATATTTGATCAACGAGCTAGTCTATTAGAGGCATACTAGGGACATGGTTTTGTCTATGCATCCACACATGCATCTAAGTCTCCGATCAATACAATTATAGCATGGATAATAAACGATTATTATGAACAAGGAAATATGATAATAACTAATTTATTATTGCCTCTAGGGCATATTTCCAACAGTCTCCCACTTGCACTAGAGTCAATAATCTAGTTCACATCACCATGTGATTCACATTTGTTTATGAATCTAACACCAAATGAGTTTTGGGGCTCGATCATGCTTTGCATGTGAGAGAGGTCTTATTGTCAATGGGTCTACGACATTTAGATCCGTGTGTACTTTGCAAATCTCTATGTCAAACTGTAAACTACAACCACACTCCACTTGCTACTATTCAAAATGGCTGCTCCACTATACGTATCCAGATTGCTACTACGAGTCATATGGATCTGTGTTTAAAGCTTGCATCGACGTAACTCTTTACGACGAACTCTATTACCACCTTCATAATCGAGAAACATCTCCTTAGTCTTTTAGTTACTAAGGATAATCTTGACCGCTATCCAGTGATCCACTCCTGGATCACTCTTGTACCCCTTGATGGACTCATGGCAAGGCACACACAGGTGTGGTACACAACATGGCATACTATACAGAGCCTATGGCTAAGGCATAGGGGACGACGTTCGTCCTTTCTCTTTCTTCTGCTGTTGTCGAGCTTTTGAGTCTCACTCAACTTCACACCTTACAAATCAGACGAGAACTCTTTTCTGACTGGTCCATTTTGAACTCTTCCAAAATCTTGTCAAGGTATGTACTCATTGAAAATATGATCAAGCATCTTGATCTATCTCTATAGATCTTGATGCTCAACAATTAGGTAGTTTTATCTAGTTCTTACTTTGAAAATCACTTCTCAAACAACCGTTTATGCTTTTCAGAAATTCTACATCATTTCCAAGCAACAATATGTCAACCACATATGCTTATCAGAAACTCTATAGTGCTCCCACTCACTTTATTGTAAATACAAGTTTCTCTTAAACTTTGTATAAAGTACAAAACTTTGATCACTTCATCAAAGCATATATTCCAACTCCGAGATGCTTGCTCCACACCATAGAAGGATTGCTGGAGCTTGCACACCTATTAGCATCCTTAGGACTGACAAAACCTTCTGGTTGTATCACATACAAGCTTTCCTCAAGTAAACTATTAAGGAAACGATGTTTTTGTCATCCATCTCCCAAATTTCATAATTGAAAAAATGCAGAAACTGCTAACATAATTCCAACAGACTTTAGCATCGCTACGAGTGAGAAAGTCTCATCGTAGTCAACTCCTTGAACTTGTCGAAAACTTCTTTGTGACAAGTCGAGCTTTTATAAATGGTGACATTCACCATCAGCGTCCATCTTCATCTCAAAGATCCATTCGTACTCGACGACCTGTTGTCCAACGAGCAAGTCTACCAAAGTCTACACTTGGTTTTCATACATGGATCCTTTCTCGGATTTCATGGCCTCTAACCATCTGTCGGAATCCGGGCCCATCATCGCTTCTCCATAGCTCGTAGGTTCATCGTTGTCCAACAACTTGACCACAAAGATAGGGTTGTCATACCACTCAGGAGTAGTACACGTCCTTGTCGACCTACGAGGTTTGATAGTAACTTCATCCGAAGCTTCATGATCATCATCATTAACTTCTTCTTCAACTAACGCAGGCTTCACAGAAACAACTTCCTGTGCTGCGCTACTCTCTCGTTGAAACAAAGGTTCAATAACCTCATCAAGTTCTATCTTCCTCCCACTCAATTCTTTCGAGAGAAACCACTAACGCAGGCTTCACAGAAACAACTTCCTGTGCTGCGCTACTCTCTCGTTGAAACAAAGGATCAATAACCTCATCAAGTTCTATCTTCCTCCCACTCAATTCTTTCGAGAGAAACCTTTTCTCGATAAAGGACCCAATTTTAGCAACAAACATTTTATGCTTGGATCTGAGATAGAAGGTTCACCCAACTGTTCTTAGGGTATTCTATGAAGATGTATTTGTCTGCTTTGGGTTCAAGCTCATTCGGTGAAAGCATTTTCCACACAAGCGTCGCAGCCCCAAATATTAAGAAATGACAGCTTACGTTTCTATCAAACCTTAATTCACACGGTGTCATCTCAACGGATTTAGATGGTGCCTCATTTAAAGTGAATGTGGTTGTCTCTAATGCATTAACCCCAAAACTATAGTAGCAAAACGATAAAAGACATCATAGCACGCACCATATACAATAGAGCACGACTATGACATTCGGACACACCATCACACTATGGTGTTCCAGGTGGCGTGAGTTGTGAAACAACTTTCACATTGTCTAAAGTTGTATGCCAAACTCGTAACTCAGATATTCACCTCCACGATCATATCGCAGACATTTTTATCTTCTTGTCACGATGATCTTAAACTTCACTCTAAATTTGCTTGAACCTTTCAAACGATTCAGACTTGTGTTTCATTAAGTAAATATACAGTATATCTACTCAAATCAACAGTGAAGGTTAGAAAAAACGATATCCTCTGTATGCTACAAGACTCATTGGATTGCATACATCAACATGTATCATTTCCAATAAATCACTTGCCCGCTCCATCAAACCGGAAAACGGGGTCCTTAGTCATCTTGCCCAAGAGGCATGGTTCGCATGTCTCAATCGATTCGAAATTGAACGAGTCCAAAGATCCATTAGCACGGAGTTTCTTCATGCGCTTTATACCAATATGAAATTTAGCAGCAGTGCCACAAGTATGTGGTACTATTAACTTTGTATCTTTTGGCATCAATGTTATGAACATGTGTATTACTATGATCAAGATTCAACAAACCATTCTCACTGGGTGCATGACCATTGAAGGTATTATTCATGTAAACAGAATAACCATTATTTTCTAACTTTAATGAATAACTGTGTTGCAATAAACACGATCTAATCACATTCATGCTCATTGCAAAACACCAAATAACATTTATTTAGGTTCGTCACTAATCCCGAAGGTAGAGAGAGCGTGCGATGTTGATTACATCAACCTTGGAAACATTTCCATCACACATCGTCACCTCACCCTTAGTTAGTTCTCCGTTTTTTCTGTAGCTTTTATTTCGAGTTACTAACATTTAGCAACCAAATCGATGTCCAATACCCAGGTGTTACTAGGAGTACTAGCAAGGTACACATCTATAACACGTATATCAAATATACTTTTGTCGACGTTGCCAGCCTTCTTATCTACCAAGTATCTAGGGTTGTTCCGCTTCAGTGACTGTTCTCCTCATAATCGAAGCACAAAGTCTCGGGTTTGGGTTCAACTTTGGGTTGCTTCACTGGAGCAGCAACTGACTTTGCCATCCATGAAGTTTCCCTCCTCGCCCTTTCCCTTCTCGAAACTAGTGGTTTTACTAACCATCAATACTTGATGCTCCTTCTTGATTTCTACCTTCGCGGTGTCAAACATCGCGAATAGCTCAGGGATCATTATTTCTATCCTTGGAATTTCATAGTTCATCACGAAGCTCTAGTAGCTTAGTGATAGTGACTTGGAGAACTATATCAATCACTATATTATCTGGAAGATTAACTCCCACTTGATTCAAGCGATTGTAGTACCCAGACATTCTGCGTACATGCTCAACGATTGAGCTATTCTCTTTCATCTTGCAGGCAAAGAATCTTGTTGGAGATCTCATATCTCGCAACACGGGCACGAGCCTAAGATCACAATCTCAGCTCTTAGAAGGCACTCACGATCTCGCAACACGGGCTGCAGAGGGGCGATGTGAAGGCACTCTCGATTGGATGTGGCGACGGCGCAGGTGGGTTTGGGTGGTCGGCAGCGTGACAAGTGGCAGCGAGGCAGCGGCTCGGTGTGGAAAATGAAGTTGGCTGGCGACTGGCTGCGTGGAATTTGAGGCAAAGGGGCTATGGTCTCCAGATTTGGTAGGGGGCTGCTTAAATAGGAAAGGGGGATAGGGTTAGGGGTTTTCAGGGCCGATTTCAACAGATCGCAATCGGATGGCTCCGGTCGCACGGTATGGCTAGGTTAGGTGGACTGGGCGATGTAGGTGGGCCTGGTCTAGAGGGGATAGGAAATTGGTGCGGCCCGATGAAAGAGTTTTTCTTAAACCGAAAAATGTCCGACGAATAAACCGATGACGGTGCCGCTACAGTTGACTGTTCGGGTATCAAACGACCTCCGAGTGCGACATAATTTGTTAGCCGGTCTACCTACACTATAACAAGACCGCACGCCAAGTTTCAACCCAATCCGAGAATATTTTTCATGAACTGTTAAAAACATTTTGTAGACGATGTCGCGGGCGTGTGTGTGTGTGTGGTTGGTATCAAAATGGTCAATGACAAGAATAAAGAGAACCGACGACTACGAACGGATGCAATTTTCAAAAAATGATGGCGAGTGCCGATGCTATGCAGACGATGTGAATGATGTCATGATGAATACAACAACCAAACGAATCACACGATGACAATGGAATAAAACGGGAATCTTCTGGAGCATTGGTCTCGGGATATCACGACTCTCCTCCACTAACATGAGATCTCGGCCTGGATCTTAGAATGGAAAACAAAATAGAAGGGGCAAGGAAGAGGTAAAACTTGGTTGCTTCTTAGACAAACGAGTGAAACCAAAGACTCTCGAATGTTGCAAAGAGATGAAGAATGGCACGAGGCATAGCAAGAATTCGCAAGAAATTTGGGCAACACTTCCGTAGAAATAGAAGAGAAACATGATAAGATTGAAATATCTTGAAAGTGGACACAACACTCAGGTTAAATGAGATAAGCAAGGAAAGAACATGATTTTGGTTAAACGAGATGATGGAACCAAGGAAGAAACATCACAATGCCTCTTGAAGAAAAGAATAGAAGCTAGATCATTGGAAAGGAAAGAACAGAGAAGAAAATGATAACACCACCATTCAATTTGAAAGGCATTCTAACAGGAAGAAATTGAACGGGGTTCTTGAAAAATCAACAACAAAAAGAAAATCTTGTCATGGGTTTACGGAAAACATCTCAAATAATAATGTGACAACTGACTACTAACGAAAAACAATTGATTGGATGGGAGCAACATGACCTGCAAACTTCTTACACCAAGAGAATACATTGAGAACTTGGACCATTGATAAGCACCATGATAGCAACAATCCTTAGGAAATGCTTTAGCTGAAATCAAACCCAAGATAAATGTTAGAAAGAAATGAAGGGTTTAAATATCTCATCCTTGATAAATTCTCTTCAAGACTCCTCATGAATAAAGAATTTATAACACCATCTCAAAGGATATGGGAGAAGCATTGCACTTTGAAATGCAAGACAAAGAATACTTGAGGTCCACCAACAAAATCTTGAAGAACACTTTGATAATGAAAAAAATCCATGACGAGCCACCATCAAGAACCACTAGGAAGAACTCCAGAATGAAAGAATGATCCAAAAGAATTGAAGCTTGCAAAAAGAACAACATTGAGGACTTGGCATGATTTATATTGAGCTTAGCGAATAGATACTTGAGAAAACTTAGTACTCCAGAAAACAAAAGATAACCAACTATAATCAAGAATTTGATATCATCAACAACTCCGAAAGAAGGATTGAAATCATCTTGACCAACAAGAACAAGAATTATGTTATGCTTATCCTTCATCAAGTTAAATTGATGACAAGCAACTGATTGGCATACTACTTACTCTTCTTAAAAAGGATTAAAGAGAGATACACAAACTTGAAGAATTCTTGAACGAAACACTAGAAAGATTTTGAAGGGATGGGAAAATACAAATGAATGGAATACATGAGAATCAAGAGATCATGATCCGTCTAGCAGATATTTCAACAAGGCACCAGAATAATTGAGATACGAATGCAGAGACAACAATTGAGAAGAATTTGAGAATGAAAGCTGAAAGCTTGGAACGAAGAAATCTTCTAAAGTGATGGCCTTTGGGGGTTGGATAAATGAACACAACACTGAAATGCTCCGGATAGATTTGGGAGGAATTCTCATGATTGAAAACAATTTGAGAGGATAGCAACAAGCTGAAATCATGAATCTTCAAGTGAATGAGTGAATATTTAAGAGAAACTCTCCTTCGGTGTTCAACAATGAGAATGATGACGAGAAACAACAGAAGAATTATTGAGACACTCTAGAACAATGAATAAGGAAAGGTTGAGCCAATGATGAAAATGATAATTCTAAGAGAGCTTGAACAAGGAATATGAAAAATGAAAATCATTCTTATGTCATATTTGAAAAGAACTTGAGGACATCTCCGGGAAGATTAGAAGAGACAGGTGAGATCCTAAGAAAACCTGTGGGTTATGGGACCACTCAAAGAAAACACCATTAAAACAATAGTTTAGGAAGAGAGATTACACCGGTACAAATGAAAACTTGATGAGGTGAGAACCCCAAAATAATTTGGAAGGATTGAATGAAAACACGAATCTTTTGAGATATCTTCAGCGCTCCAGATAGAATAGAGAGAGATGAATAAACATGAGAGGCTTGGATAAGAACTTCCAACATGGGAGAGCATTTAGAGAATGAAAAGGATATGATGAGCACCAAAAGCTTTAATTGAATCCACTAGAAAAGAAAACAAGATGAAGACTAGGAAATGATGAACTTGAGCACCTGAGCGTCTTCCCAACGAATCACCGGATACATCACGGAAGAGAGTATAGCGGAAGCATCACATGAATAGAAAGGCACTTGATTGACAATTTAATCACTGAAGAAAAAGGGTGGGACGGTGGGCAAAAGAAGAATACAACTTAGATGATGAAAAGAACTTCAGGATGAAATACGAGGATAGATCTTGCAATTATTGGAGAGGATTGAGTCATCTTGAAGAGAAGCACACCGGTTAGAATTAAGATTTGACAAGACAATTAGATTGAGCAAAAGAGATTAGCACTCCCATGGGAATATGAGAACACCACTTAGAAAGATATGAAATCACCACTTGAAATAGAAGCAACTCGAATAACCAAACTCCAACAAAATGAAGGATGACGCTTGCGAATTAAGCCAGAAACAAATACATAACCCATTTTCATTTGTTAGAAGGATACTCCTAGGTAACTACTTGAATTCACACCCGAGAACTTTCAGAATCTTGTTGGTTATGCAATCTGGCCCAACGGATACACGGATAAATTACTAAATAAATCACAAAACTCCTAGCAATAATACTACCCACCGTGTATCACATCCGTCAACACATAACCAGAGAAACCTCAGAAACTCATCTACCTTAGACCGTCGTGATCACAACGATACTAAACATGGTAGTACATATGATCCCGCTCCCTAGTACTGGGTGCCACCACACTCTTTGCACCACAAATAGTATTGAAGGAATTACGAACATCCACGTCCTGAGATACTATGGAAACTGAACGATAGCGTTGTGTCAAGAATCCCCTGGACCTCAACTCCCCAGTCCAATCCATACGGTCGGGAAGCACCAAGAACAGATTTCTGGTCACATCGACATCATAGAGGTTCCAAAATAGCCGCATGATCCTAAAAAAATTGAAAGAGAAGAGGGGTAGAACTAAAATTCCTACGTCAAGATTCCTCACCAGAGCATAGAAGAGGGTAAAAAGAATCCTACTTTGTGATGTATAACTAGACTCAAAACAGTTTTTCACTAGACTTGACTCGGTCTAGTTCGATCAATCAAGGGGCGCTCCTAGGTCGGTACTGCTCTGATACTAAGTTGTTAACGCCCAAGATGTGATCCTATCCTTATTTTGGCTCGAGGGCCTCAACAAGGATAGAAGCGCATATCGTTGTTTTGCGAGAATGGATATCATTATAAGTACAAAGAATAGATGAATATATGGAATTGGCTTACACTCGCCACAAGCTACATTAATACAAAAACATATGCAATCCTCATACACAAGAGAAGGGTTCTACTATGGATGAAACCAAACGATAAATGACATCCATCTTTGCTATCCCAGGCTGCCGGCCTGGAACCCATCCTACGATCGATCATGAAGAAGAAGACCTACAAATAGAACAAGCATCGCTCTCACGTCAAAGCATCACATTACCTGTACCTACAACTATTGTTGTAGTAACCTATGAGCCATGGGAAACCAGCAATCTCATTTCCAAGGGTATCAAGACTAGCAAAGCATAATGGGTAAGGTATGGTTAAGTGTTGAGGCTGCAACAAGCACTAAGCATTTATTTGAGTAGCTAACTTACGAGTACAAGAATAAGGGGGTGATCACCGCATAAACAAACTTGAACTAGTTATGATCACTACGTGATCCTCAACACATACCTATGAGTCAAACATAACCCCACCGTGTTCTCTCTCGGTTCATAAATCACGAGAAGAGATAGTCACTTTTATGCACATGGTTGGTGTATTTTATTTGATTTTACTTTAAGTTCTCTATGATCGGTTGTTAAACAAAATTTCCAAGTTGCCACATAACCGTGTGCATGGCTGTCGTGAATGATTTAAGGACAATTGCATTGTTGTTCTTAGTTGGTTCCTACCCACGGGTTTTTCCCTTACTTTTCGAGTCTGCTTAGTTATGCCCTTACTTTTTCCTTCAAGGTCGTCCAAATGTCCTTCTGTTGCAGCTTCGTGCGGTCAACACCATTTGACCACGGCGATGCGCCATTTTTGACAAATTTACCCTTGATAAAAAAAACACTCTCTCTTACATGTGGGACGCGCCGAGAAAAAGACAAAAGAAAAATACGGACTCTCTCTCTCTTTTCTTGCATGGGGGGCCATTAGTAAATAAAAAGAGTTAGAAATACAGTATCTCCTAGCACACCGGAGTGCGTCTCACGATCGCCGGCCGGCGGTGATCTGTGAGGGTCACGAGGGAGCGGTCGAGAGGCTGGAATTCGTACCATGAGATCCCCATGTATACGATAGAGAGGTAAGGGAGGCCGGAAAGGTCCGGAAGCGATGGGACGGAGCTCAGTGGTGACGGCTGGAGCACGGGCTATGCAGGGGAGGTACCTCTAGGTCGAGGAACTCAATGGGGGAGGCGCCAAAAGATTTTTGTGAAAGTCCTGAAGCCCATGGCATACGCCAAGATATGGGGGCTTGAAGGATCCGAAGATCGAGTGTTGATGGCCGACAATCGAATTTGGGGAAGATGACGACCAGGGTAGCGATTCCAACCTCCCTTTGTTGATTCGCATCGCGAAGATACTCATGGACTAACTGTTAACATCTGGGACACCTAACTGGGGCACGGGGAAACTGTTAGCCACGCAAACGACCAACATGCCTACAGTTCCGGAGAGCCCCCCTCTTGGTTGTTCATGCGCGCGCCCTTCTAAGATTCATCAGCTGGGCCACACGTGCGACCAGACGATCCCGTGCTCCTCCTAGCAGCCTCGGCCGAAGTTTTGCGGCCGCACGTCGAGCTCTGGTGGCGCCTAGTTGGCTGCGCTCGGAGTGGATTTGGTGGCACCTCATCATCTGCGGTACGCGTGAGCCCTGCGGATTCCGTGCACCTCAAGTGCGCGAGGTTCCACGCCCGCACGTCGATCTCCGGCGAGCTCCCATGATTGGTTGTGCATGCCGGCGGTGGCCATACGCGAGCCAACTTCATTTCATTGCCATTATTTTTTTGCCGGACCGATTAGTTTAGGCTAATAGCCCAATGCCAAGTAGGCCCGTTAGTGATTGGAAAGTTTAGTTAGTAGGGTTAATAGTCCACTGCCAAGTGGGCTTCCGTTAGTGTTAAGTTAGTTGTTTAAATTAGTCATCTCAAAAAAGTTGCTCAAATAATAGTCATCTCAAAAAAAGTTGTTGAATTTAGGTCTAGCATTAGCATACCCAGTTTCAATGACATGTCGACCCTACCTCGCCTGCTGATAAGTCCTAATTGACTAGGCATCCAGACAGGGGCAAAAACATCCAAAACGGTGCTCCGCCATGCTCACATGGTGTTGACCATACGGAGGCGTGACGGAAGGTCAATTGAATGACCTTGGAGAGAAAACTAAGGGCAAAAGCAGGGACAAAAATGCAATTGTCCCAAAGATTTAACCCTGGAGGGGTGCTCCAACTCATCCATCACAAACTAACCACAAGCTGTGTTGGAACTCCTCAACCGCGGGAGAACCCGTAGTATTTGTGGAATCCCGTTGGAAAATCTCAACCCCGGAATAGTCTGAAGTGTCCTCAAAATCCCACGCACAACACGTTTGAGAAAGGTAAAACAAATCCAGCAAGATCGCTCAATGTGCCGACAATCCCAGTAGGAGCCACATATCTCATTCTCAGGGCACAACTGTGACAGCCCAAGTGTTGTCCCTACCTTATTTGGCTTGTAACCCCAATGTATGAACTTGTGCCATGAGCCTAATGTATGTGTTGCACCTTGTCATCCATGTGTGGTTTGCATTCATGCATAATTTCATCATGCATCATTTCTTTCATCTTGCCATGCTTACCTTGATGTGTATGGAGTGGTGTGATGCTTGTGAGTATGCCTTGTGTGTCTTGGTGTTTGAGTGTGGGGAAGTCATGTGTGCAACCTCTTTGTTCCCCTCTATTTTCTCTTTCAAACTTCTCCTTCATTCTCCCCCTCTCTTCATATTAATTTTATGAGCAGAATTAACTTGTTGTTTTAACTGTATAAAAATGTTCAAAAGGTGGCCTTTATTTTCTTACTAATTTGGAGAGTGTTGCTTTTGTTGTTTGGGGGTGTGTGGTTTTTGCATTTTATTTAAACAGTAGCTGCCTTTTATTAAAGTATTAAAATTACTTGCCCAATAAATCCACATAACTTTTTTATTAATTAGTGCTCATTATTTTCCTTACAAAAGTATTTTTAGTTGCACCAAAGATCCTTTTAATTGCTCTGATAATTTTATCATGTGTGGCTGTGTTTTTAAATTAGAAAGCCTTCTCTGTTTTTTTTTGTGTGAGAGAGAGTTCAGGGCACGCCCAGCCTCCCCAGCATAGCCCAGCTAGCTCCTGCGCGGACCATCAGTGGCACTGGCAGCCCAGCCGGCATCCCCTCCCTGCGCGCGTTTGTGCTCATGTACGGCAGGCCATCGGCAGGAGCCACGTCGCTGCCTCAAGTGTTTTGACGGCCGACGGCATCCCTCCTGCTCCTTATAAGCACGTCCCTGGTGCCCTAGAGTCTTCCTCCTCTCCATTCCTCCCCTCTCCTCGTCGTGCTGCTGCCAGGTAAGCTGCCTAGGCTCATGTCGTCGCTGTGTCCGCCATGCTCCGGCCGAGCAGCAGCTCACGCCCGGAGGTAGTTCTTCGCCGTGCGCCCGTTGCTTTGGTGCGTGGGAACGAGCCCCTCGTGCCCCCTCTTCTTCCACGACGACCAAGTGGTGCCCAGGGAGCCGTCGATGTCGGCCCTTCGTCTCTGTAGTTCGGTCCAGGGACGGCCGTCGGGATCTCCTTCCTCCTCGTGTCGCCTCGTCGAGCCCGAGCCCCCTCTTCGTGTCCTAGGTAAGGAGGTACGGCCCCTCCTTCCATTCCCCCTTGTTGTCTCGTCCATAGTCCAGTGTGCGCGGAGATCCTATGATGCCTAGTTCGTGCTCCCGATGCACTAGTCAGCTGCAGTTTTAGTTGGTTGCATGTGTTGGGTGGCGTGTTCCGGGTTTGGCCTCGTGCATCTGGTGCATGTATGTTCCTCGGCGTGCTCGCGTAGTCCCGATGTTGCTCGATGTGTCTAGCCCCACCTTGCCATCGCTGCCGCCATGGACAGGAGCTGCAGACTCCTAGTGCTTCCCCTGCCCGGCCTCACGTCCTCCATCCGGCCTGGGAGCGGTTCCCCCCTTAGATCCCTTGGTCACGCCGACAGTTCCCCTTGCCAGAGATGGCCGGAGTTGCCTCGTGCTGCCGCCGTTGCTCTATCGAGCGATGCGCTTCAGTTTTGTTAGAAACTGGTGTGTGAGTGTGCTTATTTTCAGGCAGAGTCCTCCTCTGGTAGCTGTCGAGTGCTTAGCCCAGTGGTTTGGTTCGCGGGAAGAGGACCAGCAGGTCCTGGGCTCGAGCCCTACCTTCCCCCATTTTTTTGGCTGTTTATTTTTATTTTGTTTTGACCTGTTTTCTCTTTTGTACTTGTATGTGTGTGTAGGTAACTATTTCAGGTTGTTGTTTCTTTTTTTCTGACATGTGTAGTGAGAGAGTGTGTGTGTGTATGCACCATGCCCACATCCATACTTATGTATGTGTGTGCTTTGCATATAGAGGTGTGTGTGTATATGTGAGTGTATGTGTGTATGCTTATGCAACCATACACATGTGTGCGTAGTGTAGGTGTGTGCTAGAGTGTGTGTGTTATGCATAGTGTGTCTATGCATGTGTTGGTGGTGCTGGTGGGCATTTTCCCATGTGGATGTGATGTTAGGCATGTGTGTGTGTATGCCCTTAGGGGTATATGCATGTAGTGATGTAGGTGCTTGTGTGTATATGCCTAAGGGAATATATGTGCATGTTTGTTCTTGATGCCTCGTGTGTGTAGGTGGGCATGTGTGATTGCACATATGGTGTGTGGTGCACCATGTAGGGCACATGTGGTGAGAGTGTAGGTGCAATGAGGTGTGTGTATGTTATACATACACACACACATGTGCACTTGTGTATGCGTGGTAGGGAACTAGTGGGTTTCCCCATGTGACCTACCCCTTGTTTTCCTGCATGCTAGTAGGTTTATTACCATTGCCATGTTGTCTAAGATACAAATCTGCTCATGTTCATATTCACTCATGTTCAAATTGGAGCTATGACTCACTTATATGAATAGGTGGTAGTTTTCTATCTTGGTTGTGTCATGATGCTTCACTTGTTCATATGAGTTTTATACATTTTTGGGGGGTAGGAAGAGCCAATGAAGTCATTGGGACTCTCAGATTTCACTTTTGAGCAAGTTGATATATCTGTCATTTTAGCTGATATGCCATTTTACCATTTTTGCATGATTTAATCTATGCTTGCTTTGAGACATGTGTCAACTAGGAAGTGCTAGTGTTAAGTTGCCTACTTGATGTTTCTGTTTCGGCATGCTAAAAAACTGGTAAGTCTGAGAAATCTGTTGTTATTTTTATGCAATGAAGAGTGGGTTGTATCTAGTGATATGTCTGGAATTTGCTCATGCTCAGTGATAGTTATTTGGAGTAGATGTTGTCCATTACCATCCTGTTAAATTTCATGTCAATAGGAAATCTCTAGCATATTTAACCACTGCTGTCAACTTGCTACTTTATATTCCAGATTCCAGAAAAACTGGGATTTTCACTAAGTCCCAGGAATCTGTTTCATCATGCCAACTTGATTGCTTCATGCTTGTTGATGTGTGCCTCTTTTGCTGTTGGTGTAGTTGGATAAGTTGGAGTGTATGTTTACTAGATTCTGTCAATATCTTGTTTGTGGATGTAGGGTTCCTGTAGCTCAAGTTGTGAGCTGTAGAAATTGCTATATTGCTGTTTTGTGGCAGATTGTGGTTTTTCTTGTTTTGTGAGTTGTGAGAGCTATGCTCCATGAAATGGAGTCATTCTTGAGCCTAATGTGATTGGTTTTTCATCACCTATCCAGTGGCTGCCTTGGAATGCCAAGATTTAGCCCATGTCTTTAATGATCTTGTGTTTTGCCTTCGTACCTTGTCGTGAGCGTATCGTGAGAACCGTACCTCCGTTTCTTATGATCTTTATATGCATTCTCATCGTTTTTTCATGATGCATACATATTTTCCATGTTCATGAATGTATAAATAACTTAACATGAGGTTCTGTCCAGATTCATTAATAAACAAACTTTGCATGTGAAACATGACTAGTTTTGGATTGCCATGTTAAATTCTTCATAAACGAATCATGCATCATCTTGGTTGTGCATTGCACCTTGGTTGGATGTTTATTGTTGCTGTTTCTCTTGGGTAGACGCGAGCGTTGAATCTGAGTACAAGGATCCAGGAGAGTACCACTACGAGGACCCAGCTACATGTTTCACTGAAGAAACAACAGCCAAGATGATCGTGCCCGGATTCCGTTACTATTCTTGCTTGCTAGTTTCTTGCTCTTATCATTACAATTGCGCTACCTACCACTTGATATCAGCCTCCTAATTTCCATGAAAGCCTCTAACCTTCACATCGCAACAAACCTTGTTTGGCTAAGTTACCGCTGCTCAGCCCCTCTTATAGCATTCTTAGTTGTAGGTGCAGGTTGTTCCATGTGATAACATGGATTTGGATATCACCTTATTATATGTTAATTAATTTAATGCACATATATATCTTGGTATTGGTGGGAGGCTTGGACTTTTTCTAGGTGTTTTGTTCCGCTGTTCCCGCCATAGTTCTTGTTACCGGTGTTATGTTTTCCATATTTTGCGCTCCTAACATCCTCGGGGTTGTTATGGGGACCCCCTCGTTTATTCGGTTGAGATTAAAACTTGTCTAGCAAGACCCAACATTGTGTTGGAAATATTCCCTAGAGGCAATAATAAATTAGTTATTATCATATTTCCTTGTTCATGATAATCGTTTATTATCCATGCTATAATTGTATTGATCGAAGACTTAGATGCATGTGTGGATACATAGACAAAACCATGTCCCTAGTATGCCTCTAATAGACTAGGTCGTTGATCAAAGATGGTTAAGGTTTCCTAGCCATGGACATGAGATGTCATTTGATAACGGGATCACATCATTAGGACAATGATGTGATGGAAAAGACCCAAACAACAAACGTAGCAGATGATCGTGTCTGTTTATTGCTACTGTTTTCTGCATGTCAAGTATATGTTCCTATGACCATGAGATCATGCAACTCACTGACACTGGGGGAATGCCTTGTGTGTATCAAACGTCGCAACGTAACTGGGTGACTATAAAGGTGCTCTACAGGTATCTCCGAGGGTGTCTGTTGGGTTGGGATGGATCAAGACTGGGATTTGTTACTCTATGTGACGGAGAGGTATCTCAGGGCCCACTCGGTAATGCAACATCACAACAAGCCTTGCAAGCAATGTGACTAAAGTGTTATCCACAGGATCTTGCATTACAGAATGAGTAAAGAGACTTGTCGGTAACGAGGTTGACCTAGGTATGGAGATACCGACGACCGAATCTCGGGCAAGTAACATACCGAAGAACAAAGGGAACATTATACGAGATTAACTGAATCCTTGACATAGAGGTTCGATCGATAAAGATCATCGTAGAATATGTGGGAACCAATATGGTCATCCAGGTCCCGCTATTGGTTATTGGCCGTAGAGGTGTCTCGGTCATGTCTACATTGTTCTCGAACCCGGAGGGTCTGCACGCTTAAGGTTTGGTGACGTTTCGGTAGTATAGAGTTGTGTATGGTGGTGGCCGAAGGTTGTTCGGAGTCCCAGATGAGATCCCAGACGTTATGGGAGCTCTGGAATGGTCCGGAGGTAAAAATTCATATATAGGAAGTCCTATTTTGGTCGCCGGAAAAGTTTCGGGCTCATCGGTAGTGTACCGGGAGTGCCGGTAGTGTACCGAGGGACCATCGGGAGAGGTATTTCGACCCAAGAGGCTACATGGGCTGTGGGAGGGTGGAAACCAGACCTTAGTGGGCTGGTGGAAGTCCTCTAGGAGGCCCATGCAGCTGGAGTTGAGATAGAATGAAAAAAAAGGCAAAGGTGGAAATAAATTCCAAGTAGGAAAGGAGGAATCCTAGTCCTACTAGGATCGGAGGAGGATTCCTCCAATCCTCCTTGCGCAAGGGTAGCCCTGGTGCGCCAGCCCCCCCCCCCTCCCTCTTATATATACTGGAGGTATTGGGTGTTTTGCACTTGATTTTACGGCCACGTGCTACCCGTTCCACCGGTGCTCCTCTAGATCGGATTTCCGTAGTGCTTAGGCGAAGCCCTGCCGGAATTGCTCCACCACCATCGTCGGAGCGCCATCACGCTGCCGGTGAACTCTTCCTCCTCTCCACTTCCTCTTGCTGGATCAATACGGTGGGGATCGTCATCAAGCTGCACGTGTGCTGAACGCGGAGGTGCCGTCCGTTCGGTGCTAGATCGGAAGGACCGTGATCAAGATCGCGAGACGGATCGTGATGAGTTCGCAGGACGGATCGTGATGAGTTCATGGGACGGATCGTGATTGGATTTCAGGACGGATCGTGATGAGATTGCGGGACGCTCGGTGATCTGGATCGCGAAGATGTTTGACTACACCAACCGCGTTTCTTAACGCTTCCCGCTTAGTGTCGTGGTTTTGTCACGGCAGATGTCCGGATCAACGGACTTGGGTTCGAAGCCATCGCTACTGTGATGGACCCAAAGGGGTTGATTGGGACAAAGGACACAGTTTTACCCAGGTTCTGCCCCTCGATCTCGAGGTAATAGCCTATGTCCTGCTTGAGTTGATATTACTTGCTGTATCGATTACAAGGGAGCAATTGCTTGACCTAGCTTTCGATCACCTGCCTTAAGCCGCCCCGGGTATAGCCTTTATATAAGAGGTCTAGACCACGGGTTACACGAATCATTACCGACTCTCTGTACATGTCTGAGTCTATCTCCACGTTCTCTTGCCTTCGTAGCTAAGTTACCTCCAGGCGACTTACACGTCCGGGTCTTCCTCGGCCGGGTCTTGGGCCAGATTCTCCTGGCCCAGACCTCTGCACGTCGGGAACTCCATCTTGCTGGCCTGCTCCTGAACGGGCATTATGAGTCGCTCCGTGTGACCCGGACCTTCCATGGCGGTTCTCACCGTGGGGTCATATCCCCAACATTAGGCCACAGGTTGATTTGAGCTCGCTCATGTCAGCCTTCTTATTTCTTCAGTGAGCCGCCCGTGATAAGCCGCCATGATGTCATGTCAAATTTGCAAAAAAGATTTCCTGACATATCCACAACGGATCTTTTGCTTATTAAATGGACCAGCCCAGAAATCGAGGCGTCCGTTTTGCCCGTGACGTCATTCGGCTCCTGGATTCTCGCGCCTTTCCCACTTACTCCTCTTAAAAAGGACGGGTAGGTGGCGGTTTCATTTTTCGCGCTCATATCCTCCTCTTCCTTTCGTCGACCTCTCCACCGCAATACCTCCACTCCGGCGCCGTCTCCGTCCGTCATCTCCATGGTCCGCTACATCAACCTGAGTGTGTCCAGATCGTCTTCCGCGAGCGCTTCTCCACCTCCGGTGAGTTTCTTCGCCCTTGTAGATGCGCCATTGTAGGGGTAGTACGGAGACTGGGGTTCCGCCGCCGCCATGGTTCCACAGAGCCCACAATACCCATACTAGGCTTCTTGTTCTTCCCACGAGCATCCACCCAAGGCCGGCGGCGGCGCCACTAGATGCGAGGACCAATCGTAGTGAACATATTATTGCAGTTTCTACCTTTCGTGTCGTTCTTCCTTTTCGTCTAGCTCGTGGCTAGCATGCTTGATAGACCCTTTTTCGTAGGTTTTATAGATCTAAAAACACAAAGGCATGCGGTGAATCCTGTTTCTAGGACTTAGCCGTTTTCCTCCTTTTCTATTAGTCTGACCAGCCACCTGTGGGCCTCTTCCGTGAGTTTTATTACGCCAATCGTCAGACGGAGATAAGGTCTGGTCCAAGTCTAGAGCTTGGAGGGATTTCAATTTAGAGGCGCCGGATATCATGTTTCCGGCTATTCCACTACCAAGTCATCCCAAGGACTGGAACAAGACTTGGTTTTACTGCAAGGACACATCTCCGAACGACGAGCACCCGCTGCCGGGTTATCACCCCTCCCGGCTGAAGACGACTGGGGAGCTCCCCGGCCGGCTAACTCCCGCCGAACAGGCCAGGTTTGAGCCGGCTCATGCCAAGATAAAGGCCCTTATGGCCAACGGACTAACGGGCCTGGATCTGATCCGCTGGTGGGTTAGCTGGCGGATTATGCTGTTAAGCCGGAGGAGCCGAATCATGTGCGAGTATCCGGGCGAGTACGATGCTGATCTCTGCTTCTCAGGCCTTTGTTTACTTTGCTTGTTTTTACTTACTCTTGTGTTCCGTCTCATCTTCTCAGGCCTCTTCCGATTTCTAGGCTCAGGAATACATTCCACCACCAAAGAAGACTCAGAAGAAGGCAGCTGTCAAGAAAACCAAGAAAACTGCTACTCCCGAAGAGTGGTTTGAACAACTAGAATCGTCCGGCTCTACGGTACCACTTGCTTTATTCCCTTCACTTCCTTTTATTGTACTGAAGCTATTGTTCACAGGAGGAAGTAAACACCAGCCGTGCCAGCCCCCCTAAGGTAATTTGCGTTTCATCCGACTCAGAATATGCCATGACCCGGAAGATCCGTCGAGTCGTTCGAAAGGTTCCCTTGTCACATCCCCTTGCTCATCTGGATCCCCGATTTATTTTGAAGAAACAACAACAAGTCGAACGTCGTCAAACTCGGAGCGCCGGCTCAACAGAGCTGATGTCAGGCGTTCCCAATTCTCCGGCTAAAAAATGCTCCGCCGAGGTATGCCTCCTCTTTCTACTTAATTGCATCGGCTCTGCCTTATGATTCTGTCTCTTATCACTTAAGTACGCTTTTCAGAAATCCCCTTCCTCTGGCAGCGAGCGTGTTGCCGCCTCCAAAAATCAATCTGCTGTAAGTTATTTCTTTCGATACTTCTGTATTTCCTTTTGATGATCATATCCTTTGGACTCTGACATTCCTCGATCTGCAGTGGCCAAGCTAAGCGTAGGAAAAATCACAAATCCTCGCCAGCTCCCGTTGCACCAGAGCCGGTGCCTTCTAAGCCGGTCAAACCTCAGGCAACCGAGAACCTCCCGGCCGCCTCTACAACTCCGGCGACTGATGATATCATTACCCATAGTCCACCGAAGGCTTTCTCCGCACCACCAAGTCCTGCTCGGGCGGCTAAAGGGACTATCCACCTGCCTTCCCCTCCGGCTCATGTGCCGACTAAGCATCTTGAATCGGCTGACTCTTCCAGAAGGCTAGGTTTTGAATCTTCCAATCTAGAGAAGATGACCGCTGAAGAGCTCCACGCCAGCTATGCGAGTCAACTGTTCACCAGCCGCGACCTGGAGCTGAAACTAGTGACCCCTATGAAGGTCAAATATGAAGTAAGTCTCTTAACTTTGCCTTGTACTCTTATACAACCCCGCAAGAGCCGGGTGAATACCAATAGGATAATGATCCGGCTCTTGGACCATTGTAGAAATAGACACTTTTCCCTCTGTAAGTTATCACCACCTTATTCCGTTACCCTTAGCCCCCAAGGGTCGGCTCAACCCTGTCCACGGTTGAGTCGGGACTTAAACTGTCCGTATGAACCAATAGTAGCCCCCAAGGGTCGGATCAACCTTGTCAAAGGTTGAGTCGGGACTTCAACTGTACATATGAGCCAATGGTAGCCCCCAAGGGTCGGCTCAATCTTGTCAAAGGTTAAGTCGGGACTTTAACTGTACATATGAGCCAATGGTAGCCCCCAAGGGTCGGCTCAATCTTGTCAAAGGTTGAGTCGGGACTTTAACTGTAAATGATTCGGCCTAATTATGAAACATTAGCCCCCAAGTGTCACACATATTGCTTGCAATCTGTTTGAAACTTGTCACCCCTGACTTATTACTTGTCTTGTGATATTTTGTAGGAAGCTCTGCAAAAAGCCGACGCGGAGGCAGCCGGCTTACGAACCGACCTTGCCACCCAGCAAACCACTCGTGGCAAGGCGGAAGAAAGGTGCCGACTGCTGTCGGAGGAGCTGACCAAGATGAAGGCGGATTTTTTCACCTTTAAGGAGAGCGCCGCTGCTGAGGAAGCCAAGCTGGGGAAGCGGGCTGCTGACGCCGACCAGCGGTTGATAGCCGTCTTTGATGAGCTTCAGTCGCTGAAACGTCACATCATGAAAATGACAGCCGCCGTCTTTGGTGAGCATTAGATTGTTTCCGTTTGATGACATCTTTCAATATTGTTCCAACTTATATTCATTGTCCGGCCTACGCAGGTCCAAGGAGCCAATAGCTAGCCTTGGATAGTCTATTGCCGCTGAAAGCCATGTATAACTTCAGAGAACAGTTGTTCTGTGGAGCAATATGCACCATCAAAGCCATCCAGTTCAAAGAGATTATTCCTCTGACTCTGAAGGGCGTACTAGAGCTCTTCTCCACACTGCTCCGGATGATTGGGGAGCTCAAGAAATCAGCCGCCCGCCAAGGAGCAATGGCGGGTGTCAGCCTGGCGCTAGCTTTTTCTCCGAAGCTAACGCCGGCTGAGATGATGGATGGCTACCCGTCCAAGAAAGAAGACGGCACAGACTTCACCGACGCTGACTACGCCGAATGCGTGAGGCGGTCCCAGATCTTGGGCTCCGTCTTGGCGGAGGGGGTGAATCTAAAGGTTTATCAAGCAGCATACGGTCCTGACATGAAGAGGATTCAAGGCCCTCTTTTTGAAGAAAAAGACTTAACGCCGGCTCATAGTAAGAATCCTTTCCCGGCTGACCTTGATGTGTCCCCCTTATTTGAAGAAGGGTCCTTTGTAGCATTGACTCACTGCAACTGGAACTTGGACCATCTTCAGATCCAAGCTGCTCAAGAGCCGGCACAGGGTGACTCACTGGCGAGTTAAGAATACTTGTAACACTCTGGAAACCGGCTTTTTGTATGACCCGCCTGTACGCGGTAAACATTTTAATTTTTGGCTCGTGCTGAACGCGTTTGTAATAACTTTAAGAATACTGTGGTCAACTTGTGGCGGCTCATAGTATATCTTCTGCCTTCTTTAAGTATCTTCTGCCGGATCAACATAGATTTGACCTTTCCTTGTATGTTTGGACCTATGAAGGTACTTAGCCGTTTTTAACCCAAAACAATGCCTGCAAGAATCTTGTTACTGGATCGTAGACCCGGCCAAAACACTTATCCCTCCTGATAAAATCTCTGGCTATCGTAGCAATAGGCATCATAAAGTAATATTCCTTTCCTTCCATAATCCCCGGTTGAAGACATCATCCAGAATGACATGAAGTCGGGTGAAACGACTACCCGTAGGTTGGATAAGCTTAACTGTCATGGCATAAGCCATCTTACTAGGGTAAGATAGCTATACCCGTAGGTAAGAAGCCCCCAAGCCAATGTCAAATTTATCAACATCTTTTTTGGCGCGAACGCCGGTTGCTTAAAGGGTAAGTTTAAGTTATACCCGAAGGTAAGAAGCCTCCTTATGACAACAGCAGTTGATAAGCAACTGGATTTTGGCGTAAACGCTGGTTGTTAGGGTAAGATAAACGAACCTGTCGGTAAGAAGCCCCCTTTGACAACCGGGTTAATAAATAACCGGAAATGGCATAAAGCCGACTGTTAGGGTGAGATAAGCTATATCCGTCGGTAAGAAGCCCCCTTCGACAGCCGCGGCTTAAGAAATAAGCCGGAAGTGGCATAAAGCCAATCGTCAGGGTGAGATAAGCTATACCCGAAGGTAAGAAGCCCCCTTTGTAACGAGATGGCGCGTGCGTTGGTTGTTTCGGGTAAGAAAAGCTATACCCGGAGGTAAGAAGCCCCCTACAACCATGACTAATTATATGAGCTGGAAGATGGCATAAAGCCGGCCGATCAGGCATTTTAAAGGCGATGCTCAGTAACTCTTCTTGTATAAACAAAGATGTATGAAACAGCAGAGGGCCTGTCTTGAAGGGACGCTAAATTCATTTATATGAGCAGGAGATGTACAATGACAATGTATTAGGGCGAGTCTAAACACTTTAGGTGTAATAAGGGCGCAGGTGTGCTACATTCCATGGCCGGCGGGTCTCCTGACTTGCCGTGTCTGATTCATGCCGGACGTCAATGAGATAATATGATCCATTATTCAGATTCTAGCTCACCACAAAAGGCCCTTCCCATGGAGGGGACAACTTATGCATATCCATCTGGTCTTGAATCAACCGGAGTACCAAGTCGCCTTCTTGAAACGTCCGGGTCTTGACCCTGCGGCTATGATAACGGCGTAGGTCTTGCTGGTAAATCGCCGACCGGGCAGCTGCCAGTTCTCGGGCTTCATCCAAAGCGTCCAATGCGTCCTGCCATGCTATCTCATTGTCCGTCTCAACATAAGCCGTCACCCGCGGTGAGTCGTGCTGGATGTCACTTGGTATTACCGCCTCAGCGCCGTACACCATGAAGAAAGGTGTATAACCCGTAGATCTATTAGGGGTGGTCCGGATGCTCCATAAGACAGAAGGCAACTCTTCAACCCAGCACCCGGGTGTTCTTTGCAGAGGAACCATGAGCCGCGGCTTGATACCCTTCAATATTTCTTGGTTAGCCTGCTCGGCCTGACCATTGGATTGCGGATGCGCAACAGCTGATACGTCAAGTCAGATATGTTCCTCCGCACAGAATTTCTCCATAGCACCTTTGGATAAATTGGTGTCGTTATCAGTGATGATGATGTGTGGGTAACCAAAACGGTAGATCAAACTTTTCACAAATTGAACCGCTGTTGCCACATCACACTTACTGACCGGCTCTGCTTCCACCCATTTGATGAACTCATCCACCGCCACCAAGAGGTGTGTTTTCTTATCCTTGGATCTCTTGAAGGGCCCCACCATGTCCAGCCCCCAGACTGCAAAAGGCCAAGTAATTGGTATCGTCCTCAACTCTTGAGCCAGAATATGAGCGCGCCGGCCAAATTTTTGACAGCCGCCACACTTGCGAACCAACTCCTCTGCATCTTTGTGAGCCGATAACCAGAAGAAACCATGCCAGAAAGCCTTGGTCACGAGAGATTTTGAGTTGGCATGGTGCCCACAATCTCCAGCATGAATCTCCCTTAAAATTTCCCGACCTTCCTCAGGTGCTACACAACGTTGAAAAACCCCTGTAACACTGCATTTATGCAACTCACCTCCGATTATGGTCACAGACTTAGAACGCCGAGTGATCTCTCTGGCCAAATTTTCGTCATCCAGCAACTCCCCCCTGGTTAAATAAGCTAAATAAGGCACCGTCCAATATGGAATAGCATGTAGAGCCGCCACCAGCTGCCCTTCCCGGTCAGGGACAGCTAAATCCTCTTCTGAAGGCAACTTAACCATTGGGTGATGTAATACATCAAGAAAAACATTTGGTGGCACCGGCTTACACTGAGAGCCTAAGCGTGACAAGGCATCCGCCGCCTCATTTTTGCGACGATCAATGTGATCTACTTGATATCCCTTGAAATAGCTGGCTACAACATCCACCGCCTGACGGTAAGCCGCCATCTGCGGATCTCTGGAATCCCAAGTACCCGACACTTGTTGAGCCACAAGATCTGAGTCGCCCAAACACCTCACCCGGCTTAGATTCATCTCCTTGGCTACTCTGAGCCCATGGAGGAGGGCTTCATATTCAGCCGTATTATTAGTGCACGGGAACATCAGCCGGAGCACATAACAAAACTGGTCGCCTTTGGGAGATATCAACACAACTCCTGCCCTTGATCCTTCCAACTGTTTAGACCAGTCAAAATGTATAGTCCAGTACATATCATCCGGCTTTCCCTCTGGTGCTTGACAGTCTGTCCAATCGTTGATGAAATCCACAAGGGCCTGAGACTTAACCGTTGTGCGAGGCACATACTTCACGTTAAGGGACCCTAGCTCCAATGCCCACTTGGCAATTCGACCAGTAGCTTCCCTATTTTGGATGATATCCCCCAATGGAGCAGAGCTGACCACCGTGATGTGGTGTCCTAAGAAGTAATGCTTTAACTTACGATTAGCCATAAAAACTCCATAGACTAGCTTCTGCCAATGCGGGTACCTCTGCTTGGATGCTGTTAAGACCTCGCTGACATAGTAAACTGGCCTTTGAACCGGATATCCTTTTCCAGCTTCCTTGCGTTCAACCACGATTGCAGCACTAACAGCCCGGTTGTTTGCTGCTATGTACAGAAGCAAAGGCTCTCCTTCAGCCGGAGCAACCAGTACAGGCGGCTCAGTGAGCTGCTTCTTAAGTGCTTCAAAAGCTTGACCAGCCGCTTTGCTCCATACGAAGTTTTCTCTCTTTTTCATCATCTGATACAAAGGGATAGCCTTCTCACCCAGGCGGCTTATAAACCGTCTTAACGTGGCAATCCGCCCCGCCAGGCACTGAACATCATTTATACAAGTCGGCTCTGCCAGAGAGGTGATAGCCTTGATTTTATCCGGGTTAGCTTCAATGCCACGCTCAGAAACCAGAAACCCCAGAAGCTTACCAGCCAGAACACCAAAGACACATTTGGCCGGGTTAAGCATCATCTTATAGACCCGGAGGTTATCAAAGGTCTCCCTTAAATCGTCCAGAATGGTCTCCTTCTTCCTTAACTTGACCACAATGTCGTCCACATAAGCATGAACATTGCGTCCAATCTGGCCGTGAAGACAATTCTGCACACATCGCTGATAAGTCGCCTGGGCACTCTTGAGCCCAAAAGGCATTGAAACGTAGCAGAAAGCTCCAAAAGGTGTAATGAAGGTTGTCTTCTCTTGGTCCTTTACTGCCATCTTAATCTGATGATACCCAGAGTAAGCATCCAGGAAACACAAACTTTCGCAACCGGCTGTGGCATCGAAAATTTGATCAATGCGAGGGAGAGAAAAAGTATCAGCTAGACAAGCCTTGTTAAGATCTGTGTAGTCTACACACATACGCCATGTGCCATTCTTTTTTAGTACCAGTACCGGATTAGCAAACTACTCCGGGTGAAAAACCTCAATGATAAAACCTGCGGCCAAGAGCCGGGCCACTTCCTCCCCAATGGCCTTGCGCCTCTCCTTGCTGAACCGTCGTAAGAACTGCCTGACGGGTTTGAACTTAGGATCCACATTAAGCTGGTGCTCAGCGAACTCTCTCGGTACACCCGGCATGTCAGATGGCTTCCATGCAAAGATGTCCCGATTCTCACGGATGAATTCGATGAGCGCGCCTTCCTATTTGGGGTCCATGTTAGCCCCAATGATAAACTGTTTAGAGGAATCGCCCGGAGTAAAGTCAACAGCTTTAGTATCATCCGCTGAAAACTTAAGAGGCGGTTCCACCTCTGTCGTAGGCTTCTTAAGGGGCGTCATGTCCTCTGGGTCAACTCGCTCTTTATAAAACTTAAGCTCTTCTTTGGCACAGCTGGCCTCTGCGTAAGCCGCGTCTCCTTCTTCACACTCGATGGCCACATTCCGGTCACCATGAACTGTAATAGTGCCGTTTAAACCGGGCATCTTAAGTTGCAGGTAGATGTAGCAAGGTCTAGCCATAAATTTGGCATAAGTCGGACGCCCGAACAATGCATGATACAGACTTTTAATTTTTACCACCTCAAACCACAAAGACTCCACTCTGTAGTTATACTCGTCGCCAAAGGCGACTTCCAAGGAGATCCGTCCTATCGGGTAAGCTGACTTACCTGGCACAACTCCATGAAAGACGGTAGAGGAAGGCCTAACGTCTTTATCCAATAACTTCATCCGTCGAAAGGTGTCATAGTAGAGGATGTTGATGCTACTGCCTCCGTCCATAAGCACCTTATTCAACATGTACCCTCCGACTTTGCGGGCAACAACCAAAGCTAGCTGGCCCGGGTCATCCACACACGACGGGTGATCTGCCCGACTCCACATTATATCATACTCTGACCATTTCAAATACTACGGCAGGGTCGGCGCAACCGCATTAACCGCCCGCTTACGGAGCTTATGATCCTGCTTATTGAGGTTGGTCGTGAAGACGTGATACTGACCCGAGCTGAGGTGTTTAGGATTAGTCTAATACCCAGACTGATTGTGTTGCTGCTGGTGACCATTGCCGGGTTGTGGCGGACGTCCTCCTTGGTTACCCTGATTTTCCGGACCATGAGGGCCTGAGCTGCCCGATCCTAACCCGGCACCTGACCCACCTGGCCCTGAGCCGCCAGGCGGACCACCGCCCTGATTGTTTTGTTGCGAGTACTGATTCCTGAATCTATGCATGATGAAGCAATCACCCCATGCATGTGTTGAGGGCTTACCAGGCATGCTATGCTCAGGACAGGGCTTCTTAAGCACCTCTTCTAGATTGAAAGGGGCCCGATTCTTGTTGGGGAACTGTTTAAACCTTCCGTTTCCCTTAGGAGCATTCTGACTGGCATTGGCAACCAATTCTGACCCGCTATCCGAGCTCTTCCGTTTGTTTTGATTTCCACTATTCACAAAGTTTTTGCCTTGGTTGTCTTTCTTGCCTGACCCGGTTTTATCCTCATCGGGACCCGGATCCTTCGTGTTGTCTGAGTCGGCATATTTTGTTAGAGCCACCATGAGCTCACCCATGTCTCGGCACGTACGCTTAAGCCGGCCAAGCTTCTGTTTCAACGGAACGAAGTGACAGATCTTTTCCAGAATGAGCACCGCTTGAGCCGTCGTGATCTGTTCAGAAGAGTGGATGATAGTTGACACCCGTCGGACCCAATGATGACCCGACTTGTTTTCCTGTTGCACACAATGATCGAGGTCCACGATCATCATAGGCTATTTACAAGTCCCCTGAAAGTTTTTGATGAACTTGGCCCTTAACTCGGCCCATGAGCTTGCAGTGTTAGGCGGCAAGCCCTTCAACCAAGTGCAAGCCGGGCCTTCCAACATCATGATGAAGTACTTTGCACACACGACCTCACTAACATCCAACATCTCCATGGCAAGCTCATAGCCTTCGACCCAGGCCTCTGGGGGCAAATCGGCTGTGTAGTTCGGAACCTTACGAGGCCCTTTGAAATCCTTGGGTAAACGTTCACTCCTTAGCTCCGGAGTCAGGCACGGCACCCCTACGGCTCTAGCACTAGCCGACACGCCGGCTCCCATCGTGACAGAGGGGGCCGGCTCTTGAGGAACCGCTGCCGCCGCAGCTTCTCGTCGATTCCTAGCTCGGTCCACGAGAGTCTGAGCATCCAGAGCCACCCGATTTTCATCCGGAGGCCCCCTGTGTTGGTCACTGCTGGACCCTACTGGCGACTCATAACGCCGGCTGTAGCTGCGGCTGGGAAGGGGCGTCGAGTGGACACGGCTCCGGCTGTACGTATACTTCTCCTGCGGAGCCATTGCCATTTGAAGATACCCAATCGCATGTCGTACCTCATTTGCAAAAGGCGCATCATCCGGGATGGGGATTGTATCAAGCCGGGTTGCCGCCGCTACCAAGTTCTCCGCCGGGTTAGAGTAATGATCTGATGGCGCCGGTAAAACGTCGGTGAAAACGGGTGTCACAAAGACGGGCACGGCTGTGGCCGACATGCCAGCCGGCTCCCAGGCTCACCTTCCGCCCTACGGGCTCCTGGTGTATGGAAGAGGTTCCTTGCCTCGTAATGCTCTAGCAGACGGGATTGATGCCTCATCCGATGCACGGCTACTGCTGACTGCTACTCCAACCCAAGGCGGAAAGCGTCCGTCTTGAGGCGCTCCGCCTCGGCCTCCATCTGAAGCTTTAACTCTGCTATCCTCTGTTGCTGCTCTATCATCTGGCCCTTGAGTCATGCAATCTCCAAATTCTGAGCCGCTTGATTTTTAGAGGTAACTTTGGTGGCCATCACACCCGTGAGCTCATTCATCAGATCCAGAAGGACCTGAGTCGGGGACGGGGGGTCGCTACCGGTGTTGACAGCTCCAGCCGCCGTGCTGCTCGCACCCGGAGTGGATCCCGCCATGAACACGGCCACATGAACCGGCTCCGGCCCTTCCAACTCAGACCTCTCTAACTCATAGTAAAGCGTCTCCCCACCGTCGAGTCCGCCATTGTGAAGTTGGTAAATTGACTTTGTCTCTCCACTTGACGATCCATCCTCAAAGTAGATGAGAGTCTCCTGAGATCCGGCCGATCCAGGATCCATCCCTTGAGTGAAACCTACGAAGACGTGCTCCCAACCAGGATTTGCTAGGGCGGGTAACACACGCGGCGCAGGCAGGGCGTGCCGGGCCAGTTCGATGATGCGGGTGCAGATGTCCGGCCCAGGCTTAGATCCGTCAACCCTACCGATGAATATGTTGATTCCCCCGAAGGGAACCCGGAACCCATACTCAACAGAATCAGCGTCGAGCCCCCAGCCGGCATCATCGATGTAGAGCCGGCCGCGGCGGCTCGTGGTCATCCTTCCGACCACGTATCCTTTGAGCCCCCGAAGAGAGCCCTTTGAGAATTCAACACCACAAAGCGCTAGCCCCACGGTGGGCGCCAACTGTCGGGGTTTTGTCATGACAGATGTCCGGATCAACGGACTTGGGTTCAAAGCCATCGCTAATGTGATGAACCCAAAGGGGTTGATTGGGACAAAGGACAAGGTTTTACCCAGGTTCGGCCCCTCGATCTCGAGGTAATAGCCTACGTCCTGCTTGAGTTGATATTACTTGTTGTATCGATTACAAGGGAGCAATTGCTTGATCTAGCTTTCGATCACCTGCCCTAAGCCGCCCCGGGTCTATCCTTTATATAAGAGGTCTAGACCACGGGTTACACAAATCATTACCGACTCTCTGTACATGTCCGAGTCTATCTCCACGTTCTCTTGCCTTCCTAGCTAAGTTACCTCCAGGCGACTTACACGTCCGGGTCTTCATCGGCCGGGTCTTGGGCCGGATTCTCCTGGCCCAAGCCTCCGCATGTCGGGAACTCCGTCTTGCTGGCCCGCTCCTGAACGGGCATTATGAGTCGCTCCGTGTGACCCGGACCTTCCATGGCGGGTCTCACCGTGGGGCCATATACCCAACACTTAGCGATTTACAAGGGTACTCTCCCTCTTGTAGATGCTCATCACCATGGATAGATATTGCGTGTGCGTAGGAAAATTTTAGTTTCCCATGAAAGTTCCCCAACAAGGGCATCATGAGCTAGGTCTATGTGTCGATGAGAACTGGAGTAGAACACAAAAGGTTTATGGGCGTTGATGCTTATATTACTTCCTCCCTTGGTCGTATTTTGGTTCAGCGGTATTGTGAGATGAAGCGGCCTGGACCAACATTACTCATATGCTTATGAGAGACCGGTTCCCTCAACGCAACTGGTTGCCTAGATGGCTTGCGGGTTGCAGTTTCTCTCAATTTAGTTGGATCGGATCCGACAATGGCAGTCCTTGAGAAGGTTGAAAAGAAAATTATGTATCACCGTTGTGGTTTATGTGTAGGTGAGAATCGTTCTTGCTAGATACCCGTAGCAGCCACGTAAAACATACAACAACAATTAGAGGACGTCTAACTTGTTTTTGCAGGGTATGTTGTGATTTGATATGGCCAATTACATGATGTGATATATGTGATGTATGAGATGATCATGTGATGTATAGAATTTCATGACTTACATGTCGATGAGTACGGCAACCGACAGGAGCCATAGGGTTGTCTTTAATTATTGTATGACCTGCGTGTCAATCATTAAGCGCTATGTAATGCTTTACTTTATTGCTAAACGGTAGCAATAGTAGTAGGAACATGCAGGGCATGACAACCCCGATGGCGACACGTTGATGGAGATCAAGATGATGGAGAACATGGTGTCGTGCCGGTAAAGATGGAGATCATGCCGGTGCTTTCAAGATGGAGATCTAAAGCACAAGTTCATGGCCATATCATGTCACTTATGAATTGCATGTGATGTTAATCCTTTTATGCACCTTGTTTTGCTTAGTACGATGGTAGCGTTATAAGGTGATCCCTGACTTAAATTTCAAGATAAATTGTGTTCTCCCCGAGTGTGCACCGTTGCGAAAGTTCGTCGTGTTGAGACACCACGTGATGATTGGGTGTGATAGAATCTACATTCACATACAACGGGTGCAAGCCAGTGTTGCACACACAGAACACTCAGGTTAAACTTGGCGAGCCTAGCATGTACAGACATGGCCTCGGAACACAAGGGACCGAAAGGTCGAACAAGAGTCATATAGAAGATATGATCAACATGATGATGTTCACCATTGAAACCACCTGAACTCACGTGATGATCGAACTTGGGTTTGGTGAATTTGGATCGTGTATCACTCGAATGACCAGAGGGATGTCAATTTGAGTGGGAGTTGTTAAGTAATATGATTAATTGAACTCATTATCATGAACATAGTTAGTAGTGTCTTTGCAAATTATGTTGTAGATTACTAGCTCACGCTGTAGCTCCCCTGGATTTTTATATGTTCCTAGAGAAATAGAGTTGAAATATGATGGTAGCAATATTGCGGACTGGGTCCGTGATCTGAGGATTGTCCTTGTTGCTGCACAGAAGGCTTATGTCCTTAATGCACCGCTCGGTGCACCACCCCCTCTAGCATCGTCTATAGATGTTGTGAACATCTGACAGGCACGTTCCGATGACTACTTGATAGTTTAGTGTGTCATGCATTACGGCTTAGAATTGAGGCTCCGAAACATTTTGAACGTCACGGAACATATGAGATGTTCTAAGAGCTGAGATTATGATCTCAGGCTCGTACCTATGTTGTGAGATATGAGATCTTCAACAAGATTATTTGCCTGCAAGATGAAGGAGAATAGCTCAATCGTTGAGCATGTGCTCAGAATTGTCTGGGTACTACAATTGCTTGAATTGAGTGGGAGTTGATCTTCCAGATAACATAGTGATTAATATAGTTCTCCAAGTCACTGTCACTAAGCTACTAGAACTTGGTGACGAAATATAAAATGCCAGGGATAGAATTAATGATCCCTGAGCTGTTCGCGATGTTTTGACACCGCGAAGTTTGAAATCAAGAAGGAGCATCAAGTATTGATGGTTGGTAAAACCACTAGTTTCGAGAAGGGAAAGGAAAAGGAGGGAAACTTCATGGATGGCAAGTCAGTTGCTGCTCTAGTGAAGCAACCCAAAGTTAAACCAAACCCGAGACTTAGTGCTTCAAATATGAGGAGAGCGGTCGTTGAAGCGGAACAACCCTAGATACTTGGTAGATAAGAAGGCTGACAACGTCGACAGAAGTATATTTGATATACGTGTTATTGATGTGTACCTTGCTAGTACTCCTAGTAGCACCTGGGTATAGGATACCTGTTTGATTGCTAAATGTTAATAACTCGAAATAAAAGCTACAGAATAAATAGAGAACTAGCTAAGGGTGAGGTGATGATGTGTGTTGGAAATGTTTCCAAGTTTGATGTGATCAAACATCGCATGCTCTCTCTACCTTCGGGATTAGTGACGAACCTAAATAAATGTTATTTGGTGTTTTGGTTTAAGCATGAACATGATTGGATCGTGTTTATTGCAACACGGTTATTCATTTAAGCTAGAGAATAATGGTTATTCTGTTGTTTACATGAATAATACCTTCAATGGTCATGCACCCAGTGAGAATGGTTTGTTGAATCTTGAGTGTAGTAATACACATGTTCATAACATAGATGCCAAAAGATACAAAGTTAATTAATGATACTACCACATACTTGTGGCACTGCGGCTAAATGTCATATTGGTGTAAAGCGCATGAAGAAACTCCATGCTAATGGATCTGTCGACTCATTCAATTCCAAATCGGTTGAGACATGCGGACCATGCCTTTTGGGCAAGATGACTAAACCCCATTTTTCGGCTTGATGTAACGGGCAAGTGACTTATTGGAAACAATACATGTTGAGCTATACGGTCCAATGAGTAGCTTGTGGTGGATATCGTTATTTTCTTACCTTCACTGATAATTTGAGTAGATATAGTGTATATTTACTTAATGAAACACAAGTTTGAATCGTTTGAAAGGTTCAAGCAAATTCAGAGTGAAGTTTAAGATCATCGTGACAAGAAGATAAAAAATGTCTACGATATGATCGTGGAGGTGAATATCTGAGTTACGAGTTTGGCACACAATTTTAGACAATGTGAAAGTTGTTTCACAACTCATGCCACCTGGAACACCATGGTGTGATGGTGTGTCCAAACGTCATAGTCATGCTCTATTGTATATGGTGCGTGCTATGATGTCTCTTATCATTTCGCTACTATAGTTTTGGGGTTATGCATTAGAGACAACCACGTTCACTTTAAATGGGGCACCATCTAAATCCGTTGAGATGACACCGTGTGAATTATGGTTTGATAGAAACCTAAGCTATCATTTCTTAATGTTTGGAGTCGTGACACTTTTGTGAAAAATGTTTTCACCTAATGAGCTCGAACCCAAAGCGGACAAATGCATCTTCATAGAATACCCTAAGAATAGTTGGGTATAACTTCTATCTCAGATCCGAGTGCAAAGTGTTTGTTTCTAAAATGGGTCCTTTCCCAAGAAAAAGTTTCTCTCGAAAGAATTGAGTGGGAGGAAGATAGAACTTGATGAGGTTATTGAACCTTTGTTTCAACGAGAGAGTAGCACAGCGCAGGAAGTTGTTTCTGTGAAGCCTACGTTAGTTGAAGAGGAAGTTAATGATGTTGATCATGAAACTTCGGATCAAGTTACTATCGAACCTCGTAGGTCGACAAGGACGTGTACTGCTCCTGAGTGGTACGACAACCCTGTCTTAGAGGTCATGTAGTTGGACAAACGATGAACCTACGAGCTATGGAGAAGCGATGATGGGCCCGGATTCCGACAAATGGCTAGAGGCCATGAAATCCGAGAAAGGATCCATGTATGAGAACCAAGTATAGACTTTGGTAGACTTGCTCGTGGGACGGCAGGTCGTCGAGTACAAATGGACCTTTGAGATGAAGACACACGCTGATGATGAATGTCACCATTTATAAAGCTCGACTTGTCGCAAAGAAGTTTTCGACAAAGTTCAAGGAGTTGACTGCGATGAGAATTTCTCACTCGTAGCAATGCTATAAGTCTGTTGGAATTATGTTAGCAGTTGCTGCATTTTTCAATTATGAAATCTGGCAGATGGATGAAAAAAACATCGTTTCCTTAACAATTTACTTGAGGAAAGGTTGTATGTGATACAACCAGAAGGTTTTGTCAGTCCTAAGGATGCTAAAAGGTGTGCGAGCTCCAGCAATCCTTCTATGGTCTGGAGCAAGCATCTTGGAGTTGGAATATACGCTTTGATGAGGTGATCAAAGTTTTGTAGTTTATACAAAGTTTACGAGAAACTTGTATTTACAATAAAGTGAGTGGGAGCACTATGGAGTTTATGGTAAGCATATGTGGTTGACATATTGTTGATCGGAAATGATGTAGAATTTCTGGAAAGCATAAAGGGTTATTTGAAAAGAGTTTTTCAAAGTAAGACCTGGATAAAACTACCTAATTATTGAGCATCAAGATCTATAAAGATAGATCAAAGATGCTTGATGAGACTTTCACTGAGTACATACCTTGACAAGATTTTGAAAGAGTTCAAAATGGAGCAGTCAGAGAAAGAGTTCTCGCCTGATTTGTACGGTGTGAAGTTGAGTGAGACTCAAAGCTCGACAACGGCAGAAGAAAGAGAAAAGGACGAACGTCGTCCCATATGCCTTAGCCATAGGCTCTGTATAGTATGCCATGCTGTGTACCGCACATGTGTGTGCCTTGCCATGAGTCCGTCAAGGGGTACAAGAGTGATCTAGGAGTGAATCACTGGACAGTAGTCAAAATTATCCGTAGTAACTAAAAGACTAAGGAGATGTTTCTCAATTATGGAGGTGATAAAGAGTTCGTTGTAAAGAGTTACGTCGATGCAAGCTTTAACACCAAACCGAATGACTCATAATAAGCAATCTGGATGTGTATAGTGGAGCGGCCATTTGGAATAGTACCAAGTGGACTGTGGTAGCAGTGTTTACAGTTTGACATAGAGATTTGCAAAGTACACACGGATCTGAATGTCGCAGACCCATTGACTATAAGACCTCTCTCACATGCAAAGCATGATCGAGCCCCAGAACTCATTGGGTGTTAGATTCATAACAATGCAAATCACATGGTGATGTGAACTAGATTATTGACTCTAGTGCAAGTGGGAGCCTGTTGGAAATATGCCCTAGAGGCAATAATAAATTAGTTATTATCATATTTCCTTGTTAATGATAATCGTTTATTATCCATGCTATAATTGTATTGATCGGAGACTTAGATGCATGTGTGGATACATAGACAAAACCATGTCCCTAGTATGCCTCTAATAGACTAGCTCGTTAATCAAAGATGGTTAAGGTTTCCTAGCCATGGACATGATATGTCATTTGATAACGGGATCACATCATTTGGAGAATGATGTGATGGACAAGACCCAAACTACAAACATAGCATATGATCGTGTTAGTTTATTGCTACTATTTTCTGCATGTTAAGTATATGTTCCTATGACCATGAGATCATGCAACTTACTGACACCGGAGGAATGCCTTGTGTGTATAAAACGTCGCAATGTAACTGGGTGACTATAAAGGTGCTCTACAGGTATCTCCGGGGGTGTCTGTTGGGTTGGGATGTATCAAGACTGGGACTTGTTACTCCATGTGAAGGAGAGGTATCTCAGGGCCCACTCGGTAATGCAACATCACAACAAGCCTTGCAAGCAATGTGACTAAAGTGTTAGCCACGGGATCTTGCATCACAGAACGAGTATAGAGACTTGCCGGTAACGAGGTTGAACTAGGTATGGAGATACCGACGATCGAATCTCGGGCAAGTAACATACCGGAGAACAAAGGGAACATCATACGGGATTAACTGAATCCTTGACACAGAGGTTCTATCGATAAAGATCTTCATAGAATATGTAGGAACCAATATGGTCATCCAGGTCCCACTATTGGTTATTGGCCGTAGAGGTGTCTCGGTCATGTCTACATAGTTCTCGAACCCGCAGGGTCTGCACGCTTAAGGTTTGGTGACGTTTCGGTAGTACAGAGTTATGTATGGTGGTGACCTAAGGTTGTTCGGAGTCACGGATGAGATCCAGGACGTTACGAGGAGCTCTGAAATGGTCCGGAGGTAAAGATTCATATCTAAGAAGTCCTATTTTGGTCACTGGAAAAGTTTCGGGCTCATCGGTAGTATACCGGGAGTGCCGATAGTGTACCGGGGGACCATCGGGAGAGGTATTTCGACCCAAGAGGCTACATGGGCTATGGGAGGGTGGAAACCAGCCCTTAGTGGGCTGGTGGAAGTCCTCTAAGAGGCCCATGCGCCTGGAGTTGAGAGAGAAAGAAAAAAACGCAAAGGTGGAAATAAATTCCAAGTAGGAAAGGAGGAATCCTAGTCCTACTAGGATTGGAGGAGGATTCCTCCAATCCTCCTTGCGCAAGGGCAGCCCTAGTGCGCCAGCCCTCCTCCTCCCTCCTTATATATACTCGAGGTATTGGGTGTTTTGCAGTTGATTTTACAGCCACATGCTACCCGTTCCACCGGTGCTCCTCTAGATCGGATTTCCGTAGTGCTTAGGCGAAGCCCTGCCGGAATTGCTCCACCACCATCGCCGGAGCGCCGTCATGCTGTCGGTGAACTCTTCCTCCTCTCCACTTCCTCTTGCTGGATCAAGACGGTGGAGATCGTCATCAAGCTGCACGTGTGCTCGCGGAGGTGTCGTCCGTTCGACGCTAGATCGGAAGGACCGTGATCAAGATCGCGAGACGGATCGTGATGAGTTCGCGGGATAGGTCGTGATGAGTTCATGGGACAGATCGTGATTGGATCGCGGGACGGATCATGATGAGATCGCGGGACATTCGGCTATTTGGATCGCAAAGATGTTCGACTACACCAACCGTGTTTCTTAACGCTTCCTGCTTAGCGATCTACAAGGGTACATAGATCCACTCTCCCTCTCGTAGATGCTCATCACCATGGATAGATCTTGCATGTGCGTAGGAAAATTTTTGTTTCCCATGCAACGTCCCCAACACATTGGTACTACATTTTCTTAATAACTTAATAAAACTTGCATAGGGTCTTGCAACCCCGTGGATAATTAATTAACAACCCGGGCCAGTGCTCCTCATGAGTGTTGGTCCAAAATGGGCTGCCTACGGGGCCGCCTCGAGGCAACATGAGGATTAGTTTTACCCTGTAGCTAGTCCCATCTGTCGTGTCCTGAGAACGAGATACGCGGCTCTTATCGTGTTCGTCGACATGTCGGGAGGTCTTGCTGGATTGTTTTACCTTTATCGAGTGTCTTGCGTGTGGACTCTGACTTTCTTCGGGTTTTCTCGAGGTGTTGGAATTCCTTTGGAATTACCTATGATGATCACGAGATCCGTGGTCGAGGCTATTCCCCCGTAGTGTGGTTAATTTGGTAATGGATTAGTTGGAGCACCCCTGCAGGGTTAAATCTTTCGAAAAGCCGTGCCTGCGGTTATGTGGCAACTTGGATTATTGTTTAACACGCGGTTATAGTACACTTGAAGTAAACTCTAATAAAATGAACCAACTGTGTGACTAAGCGTGATCGTCTCTGCTCGTGAACATGAACCGAGAGAGAACACGGTGGGGTTATGACCGACGTAAGTAGGTGTTCAGGGTCTTCTAGATATCATGTTAGTTTCGACCGTTCATCGTAGGCCACTCATATTTAGTTAAATGTTACGTTAGTTAGCCATCATATATGCTTAGTGCTGCTACAAACTAAACACATATTCATTCCCAACCTAAAGCTTGTATAGTTTCAGAACCCGGTTGCTTGATTGCTGAGTCCATGTGGTTCACAGTTTACTACAACACTCCAGGTGCAGGTGCAGATGACTATGTGCAGGATGACCTTACCCAGTTGCAGTGGGAATATGATGAAGAGAGAGGCAGAATGTATGTGACGTATCCGGATGAGTAGAGGGCCTTGGTCGTGATCCTTGGGCTAGCTTGATAGTATCATTGCAACTATTTTTTTCTCTCCATTTGATTACGTCCATAGCCGGACCCTGTCTTCAACTTGATGTTATGAATTGTGTGGATTTGTAAGTTAGCATGTGGCGAGTGTAAGCCAATCTTGCATACTCATCTCTTTCTGCAATGTATGTTTTGATGGTACTAATCTTGCTAACGGCAAGATGCGCCTCTATCCCTTGGGGGCCCCTTGTGCCTTCAAATGGATAGGCGCGCATCTTGGGCGTGACAACAATCGGATGAGAGCAGTGTACAGTGGCCTGATAGACATCTCCCGAGTTGCCCTGGGTTGGTGCCACACACGACTCTAGTTTGGACCAACACTCATGAGGAGCACTGGCCCGAGGGTTGATTAATTATCCATGGAGTGATCATGCCCTATGCAAATTTTAGTTGTTATTAAGCAAATAGTACCAATGTTGGGCCTTGCCAGAAGAGCTTTATCCCAAAATGAAAGTCAAGGGGTCCCCATAACAACCCCGAACATGTTAGGAGCAATCAATATGGAACATAACTGTAGCGACCCGACTCAAAACGAGTCAAGCCTCTGTGTGTTCTGTGCCATCCCTGGATCAGTATGCCGGCACACACAGTACATCAATGTATATATCAAAGTGCAATCACATGTAAAAACGTAAAAGTGATATATACCTTAAAATAGCAGCGGATACAGTCAACGGGAGTGGAGTCCCAATAACACCAACGGCAAGTTGAGTGCGGACCGTAACCCTGAATCATACTCTTACCGTCGTAGAAGAAAATCTGCAACATAATACGTTGTAGCCATATAGGTCAGTACATTGAATGTACTGGCAAGATCACCATAGTAGAACAGAAGAATAAGACTATTCTATATGCAAAGGCTTTGTGGCTCTGTGTCTGAGTTTTTGCGTAAAAGCTGATTTTATTTTCCTACAACAAAGGAATATCAGGAATTTCACTATGGAGTTACCTATCATGACATGGTTCCGCCAACCAATGTCTCAATTCTCATAAGTATCATTAAGTTGCCCACAATTAGTTATCAGTCCAGTGTTGAGAGTTCAGAGATAGATCCAAGTCTAGAAGCTCAAATTGTCCGTAACCGGGGACACGGCTAATCGATTAGGTTTAACTCTGCAGAGTGTTGTGTACTTTACCCACAAGATTCGTTCCCTCCTGGTAAGTCCTCGCACTGCCTGGTGTTTGAGAACAGGATGAACGAAACATGGTCTTTCAAAGTGTTTCCCTAACTGTCCGACAGTGCCCATCCAATCCTAACGTCGACTACATCTCGTAGCACTGCCCAGCAGAGTCACAACAAAGATCAACCAAGCCAGAGCCCATAATGACTTGTGGCTACACAAGTAAGCTTCCGGGCATGAAGTATTCATCCTTCTCTTTGAGTCTGGGTGAGGCTTTCCGCGTGAATACTAGCCATCTCCAGCAACACCTAGGCAAATCCACTGGTTTCTCCAGGGTACCGTTTCAACCATCCCTCACCCAGTAGTGTGTATTGAAAAACTTGTTTCTCGAGTCTCGAAGTCTTGAGGTCTTGAATATGCAGGTCTTGAAGAAGCCTTCATGAAGTCGTCGTTTTGACGTGGAGTCCTTCTTCACACCACTCACGAACACTCATACCAGACCCCGTCTACTTTAGCATAGCATTGCACTAACTAGCGTTCCCGGGGCTTTAGTAACAAGTGGTGGGTTCCTACCTCATGCATTCTACTCAACTACAAGAGTTTCAATAACACTACGGGAGGGATCTGTTGAATGATGTCACTACATGCAATAAAACATAGGTATGAAAAGATGGTCAAAGTGAACTTGCCTGTACTGTTGATGAAGATAAGATATCGCTCTCAGAAATAACTTGATAGAACTATTCGTCACTCTCCGATGAAAATCTATCGTAAGCAAATAACATTCAATAAACATTCATGCCAAAACAAAGAAATGAAAAACGCAAGAACAAAACATGTCTTGGTGCGAAAACAACATACTAAGGTTAAATAAGAAAAGATAGGTTATAACTGTGTTGTAAAATGAAAGTGGAGGAATCAACTTCAAAAGAGTTAATGAATGATGAACTATTGATATATATGCTTAGGTTGGAGAGACTACGAAAGACGATCCAAGGTATGGGGAGAACAACATGAATGTTCAAAAAGAATTAATTGAAATGGAACACTACAACACAAGTTATAGTGAATTTAAGTATGAATTGAATTTGAATTCGGAAGGGTCAAAAGAAGTTGAACCGAAGTACGATGGTTATGAATAGAAATATATGACACGAGTATTTAGGGGCAAAAGGAATCAATTGAAAAGGTGTTACAGTTTGCAAGATATGTACAAATGAAGGTTCGGATTCAAATTGAATCGCTCAAATTTGAAAGTTTCAAAGATTTAAATTAATGATGTTACTATATATGGGAAGTCAATATGAACGTGTATAAAAAGAATTACTAGGTTCAGAATGACGGATCAAAAGTTATAAGCAATTCGATATGACATTGAGTTAGTTTAGTACAGTGTGTGAACACATTTTGGGAACTAATAGAGAAGTATGAGCAAGATCAAAATTATATGTTGAAACGATAACACTAATGATGTGAATGGAAGGATTACTTTGATACGGATCCGACGCAATTGGATTCATCGGAAACGGAGCTACGGATAAAAAGATATGATCAAAAGAAGTTTGAATATAAATCTGAATAAATTTCGAAATTTGAAAATTTGAAAAAAAGTTGACGTGATAGGTTGATTGGATAGGTGAGGTCAAGACGAAACTCTAGGCGTTGGTTTCATCTAATTCTGATAAACGAGTAAAAAGTTATGGCTATTTGAAAATTTTGGGCCAAGCTGTTTTACGGAGGAAAAATGCTATGTCTAAAAATAATTCTAAGACTAATGAGTAAATACGGAGACTAATTAATAATCTAATTACTCTATCGTATACTACTATAGAAATACTAATTTAGGGATATTAAAGTACAGGAGTATAAAAGAAAATACGAAGAGAATACCTTTAGAATGCAGAGAAGATATAAATCCAAAGAGGAGACGACTTCCAGAAATCTCGCCGGAGAGAAGAAAATATTTTTTTATAAAGCTAGTCAAACCGAAACGATTCGATTCAACCCGAAGTGGATGACTTTTGGTGCACCTATGAGTCTATATTTATAGGTGAAAAGAAGGTGCAAACGTTCAAAGCTAAGCGAGGTGGGACTAAAATAGAGAAAGAGAGGAGAAGAGGACCGCATGGGCTGATTGAGCCGGCCGGGGCGCAGCCCAGTTTTTATTTATTTATTTCACGGATGAACAGTGTTCCGGCATGAATAGTGTTCTCTACTTTTTTTAAAAAAAAAAGTAAAGAAATACAAATAAACAAAAATAGAAAAACAATTTATATAGGCATATTATATATCAAAAATTTTAGAAAAATATTTCCTAAAACATGAACATTTTTTTAAGGCCGAACAAAATACTTTGAGAAATAGTATTTTTTTTTTTGCAATAACTCCAAAATGAAAAGAAACTAGAATTTCAAATAAATGACAAATAGTTTTTTTTATTTTAAAATTTGAGTCAAAACATTGTATCTGATTTTTTTTAGTGTCATTTACCTCCTCTCATTTGAGAAATTTTATAAGAGGGTTTTGAAAATATTCGAACTCAAAATTGAATAGGGATCCGGAATTGAAATTTTGGGAAAGTCATTTTATTCCCTCTCATTAAAATTTCAAAAGTTTTAAAATTCCACTCAATTTCAATCACTCAAGCAAACAACAATTCATTCTAATATTTATTATAACATTCCAAAGTTTGGGATGTTACAATAACACAGGTACATAATTAACTAGGGCGGAAAATGTGGAACAAAACACCGAGCAAAAGGCCAAGCCTTCCACCTTTTACAAAGTATATATATGTGCATTAAATTAAATAGCAATAATATTGTGATATCTCAAAAACATCCATGTTGCACATGGAAACAACTTGCACCTGCAACTAGCAACGCTATAAGAAGGGTTGAGCAAGCGGTAACATAGCCAAACAATGGTTTGCTGGGATGTGAAGGGTTAGAGGCTTACCATGGCATATTGGGAGGCTTGACAAACAAGTGGTAGGTAGAAAGACATAACGATAAACACGAGACAACTAGCATGACAATGACAGTAGTGGTATACAGGGAAATGGTTATCTTGTCTAAGGTCTCGCTTGGAGGAAGAACGAATCCATTAAGAAGACGACCCAACGTAGTCGAACGAATCCTCACATTCCGAACGCTTTCAGAACTATCGAGAAGAAGCAATCCGGAAACAACAATTGACACATGATAAACACTACAACATATGCATGACATGATGCACATCAAATATGATGCATGTTATGCATGACATGGCAACGCATAACAATCAACTTCTACACATTAAATGAAGCTCAATATGTAACTCAAAACTCCACATTTAAATTACATAGTTCACTCCCATTTAGGTACATGACAATATTAAATGTTGTTAAACATGGCAAGAGGTAAAGCATTAATAAACTATCTATCCAGGCATCTTAAATGTCATCGGAAACCACTTATAGTATTCCCGAAGCGACCCCATACGCAAATTATAAGTTTAGTCCGGATCTGAACTAACCATGTTTTATATTAATTAAACAGGGAATTAAAATGCACAATGCGATTCTGTTCGTCATTCTAGTTGATTTACATATATAGAACATTAGCAACGAAGCAACGACCTAAAAAATATGGCACACATAAGATGAATATGTCATGAATGCAAATGCATGCAATCAACAACCATAAACATGTCAAATCATGGATGCAACAAAATATTGTGAAACTACACAAAATTCTGAGCAATTTACATATAAAAAGTTACTAGCAAACGTGTCCATGCGTTGCAACGGGAGAAAGAAATGCATGCACGCTCGAGTCCCAACCCATCCATGTTGTCAATTCTAATATTTGCTACCGTGACAAATTATGGCCAGTTTATCCATCTGTTAAACGATGGTGGGCGGCCCCGGTAAACCTAACGCATGCATCGTCTGAAGTAAAAACCAACTATCATGAAGCATTGAAGCATATGAAAATTTAGTAACAATGTAGTTAAACGGCTCAACATATAATTAGTAAAGGAAATCAAGGCCCTCCTGGAGACCGGATGATGAACCTTGTTAGATTCGTCATAGTGAAAAATGTGCTAGCCACATTAAGGTTGTAGTAGGTGGACAATGCATGGCACACTTGCTTCAATTTTTCGAGTGCTGCTTTGATAGTTAGGAAAGTTATACAAAACACTTTGCAAGTGCAAATGTGATCTCGACGCTAGGTATGCGATTGACAGAGCGAGCGAGATGGGTTCCTGATATCGGATAAGGCGTCCATAGCCATCCATAATGCCGACCCCTAGGTCGATGGTGTCAGCACGAATGGTGGAGCCCTGAACGTAGTTGAAACAAGCATTCGTCTGGAGTTCCTACGCCACGATCTCCTTGACATCAACGTGATAGAGCTGGATCGTCGATACCTGGAATTTTTTGTCCAAACAATCGGGTCTATATGTATTATATATGTGTGGTATTTTTTACTGGAAATTATAAATGTTTTATCAACAAATATGCAAATAGAAAATTACAAATTATATGAAGAGTGAGCAGTTAGTGTGCGTTTAGTCTCATGAATCATCTCTCATGCATGTTCATCCCTCTCCCTCTCCCATTAATTAATGGACCCCCTTAATTAATTCTAATCTAATTTCCACAAGAGCTGCGTGGCTGTGGCATAAGCCAATTTAATCGCATCATCCCCCCACTAATTCCTCCATCCCTCCATGAATGGTATGCCTGTTGTGCATCAGCCGATTTAATCGTTCTCTCCCACTAATTCCTCCACGAATGTCCATACCTCTCTCTCTCTTATACCCCGTGTCTCCGTTTAATAGTAAGAGATGCATCAGCCCACTCATTACCCTTTCCTTATTAATCTTGAGGCGCTTATTGATTTCAACTTGTGCTCATATATAAATTGGTGAAATTATACGCAAAGAAGCGAGGTGGTACTATATAATACAACGAAACCTCTTTCTTCTACACAACCAGTATCTAGATCAGTTGGATCTATGTAACGAAATTGGGTAGGTGGTGGTGAGTTCGATCCTTGCTAGCTGCAACTATTTTTGCCGGATTCTTTATTGGGCCACAACACGGCCTGCTCACGGACAACTAGTGGCCCAATCGGGCCCATGTACGTAAGAGACAGAGAAAGAAAAGTTGAACTGTTTTTTGCGAGGACGGACGAAAATCCTGTAACAACGGATGGACAAAAATCCCTTAACGACGGACCAAAATTAGGGAGTAAGAAGTGTTTAAAAAAATGCTACGCGGGCCGAATCTGCAATAGGCCTGAACAGTGGACATGGACGTCACATACTAAAATGCGCATATGGGCGTTGACTAGCAGCAATGCAACATGGTCCAAGGCCCAACAGAAAAAAGGCGCTGGGGTGATGCTCACCTCGTGGGCTTCGGCCAACTCGGAGAGAAGGACGGGCAGTGCAGTGGTGGAGCTAGGCCGGCGGATCGACGGTCAACTGCTGGGCCGGCGCGCCTGTTGCTGGCCCACGTGGGCGCTGAACGCGAGCGGGAGGCTCGAGCGGGTCGTCTCCCTGCTCGTTCCCGAGCTGGAGGCAGACAATTGCAGGGTCAATGGCACCGACGATGTTCAGAGCGATGGTGGGACGCGGCCGGGAACGCGCGGATCTGGTCGATGCCGTCCGGATCCACGGCTTGGTCTGCGGAGGGAGCTCCGGCGATGGGTGCTTGGGCGCGGGGGAGCTCGAAGCTTCAGTCAATGGCCATGGCAGGGCCTGCTTCACAGAGAGAGGGAGAGACACCGTGAGGGAGAGAGAGAGAGAGGGAGCAGAATGGGAGGAGGAGAGATGCGAGGGGGCGGCGCTGGCCTGAGTTGGCCAGCGGCTCGCCGGGACTGTCTGGAGGAGCGGGGAGGCACTGATGGCTCGGGATCGAGAGGAGCTCTTCTCCTCGACCAGATCGGATCGAGGTAGTGCTGCGGCGGCGGTTGGCTCGGGCCGCGATGTGCTCAGGCGGCCCCCCTTCGGGCTCGGAGGGCCACGGCGGCTGATGGCTGTAGAGGGGCCATGTGGCGGCGCTCTATTGGCTGTGGTGACGGCTGGCGGCAGCGCAGGTGGGTTTGGGTGGTCGGCACCGTGACAAGTGGCAGCAAGGCAACAATTCGGTGCGGAAAAAAAAGCTGGGCGGCGGCTGGCTGCTTGGAATTTGAGGAAAAGGTGCTAGGTCACCAGATTTTGTAGGGGCTGCTTATATAAGAAAAGGGGTTAGGGTTAGGGGATTTCAAGGCCGATTTCGACCGTGCGATCGCAATCGGATGGCTCCGGTCGCAGATTGTGGCTAGGTTAGGTGGTTGGGCGGTGTAGGTGAGCTAGGTCTAGAGGAGAAAGACAATGTTGGGGAACGTTGCATGGTAAACAAAAAAATCCCTACGCACACGCAAGATCTATCCATGGTGATGAACATTTACGAGAGGGAGAGTGGATCTGCATAACCTTGTAGATCGCTAAGCGGGAAGCATTAAGAAACGTGGTTGATGTAGTCGAACGTCTTCGCAATCCAAATCGCCGAGCATCCCGCGATCCCATCATGATCCTTCTCGCAATCCAATCACGATCCGTCCCGCGATCCCATCATGATCCGTCCCGCGATCCCATCACGATCCGTCCCGTGAACAAATGATGAATCGTCTCACGGTCCTGATCACGGTCCTTCCGATGTAGCGCCGAACGGACGACGTCTCCGTGTTCAGCACACGTATAGCTCGATGACGATCTCCGCCTTCTTGATCCAGCAAGAGGGAGCGGAGAGGTAGATGAGTTCTCCGGCAGCGCGGCGGCGTGGAGGCGATGGTGGTGAAACTATTCCAGCAGGGTTTCGCCTAAGCACCGCCGAACTAGACTAAAGGAGAAAACGATCTAGATGAATTAGAGGGAGTAGGTGGCAATTAGGGTTAGCTATCCCCTCTAAATCCTCTAGTATATATAGGAGGGAGGGAGGGGAGGAGGCAGCCTAAAACCCTCAAGGTTTGGTCGAAATTGGAGGTGGAGTCTTACTCCAATCCTACTTGGAGTAGGATTCCTCCTCTCCACTTGGAAACAGTTTCAACCTTTCCACCTTTGGGTTTTTCCCACCCTTAGCCGCATGGGCCTTTAGTGGGGCTTCTACCAGCCCACCAGGGGCTGGTTTGCCTCCTTCCACAGCCCATGTGGCCCCTTGGGTCGAGACACCCCTCCCGATGGTCCCTTGGTACCCTCCCGGCAATCCCGGTACACTACCGATGAGCCCGAAACTTTTTCGGTGACCAAAACAGGACTTCCTATATATTAATATTGACCTCCGAAGCTCCTCGTGATGTCCAGGATCTCATCCGGGACTCCTAGCTGTTGGAAATATGCCCTAGAGGCAATAATAAAATGGTTATTATTGTATTTTCTTGTTCATGATAATTGTCTATTGTTCATGCTATAATTGTGTTAACCGGAAGCCGTAATACATGTGTGAATACATAGACCACAACATGTCCCTAATGAGCCTCTAGTTGGCTAGCTCGTTGATCAATAGATGGTCATGGTTTCATGACCATGGACATTGGATGTCGTTGATAACGGGATCACATCATTAGAAGAATGATGTGATGGACAAGACCAAATCTTAACCATAGCACAAGATCGTGTAGTTCGTCTGCTAAAGCTTTTCCAATGTCAAGTATCGTTTCGTTAGACCATGAGATTGTGCAACTCCCGGATACCGTATGAATGCTTTGGGTGTGCCAAACGTCACAACGTAACTGGGTGGCTATAAAGGTACACTACGGGTATCTCCGAAAGTGTCTGTTGGGTTGGCACGAATCGAGACTGGGATTTGGCACTCCGTTATCTCTGGGCCCACTCGGTAAGACATCATTATAATGAGCTCAATGTGACTAAGGAGTTAGCCACAGGATGATGTATTATGGAATGAGTAAAGAGACTTGCCGGTAACGAGATTGAACAAGGTATAGTGATACCGACGATCGAATCTCGAGCAAGTATCATACCGGTAGACAAAGGGAATTGTATACGGGATTGATTGAATCCCCGACATCGTGGTTCATCCGATGTGATCATCGTCGAGCGTGTGGGAGCCAACATGGGTATCCAGATCCCGCTGTTGGTTATTGACCGGAGAGGTGTCTCGCTCATGTCTACGTGTCTCCCGAACCCGTAGAGTCTACACACTTAAGGTTCGATGACGCTAGGGTTATAGGGAAACAGTGTACGTGGTTACCGAAGGTTATTCGGAGTCTCGGATGAATTCCCCGACATCACGAGGAGTTCCGAAATAGTCCAGAGATGAAGATTGATATATAGGAAGTGAGGATTTGGCCACCGAAAGTGTTTCGGATTTACCGGTAACGTACCGGGACCACCGGATGGGTTCCGGGGGTCCACCAAGTGGGGCCACCAGCCCTAGAGGGCTGCATGGGCCGCAAGCCCAAGAGGGAACCAGACCCTAGGTGGTCTGGTGCACCCCACACAAGGGCCCAAGGTGCAGCTAAACTGGGAGGGGGCAAACCCTAGGGCAGATGGGCCCTAAGGCCCACCCTAGGGCAGCCACACCCCTCTCCCCCTTGGCCACCGGCTAGATGGGATCTGGTGGCTGCCCCACCACCCTAGGGTGGAAACCCTAGGCCGCATCCCTCCCTCCTCCTCCTCCCATATATAGTGGAGGGTTTTGGGGCTGCCAGACACACAGTTTCTTCCTCTCTCGGCGCAGCCCTACCTCTCCTTCTCCTCGTTCTCCGTAGTGCTTGGCAAAGCCCTGCCGGAGACCATGCAGCTCCACCGTCACCATGTCGTCGTGCTGCCAGAGCTTTCCCTCAACCTCTCCTTCCTCCCTGTTGGATCAAGGCGTAGGAGACGTCACCGGGCCGCACGTGTGTGGAACGCGGAGGCGCCGTTGTTCGATGCTAAGATCAGATTCCACCGCGATCTGAATTGCTACGAGTACGACTCCACCAACCGCGTTTTGTAACGCTTCCGCTTAGCGATCTTGAAAGGTATGAAGATCCACTCTCTCCTTAATCGTTACCGGTTTCTCCATGGATAGATCTTGGTGAACACGTAGGAAATTTTTTGATTTACTACTATGTCTCCCAAGAGTGGCATCTATGCACGAGTACAACACAAAGTTGTTGTGGGCGTCGATCTTGTTAATTTGCTTACCACCATCCTAACTGTGCACCGTTGCTAAGGATTCTTGTTCCGAAGCACCACGTAATGATCGGGCGTGATAGGTTCTAATGTTCGCATACAACGGGTGTAAGCCAGATTTACACACACGAAACACTTAGGTTGACTTGACGAGCCTAGCATGTATAGACATGGCCTCGGAACACGGAAGACCGAAAGGTCGAACATCAGTCCTATAGAAGATACGATCAACATGGAGATGTTCACCATGGATGATTAGTCCGTCTCACGTGATGATTGGACACGGGCTAGTTGACATGGATCCTGCGTCACTTGGATGACTACAGAGATGTTTATCCAAGTGGGAGTTCATTAAATAATTTGATTATGTGAACTGAATTATCATGAACTTAGTCTAAAATTGTCTTTACAATCTATATTGTAGATCCAATGGACAACGCAAATGTCACCCTCAACTTCAACGCATTCCTAGAGAAAACCAAGCTGAAAGATTTTGGAAGCAACTATGCGGACTGGGTCCGTAGCTTGAGGATCATCCTCATAGATTCCAAGAGATTGCATGTTCTTGATGCACTGCTAGGTGACCCACCCATTTTTCCAGTGGACCAAGAAGTTACGAACGCTTGGCAGTCGCGCTGTGATGATTACTCCCTTGTTTAGTGCAGCATGCTTTACAGTTTAGAACCGGGGCTCCAAAAGCGTTTTGAGCAACACGGAGCATATGAGATGTTCCAAGAGCTAAAACTAGTTTTCCAAGCTCATGCCCGGGGTGAGAGATATGATGTCTCTGACAAGTTCTTCAGTTGTAAGATGGACGAAAACAGTTATGTCAGTGAGCACATACTCAAAATGTCTGGGTTGCACAACCGCTTGACTCAGCTGGGAGTTAATCTCCCGGATGACCCGATCATTGACAGAATCCTCCGTCGCTTCCACCTAGCTACAAGAGCTTTGTGATGAACTACAACATGCAGGGTATGGAGAAGTCCATTCCTGAGTTTTACTCGATGCTGAAATCAGCGGAGGTCGAGATCAAAAAGGAGCATCAAGTGTCGATGGTGAATAAGACCACTAGTTTCAAGAAAGGCAAGGGTAAAAGAACTTCAAGAAGGACGGCAAAGCTGTTGCCGCGCCTGCTAAGCAAGTTGCCGGGAAGAAGAACAAGAATGGACCCAAGCCTGAGACTGAGTGCTTTTATTGCAAGGGTACCGGTCACTGGAAGCGGAACTGCCCCAAGTACTTAGCGGACAAGAAGGCCGACAACGTTAAAGGTATATGTGATATACTTGTTATTGATGTGTACCTAACCAGCGCTCGCAGTAGCTCATGGGTATTTTATACAGGTGCAGTTGCTCACATTTGTAACTCCAAGCAGGAGCTGCGGAATAAGCGGAGGCTGGCAAAGGACGAGGTGACGATGCGCGTCGGGAATGGTTCCAAGGTCGATGTGATTGCCGTTGGCACGCTACCTCTACATCTACCTTCTGGATTAGTTTTAAATCTTAATAAGTGTTATTTAGTACCAGCTTTGAGCATGAATATTGTTTCTGGATCTCGTTTGATTCGAGATGGCTACTCATTTAAATTTGAGAATAATGGTTGTTCTATTTATATGAGAGAAATGTTTTATGGTCATGCCCCGCTGGTCAATGATTTATTTTTGATGAATCTCGAACGTGATGTTACACATGTCCATAGTGTGAGTACCAAAAAGTGTAAGGTTGATAACGATAGTCCCACTTACATGTGGCACTGCCGCCTTGGTCATATTAGTGTCAAACGCATGAAGAAGCTCCATGCTGATGGACTTTTGAAGTCTCTTGATTTTGAATCATTTGACACATGTGAACCATGCCTCATGGGCAAGATGACCAAGACTCCGTTCTCCGGAACAATGGAGAGAGCAACTGACTTGTTGGAGATAATACATACCGATGTATGCGGTCCAATGAGCGTCGAGGCTCGCTGTGGCTACCGTTATGTTCTCACCCTCACTGATGACTTGAGCAGATATGGGTATGTCTACTTAATGAAACACACGTCTAAAACCTTTGAAAGGTTCAAGGAATTTCATAGTGAGGTTGAGAATCAACATGATAGGAAAATAAAGTGCCTACGATCTGATCGTGGCGGAGAATATTTAAGTCACAAGTTTGGCACGCACCTAAGGAAATGTGGAATTGTTTCACAACTCACGCCGCCTGGCATACCTCAGCGAAAGGGTGTGTCTGAACATCGTAATCGCACTCTATTGGATATGGTGCGATCTATGATGTCTCTTACCGACTTACCGCTATTATTTTGGGGATATGCATTAGAGACTGCCGCATTCACTTTAAATAGGGCACCGTCAAAATCCGCTGAGATGACACCGTATGAATTATGGTTTGGAAAGAAACCTAAGCTGTCGTTTCTAAAAGTTTGGGGATGCGATGTTTATGTGAAGAAACTTCAACCTGAGAAGCTCGAACCCAAAGCGGAAATGTGTGTCTTCATCGGATATCCCAAAGAGACTATTGGGTACACCTTCTACCCCAGATCCAAAGGCAAAGTCTTTGTTGCCAAGAATGGATCCTTTCTTGAGAAAGAGTTTCTCTCGAAAGAAGTAAGTGGGAGGAAGATAGAACTTGATGAGGTAATCGTACCTCCACTCAAACCGGAGAGTAGCGTAGCACAAGAAGTTGTTTCTATGGAACCAGAGTGGTACGACAAAACTGTCCTGGAGATCATGTTGTTGGACAACGGTGAAACATCGAACTATGAAGAAGCGATGGCGGGCCCGGATTCCAACAAATGGCTTGAAGCCATGAAATCCGAGATAGGATCCATGTATGAGAACAAAGTGTGGACTTTGGTGGACTTGCCTGATGATAAGCGAGCCATTGAAAATAAATGGATCTTTAAGAAGAAGAATGACGCGGATGGTAATGTGACCGTCTATAATGCTCGGCTTGTCACTAAGGATTATCGACAAGTTCAAGGAGTTGACTACGATGAGACTTTCTCATCCATAGCGATGCTGTAGTCTATCCAAATCATGTTAGCAATTGCCGCATTTTATGATTATGAGATCTGGCAAATGGACGTCAAAACGGCATTCCTTAAGATGCTAACCGGAAGGTTTTGTCGATCCTAAAGATGCTAACAAAGTATGCAAGCTCCAGCGCTCCATCTATGTGCTGGTGCAAGCATCTCGGAGTTGGAACATTCACTTTAATGAGGTGATTAAAGCGTTTGGGTTTGTACATGTTTGTGGAGAACCCTGTATTTACAAGAAAGTGAGAGGGAGCTCTGTAGCATTTCTGATATTATATGTGGATGACATACTGATAATGGGAAATGATATAGAACTCTTGGAAAGTATAAAGGCCTACTTGAATAAGTGTTTTTCAATGAAGGACCTTGGAGAAGCTGCTTACATATTAGGCATCAAGATCTATAGAGATAGATTGAGACAACTCATAGGTCTTTCACGAAGCACATACCTTGAAAAGATATTGAAGAAGTTCAATATGGATCAGTCCAAGAAGGGGTTCTTGCCTGTGTTACAGGGTATGAGATTGAGTACGACTCAATGCCCGACCACAGCAAACGATAGAGAAGAGATGAGTGTCATCCCCTATGCCTCGGCCATAGGCTCTATTATGTATGCCATGCTGTGTACCAGACCTGATGTGAACCTTGACATAAGTTTGGAAGGGAGGTACCAAAGTGGTCCCGGAGTGGAACACTGGATAGCGGTGAAGAATATCCTGATGTACCTAAAAAGGACAAAGGACATGTTTCTCGTATATGGAGGTGCCGAAGAGCTCGTCGTAAAGGGTTACGTTGATGCTAGCTTCGACACACATCCGGACGACTCCAAATCGCAAAGCGGATACGTGTATATTTTGAACGGAGGGGCAGTCAGCTGGTGCAGCAGCAAGCAAAGCGTCGTAGTGGCATTTACATGTGAAGCGAAGTACATACCTGCTTCGGAAGCAGCAAAGGAAGGAGTCTGGATGAAGGAGTTCATCACCGACCTAGGAGTGATTCCCAATGCGTCGGGCCCAATGACTACTCTGTGACAACACTGGAGCTATTGCCCTTGTGAAGGAGCCCAGGTTTCACAAGAAGACAAGACACATCAAGCGCCGCTTCAACTCCATCCGTGATTAAATTCAGGTGGGAGATATAGATATTTGTAAAGTACATACGGATCTGAATGTTGCAGATCCCTTGACTAAACCTCTCTCAAGAGCAAAACATGATCAACACCAGAATGCTATGGGTGTTCGAGTCATCACAATGTAACTATATTATTGACTCTAGAGCAAGTGGGAGACTGTTGGAAATATGCCCTAGAGGGAATAATAAAACGGTTATTATTGTATTTCCTTGTTCATGATAATTGTCTATTGTTCATGCTATAATTGTGTTAACCAGAAACCATAATACATGTGTGAATACATAGTCCACAGCATGTCCCTAGTGACCCTCTAGTTGGCTAGCTCGTTGATCAATAGATGGTCACGGTTTCATGACAATGGACATTGGATGTCGTTGATAACGGGATAACATTATTAGGGGAATGATGTGATGGACAAGACCCAATCCTAAGCATAGCACAAGATCGTGTAGTTCGTCTGCTAGAGCTTTTCCAATGTCAAGTATCGTTTCCTTAGACCATGAGATTGTGCAACTCCTGGATACCGTAGGAATGCTTTGGGTGTGCCAAACGTCACAACGTAACCGGGTGGCTATAAAGGTACACTACGAGTATCTTCAAAAGTGTCTGTTGGGTTGGCACGAATCGAGACTGGGATTTGTCACTCTGTGTGACGGAGAGGTATCTTTGGGCCCACTCGGTAAGACATCATCATAATGAGCTCAATGTGACTAAGGAGTTAGCCACTGGATGATGTATTATGGAACAAGTAAAGAGACTTGCCGGTAATGAGATTGAACAAGGTATAGTGATACCGACGATCGAATCTCGGGCAATTATCATACCGGTAGACAAAGGGAATTGTATACCGGTATCCCCGACATCGTGGTTCATCCGATGTGATCATCGTGGAGCATGTGGGAGCCAACATGGGTATCCAGATCCTGCTGTTGGTTATTGACCGGAGAGGTATCTCGGTCATGTCTACGTGTCTCCCGAACCCGTAGGGTCTACACACTTAAGGTTCGATGATGCTAGGGTTATAGGGAAATAGTGTACGTGGTTACCGAAGGTTGTTCGGAGCCCCGGATGAGATCTTGGATGTCACGAGGAGTTCCCAAAAAGTCCGTAGACGAATATTGATATACAGGAAGTGAGAATTTGGCCACCGGAATTGTTTCGAGATTTACCGGTAACATACCGGGACCACCGGAAGGTTTCCAGGGGTCCACCAAGTGGGGCCACCAGCCCCAGAGGGCTGCATGGGCCGCAAGTGGGAGGGAACCAGCCCCTAGGTGGGCTGGTGCGCCCCCACAAGGGCCCAAGGCACAGCTGAAGTGGGAGGGGTCAAACCCTAGGGCAGATGGGCCCTAAGGCCCACCCTAGGGCAGCCACACCCCTCTCCCCCTTGGCCGCTAGCCAGATGGGATCTGGTGGCTGCCGCACCACCCTCTGGTGGAAACCCTAGGCCGCAGCCCTCCCCTCTCCTCCTCCTATATATAGTGGGGGGTTTTTGGGCTGCCAGACACACGGTTTCTTCCTCTCTTGGTGCAGCCCTACCTCTCCTTATCCTCGTTCTCCGTAGCGCTTGGCGAAGCCCTGGTGGAGACCATGCAGCTCCACCGTCACCACGCCCTCGTGCTGCTGGAGCTCTCCCTCAACCTCTCCTTCCTCCTTGCTGGATCAAGGCGTATGAGACGTCACCAGGCCGCACGTGTGTTGAACGCGGAGGCGCCGTTGTTCGGCGCTAAGATCGGGGTCCACCGCGATGTGAATTGCTACGAGTAGGACTCCACCAACCACGTTCTTGTAACGCTTCCGCTTAGCGATCTTCAAAGGTACGAAGATCCACTCTCCCCTTACTCGTTGCTGGTTTCCCCATGGATACATCTTGGTGAACACGTAGGATTTTTTTTGATTTACTACTACGTCTCCCAACACTAACAACCTTCGGTCACAACCATACATAACTCTATACTATCGAAACGTGACTGAACCTTAAGTGTGCAGACCCTACGGGTTCGAGAACTATGTTGACATGACCAAGACACCTCTACGGTCAATAACCAATAGCAGGATCTAGATGTCCATATTGGTTCCTACAAATTCCACGAAAATATTTATCGGTTTAACCTCTTGTAGAGGAACGTTGCATGGGAAACAAAAATTTAACTACGCGCATGCAAACCTATCCATGGTGATGAGCATCTACGAGAGGGGAAGTTGATCTATGTACCCTTGTAGATCGCTAAGCGAGAAGCGTTAAGAAACGCGGTTGGTGTAGTCGAACGTCTTCGCAATTCAAATCGCCGAGCATCCCGTGATCCAATCACGATCCGTCCCACGATCTCATCACGATCCGTCCCGCGATCCAATCACGATCCGTCCCGTGGCCTTGATCACGGTCCTTCCGATCTAGTACCGAACGGACGGCACCTCCGTGTTCAGCACACGTGCAGCTTGATGACGATCTCCTCCGTCTTGATCCAGCAAGAAGAGGTGGAGAGGAGGAAGAGTTCACCGGCAGCATAACGGCGCTCTGGTGATGGTGGTGGAGCAATTCCGGCAGGGCTTCGCCTAAGCACTACGGAAATACAATCTAGAGGAGAAACTATGCACCGGTGCAACGGGTAGCACGTGGCCGGAATTTCTGTGCAAAACCCTAGCAATCCACTAGTATATATAGGAGGAGAGGGGAGGCAGCCCTTGGCGCAAGGCCAAGGGCCTCTTTGATTCGGCCGGCTAGGGGGGGAGGAGACCTACTCCTCCTCCAATCCTAGTTGGACTAGGATTGCTCCCTATTGGCCTTTTTTCCCACCTTTTTCTTTAGCCTTTTTCTCTCCTGGCGCCATGGGCCTTTTGTGGCCGTTCCACCCGCCCACTAAGGTCTGGTTATTACTCTCCCACAGCCCATGGTCCCTCTAGGGTCGAAATACCCCTCTCGGAGGTCTCCCGGTACACTACCGGCACTCCCGGTACACTACCGATGAGCCCGAAACTTTTCCGGCAACCAAACTGGGACATCCTATATATGAATCTTTACCTCCGGACCATTCTGGAGCTCCTCGTGTCATCCAGGATCTCATCCGGGACTCCGAACAACCTTCGTTCACCACCATACATAACTCTACACTACCGAAACGTCACCAAACCTTAAGTGTGCAGACCCTGCGGGTTCGAGAACTATGTAGACATGACCGAGACACCTCTACGGTCAATAACCAATGGTGGGACCTGGACGTCCACATTGGCTCCTACATATTCTACGAAGATCTTTATCGGTCGAACCTCTATGTCAAGGATTCAGTTAATCCCGTATAACGTTCCCTTTGTTCTTCGGTATGTTACTTGCCCAAGATTCGATCGTCGGTATCCCAATACCTAGTTCAACCTCGTTACTGGCAAGTCTTGTTGTGATGTTGTTTTACCGAGTGGGCCCTGAGATACCTCTCCGTCACACGGAGTATCAAATCCCAGTCTTGATCCATGCCAACCCAACAGACACCCTCGGAGATACCTGTAGAGTACCTTTATAGTTAACCAGTTACGTTGTGACATTTGATACACACAAAGCATTCCTCTGGTGTCAGTGAGTTGCATGATCTCATGGTCATAGGAACATATACTTGACATGCGGAAAACAGTAGCAATAAACTGACACGATCATATGCTACGTTTGTAGTTTGGGTCTTGTCCATCACATCATTCTCCTAATGATGTGATCCCATTATCAAATGACATCTTATGTCTATGGCTAGGAAACCTTAACCATCTTTGATCAACGAGCTAGTTCACTAGAGGCATACTAGGGACACGGTGTTGTCTATGTATCCACACATGTATCTATGTTTCCATTCAATACAATTATAGCATGGATAATAAACGATTATCATAAACAAGGAAATATAATAATAAACACTTTATTTATTGCCTCTAGGGCATATTTCCAACAGTCTCCCACTTGCACTAGAGTCAATAATCTAGTTCACATCTCTATGTGATTTACATTGTAATGAATCGAACACCCATGCAGTTCTGGTGTTGTTCATGTTTAGCCCTTGGAAGAGGTTTAGTCAACGGGTCTGCAACATTCAGATCCGTGTGCACTTTGCAAATATTTATGTCCTTCTCCTCGATGTAATATCAGATGGAGTTGAAGCGTCGCTTTATATGTCTGGTCCTCTTGTGAAACCTTGGTTCCTTGGCTAGAGCAATGGCACCAGTGTTGTCACAGAACATGCTCATTGGATTCAGTGCACTGGGCACAACTCCGAGATCTGTCATGAATTGCTTCATCCAGACACCTTCCTTCGCCGCCTCCGAGGCTGCGATGTACACCGCTTCGCACGTAGAATCAGCTACCACGCTTTGCTTGGAACTGCACCAGCTTACCGCTCCCCCGTTAATAATAAATACGTATCTGGTTCGCGACTTAGAGTCGTCCGGATCAGTGTCAAAGCTTGCATCGACGTAACCCTTTACGACGAGCTCTTCATCACCTCCATAAACGAGAAACATGTCCTTAGTCCTGTTAAGGTACTTAAGGATATTTTTGACCGCTTGCCAGTGCTCCATTCCAAGATCACTTTGAAACCTTCCAGCCATACTTATGGCAAGGCTGACATTGGGTCTTGTGCACAGCATTGCATAGATGATAGAGCCTATGGCTGAAGCATAGGGGATGGTACTCATCTTTTCTTTATCTTCTGTAGTCACTGGGCATTGAGTCTTACTCAACTTCACACCTTGCAACACAGGCAAGAACCCCTTCTTGGACCGTTCCATTTTGAACTTCTTCAAAACTTTATCAAGGTACGTGCTCTATGAAAGTGCTATTAAGCGTCTCGATATATCTCTATAGATCTTAGTGCCTAATATGATAGCAGCTTCTCCTAGGTCCTTCAATGAAAAACTCTTGTTCAAATATTGCTTCACGCTTTCCAGCATTTCTATACTGTTTCCAATCAGCAATATGTCATCCACATATAATATTAGAAACGCTATAGAGCTCCCACTCACTTTCTTGTAAATGAAAGCTTCTCCATAAACTTGTATAAACCCAAACACTTTGATCACCTCATCGAAGCGCTTATTCCAACTCCGAGATGCTTGCACCAGCCCATAAATGGATCGCTTGAGTTTGCAAACTTTGTCAGCATTTTCTGGATCGACAAAACCTTCTGGTTGTATCATATATAACTCTTCCTCAAGGAAACCGTTGAGGAACGCTGTTTTGACATCCATCTGCCAAATTTCATAGTAGAAATAAGCAGCTACTGCCAACATGATTCTGACAGACTTAAGCATCGCTACTGGTGAGAAGGTCTCATCGTAGTCAACTCCTTGAACTTGTGAAAAACCCTTTGCCACAAGTCGAGCTTTATAGACGGTGACATTATCGTCCGCGTCTGTCTTCTTCTTAAAGATCTATTTGTTCTGAATGGCCTTTCGCCCTTCAGGTAATACTTCCAAAGTCCATACTTTGTTTTCATACATGGATCCCATATCGGATTTCATGGCCTCTAACCATTTCTCGGAATCCGGGCCCATCACCGCTCCTTCATAGCTCGTAGATTCATTGTTGTCTAACAACATGACCTCCAAGACAGGATTGCCGTACCACTCAGGAGTAGTACGTGTCCTTGTCGACCTACGAGGCTCATTAGTAACTTGATCCGAAGCTTCATGGTCATCATCATTAACTTCTTCTTCAACCCTTGTAGGCTCCACAGAAACATCTTTCTGCGCTGCGCTACTTTCTGGTAGAAGCAAAGGTTCAACAATCTCATCAAGCTCTATTTTCCTCCCACTCAATTCTTTCGAGAGAAACTCTTTCTCAAGAAATGTTCCCTTTTTAGCGACAAACACTTTGCCTTCGAATCTGAGATAGAAGGTATACCCGACTGTTTCTTTCGGGTATCCTATGAGGACGCATTTCTCCGCTTTGGGTTCCAGCTTTTCAGGCTGAAGCTTTTTGACATAAGCATCACATCCCCAAACTTTAAGAAACGACAACTTTGGCCTCTTGCCAAACCACAGTTCATATGGTGTCGTCTCAACGGATTTCCATGGTGCCCTATTTAAAGTGAATGCAGCTGTCTCTAATGCAAAACCCCAAAACGATAGTGGCAAATCAGCAAGAGACATCATAGAACGCACCATATCTAATAAGGTCCGATTACGACATTCGGACACACCATTACGCTGAGGTGTTCCGGGCGGTGTCAACTGTGAAACAATTCCACACTATCTTAAGTGACTACCAAACTCGTAACTCAGATATTCACCTCCTCGATCGGATCGCAGGAATTTAATCTTCTTGTTACGATGATTTTCAACTTCACTCTAAAATTTCTTGTACTTTTCAAACATTTCAAACTTGTGTTTCATTAAGTAAATATACCCATATGTACTTAAGTCATTGGTGAAGGTGAGAAAATAACGATATCCACCACGCGCCGCAACACTCACTGGACCACACACATTAGTATGTATGATTTCCAATAAGTCGCTTGCCTGTTCCATTATTCCAGAGAACGGCGTTTTAGTCATCTTGCCCATGAGGCATGGTTCACATGTGTCAAGTGATTCAAAATCAAGTGACTCCAAAAGTCCATCAGCATGGAGCTTCCTCATGCATTTTACACCAATATGACCTAAACGGCAGTGCCACAAGAAAGTGGTACTATCATTATCAACTCTACATCTTTTGGCATCAATGTTATGAACATGTGTGTCATCACTATCAAGATTTAAGATAAATAAACCCCTCACATTGGGTGCATGACCATAAAAGATATTACTCATATAAATAGAACAACCTTTATTCTCCGATTTAAATGAGTAACCGTCTCGCAATAAACAAGATCCATATATAATGTTCATGCTTAACGCAGGCACTAAATAACAACTATTCAGGTTCCTCACTAATCCCGATGGTAATCGAAGAGAGAGCGTGCCGACGGCAATCACATCAACCTTGGAACCATTTCCCACACGCATCGTCACTTCGTCCTTCGCCAGCCTTCGTTTATTCCGTAGTTCCTGCTTTGAGTTGCAAATATGAGCAACCGAACCAGCATCAAATACCCAGGCACTACTACGAGAGCTAGTAAGGAACACATCAATAACATGTATATCAAATATACCTTGTTTGTCTTTGGCCGCCTTCTTGTCAGCCAGGTACTTGGGGCAGTTCCGCTTCGAGTGACCAGTTCCCTTGCAATGAAAGCACTCAGTCTCCGGCTTAGGTCTATGCTTAGGCTTCTTTACAGGAGTAGCAACTGCTTTGCCATCCTTCTTGGTTTTACCCTTCTTGCCTTTGCCTTTGCCATTTTCTTGAAACTAGTGGTTTTATTGACCATCAACACTTGATGTTCTTTCTTGATTTCAGATTCAGCGACTTTCAGCATCGCAAACAGCTCGGGGACTGACTTGTTCATCCCCTGCATGTTATAGTTCATCACAAAGCTCTTGTAACTAGGCGGCAGTGATTGAAGAACTCTGTCAGTGATCGCCTCTAGCGGAAGGGCAATTCCTAACTCCGCGAAACGAGTCGAGTACCCAGACATTCTAAGTACATGTTCACTGATAGATCCGTTCTCCTCCATCTTGCAAGCATAGAACTTATCGGAGGTCTCATACCTCTCGATCCGGGCGTTCTTCTCAAAGATAAACTTCAACTCCTGGAACATCTCATATGCTCCATGACGTTCAAAACGTCTTTGAAGTCCCGGTTCTAAGCCATACAATATTGCACACTGAACTATTGAGTAATCTCCAGTACGTGTCTCCCAAACGTTCTTAACGTCTTCGGATGACACGGGAGCGGGTGGGTCACCAAGCGGTGCATCAAGGACATATAATTTCTGGGAAGCCGTGAGGATAATCCTCAGATTACGGGCCCAGTCAACAAAGTTACTTCCATCATCTTTCAGCTTAGCTTTCTCTAGGAACGCATTAAAATTCAGGGGTGCTACTGCGCGAGCCATTGATTTACAACATAAATATGTAAAGGTTACTTAGACTATTGTTCAAGATAACGAGTTTAGTTAATCAAATTTCTAAAGCTCCCACTCAAATTGACATCCCTCAGGTCATCTGAGTGTCACATGATCCAAATTCACAAAATCAAGTCCGATCATCATGTGAGTTAAGGTGGCTTCATTGGTGAACATCATTATGTTGATCATATCTACTATATGACTCATGCTCGACCTTTCGGTCCCTTGTGTTCTGAGGCCATGTCTGTACATGCTAGGCTCGTCAAGTTTAACCCGAGTGTTCTGCTTGTGCAAATCTGGCTTGCACCCGTTGTATGTGAACATAGAGTCTATCACACCCGATCATCACGTGGTGTCTCAACACGACGAACTTTCGCAACGGTGCACACTTGGGGAGAACACAATTTATCTTGAAATTTAAGTGAGGGATCACCTTATAATGCTACCGTCGTACTAAGCAAAACAAGGTGCATAAAAGGATTAACATCACATGCAATTCATAAGTGACATGATATGGCCATGAACTTGTGCTTAAGATCTCCATCTTCAAAGCACCGGCATGATCTCCATCGTCACCGGAACGACACCATGATCTCCATTATCTTGATCTCCATCAATGTGTCGCCATCGGGGTTGTGGCGCCAGCCCTGCTTCTACTTCTATTGCTACCATTTAGCGATAATGTAAAGCATTACATAGCGCTTAGTGATTGACACGCAGGTCATACAATAATTAAAGACAACCCTATGGCTCCTGCCGGTTGCCGTACTCATCTACATGCAAGTCGTGAAAATCTATACATCACATGATCATCTCATACATCACATATATCACATCATGCAATTGGCCATATCACATCACAACATACCCTCCAAAAACAAGTTAGACGTCCTCTAATTGTTGTTGCATGTTTTACGTGGCTTCTACGGGTATCTAGCAAGATCGAATCTAACCTACGCAAAACCACAACGGTGATACATAAGTTGCTTTTCAACCTTCTCAAGGACCGCCTTTGTCGAATCCAATCCAACTAAAGTGAGAGAAACTGTCACCCGGAAGCCATCAATGCAACAAGTTGCGTCGAGGGAACCGGTAACTCGTAAGCGTACAAGTAACGTTGGTTCGGTTCGCTTCATCTCACAATACCGCTGAACCAAAATACGACCAAGGGAGGAAGCAATCTAAGCATCAATGCCCACAAACCTTTTGTGTTCTACTCGAGATCTCATCGAACCATCAACCTAGCTCATGATGCCATTGTAGGGGAACATTGCATGGGAAACAAAAAATTTCCTATGCGCATGCAAAACTATCCATGGTGATGAGCATATACGAGAGGGGAAGTTGATCTGCGTACCCTTGTAGATCGCTAAGCGGGAAGCGTTAGGAAACGCGGTTGGTGTAGTCGAACTTCTTCGCGATTCAAATCGCCAAGCGTCCCACGATCCAATTACGATCCGTCCCACGATATCATCACGATCTGTCCCACGATCCAATCACGATCCGTCCCGTGGCCTTGATCATGGTCCTTCCGATCTAGTACCGAACGGACGACACCTTCGCGTTCAGCACACGTGCAGCTTGATGACGATCTCCTTCGTCTTGATCCAGCAAGAAGAGGTGGAGAGGAGGTAGAGTTCACCGGCAGCGTAACGGTGCTCTGGCGATGGTGGTGGAGGAATTCCGATAGGGCTTTGCCTAAGCACTGCAGAAATACGACCTAGAGGAGAAAATATGCACTGGTGGAATGGGTAGCACGTGGCCGGAATTTCTGTGCAAAACCCTAGCAATCCACTAGTATATATTGGAGGAGAGGTGAGGAAGCCCTTGGCGCAAGGCCAAGGGCCTCTTTGATTCAGCCGGATATGGGGGGAGGAGTCCTACTCCTCCTCCAATCCTAGTTGGACTAGGATTGCTCCATATTGGCCCTTTTTTCCACCTTTTTGTTTAGCCTTTTTCTCTCCTGGCGCCATGGGCCTTTTGTGGCTGTTCCACCAGCCCACTAAGGGCAGGTTATTACTCTCCCACAGCCCATGGTCCCTCTAGGGTCGAAATACCCCTCCCAGAGGTCTCCCGGTACACTACCGGCACTCCCAGTACACTACCGATGAACCCGAAACTTTTCCGACGACCAAACTGGGACATCCTATATATGAATATTTACCTCCGGACCATTACGGTGCTCCTCGTGACGTCCGGGATCTCATCCGGGACTCCGAAAAACCTTCGGTCACCACCATACATAACTCTACACTACTGAAACGTCACCAAACCTTAAGTGTGCAGACCCTGCGGGTTCGAGAACTATGTAGACATGACCGAGACACCTCTACGTCAATAACCAATGGCGGGACCTGGACATCCACATTGGCTCCTACATATTCTACGAAGATCTTTATCGGTCGAACCTCTATGTCAAGGATTCAGTTAATCCCGTATAACATTCCCTTTGTTCTTCGGTATGTTACTTGCCCGAGATTCGATCGTCGGTATCCCAATGCCTAGTTCAACCTTGTTACTGGCAAGTCTATTTACTCGTTCCGTAACACAAGATCCCGCAACTAACATTTATTCACATTGCTTGCAAGGCTTGTTGTGATGTTGTATTACCGAGTAGGCCCTGAGATACCTCTCCGTCACACGGAGTAACAAATCCCAGTCTTGATCCATGCCAACCCAACAGACACCCTAGGAGATACCTGTAGAGTACCTTTATAGTCACCCAGTTACGTTGTGATGTTTGATACACACAAAGCATTCCTTCGGTGTCAGTGAGTTGCATGATCTCATGGTCATAGGAACATATACTTGATATGCCGAAAACAATAGCAATAAACTGACACGATCATATGCTACGTTTGTAGTTTGGGTCTTGTCCATCACATCATTCTCCTAATGATGTGATCCCGTTATCAAATGACATCTTATGTCTATGGCTAGGAAACCTTAACCATCTTTGATCAACGAGCTAGTTCACTAGAGGCATACTAGGGACACGGTGTTGTCTATGTATCCACGCATGTATCTATGTTTCCATTCAATACAATTATAGCATGGATAATAAATGATTATCATGAACAAGGAAATATAATAATAAACACTTTATTTATTGCCTGTAGGGCATATTTCCAACAGTCTCCCACTTGCACTAGAGTCAATAATCTAGTTCACATCTCTATGTGATTTACATTGTAATGAATCGAACACCCATGCAGTTATGGTGTTGTTCATATTTAGCCCTTGGAAGAGGTTTAGTCAACTGGTCTACAACATTTAGATCCGTGTGAACTTTGCAAATATTTATGTCCTTCTCCTCGATGTAATATCGGATGGAGTTGAAGCGTCACTTTATATGTCTGGTCCTCTTGCGAAACCTTGGTTCCTTGGCTAGAGCAATGGCACCAATGTTGTCACACGATGACAATGGAATAAAAGGGGAATCTTCTGGAGCATCGGTCTCGGGCTGTTACAAGCTAGATCTTGAAGTTTTGAAGGACGGATTTTCAGTCAAACTGGATGGCTCAAAGTTTACTGATGCCGATTGCACCAAGTTCTTCAAAGAAACTCGGCTGCTGGCGAGTCTCACAGATAAGGAAGTTGACTTGTTGCAGTATCATGCGGCATACGCCAATGAGAATGAGCGTATCAACACGCCAATAGATGAGCCATCAGAGCTGGTACCGCCTCGACGTACAAAAACCTTTGCTCCTGACATTGATGCATGCATTAGCTCTTGTTGCAGGGACTTCAAATTTTGAATCTCTGAAATCAATCCGGTGGCTACAGAAAGACCAGCAGGTTGATGAGGAAGATGAGCCAGCAGAGTTGGATGCTGAGGCGGCTGATGCGGGAGAGGATTGAAGGCGGGTCTCACCTGAGGGTGGATAAGTCATTAGACGGTGCTAGCCCCCAACTGTTGGAAAAAATATGATTTTTTTGCGGCTCCTGATGTGAGCCTGCAATACTTGTAGTAAATATTTTGAAATGTTCCATCGTGCCATCGTGCACGTTTGCACTTGGTTACTATAGATGGCTTGGTTTTGAATGTTTAAACTACCAATGAGTCAATAAAGTACCAATGTGCTTCTCTTTATTTGCCTTTGAATATATGTGTTGTTGTGCTCAACGAATCACTATTTGAATCAAATGGGTGGGTTAATATAAGTTGTCCAAGTGAAAATCCTTCCACAACAATTGTTTGTAGAATAAATGATTGAACTGGTCATGATATGACTATAGTTTTGTACCCGGACACCTGTTTATGAGCCTGTAATAAGAATAATATTGTACCTGGAAAAGTTATGAGGTAATAAAATATTCTAATAATAAAAAACTGTTAATAAGTTGGCTCAGTGAGACTCGCCAAGGAGACAAGCTTTCGAGGCTTAGGTTTTGCTTCAATGAAACGGGTGTTATAACCCATGGTTTATCCTAGCTCTTTGTATGCCGACTCTCACGTGACTCAAGCCGGTGTTTTAATATTGATAAGTTCAGGGTCTAGATGGATTGTCTTGTCAAGAGTACACGGGGTCACCTGGTCAGAGTCACATCAAGCAAACAGGCAGGTTTAACCATCTTTTAGTGGATTATAGCCTAGGCAAGATGTATATTAAAGGCTGACTCGTTGAGTTGGAAGCCATGAAGTGACTTATGTTCAAAAAATAAAGACTCATGCTCAATTTGTAGGCTGAAATGACAGAGACCCCAAGTTTTGGGAGTGTCATCTTTATTATATTTGAACATAAAGATGTATGTACAGAAATTGGGGAGGTACAAAGGGAAGGAGGTGGTGGATCTAACTATAATAAGGCCAAAGGTGAGCAATGTTACAAGGTCGGGTTGTTTCCTCTTCAGAGGTATATGAGACTCGTTGTAGATCTATCAGGTAATATGAACCATTATTGAGGTTCCTGCTGATGACGAAAGGACCTTCCCAAGGTGGCGAAATCTTGTGCATTCCTATTTGATCTTGAATCTGACGGAGCACTAAGTCACCCTGTTAAAAAGTGCGGCTTTGGACTCTACGGCTATGATAGCAATGTAGGTCTTGCTGATATATAGCAGATCTGGTTGCTGCTAAGTCACGCTCTTCTTCCAAGGCATCCAAGGAATCTTGACGTGCTTGTTCATTATCTGCTTCAATATTGGCAGTGACTTGAGGAGAATCATGACCAACTCCATAAACCAAAAAATAAGGCATGTATCTAGTGGATCTGTTTGGAGTTGTTCTAATACTCCAAAGTACTGTGGGGAGTTCTTTGACCCAACAGCCTAGAGTACACTAAAGTGGAACCATGAGTCGGGGTTTGGTCCCTCTCAAAATCTCTTGATTAGCTTGTTTGGCCTGTCCATTGGACTATGGATGCGCCACTATTGCCAAATCAAGCTGGATATGCTCGCGCTGACAAAACTGTTCCATAGATCCTTTGGATAAATTGGTACCATTGTCAGTAATAATTCTATGAGGATAGCCAAAATGGAAGATCAACTTCTTCAAAAATTTGACTGTTGTCTCTGCGTCACAATTGCTGACAGGTTCTGCCTCAACCAACTTGGTGAATTTATCAACCACCACCAACAAGTGTGTATTCTTATTAGAATACGGCTTAAATGGGCCGACCATATCGAGCCCCTAGACCGCAAATGGCCAAGTAATTGGAATCATGCGCAATTCTTGAGCCTACACGTGGACTTGTCGAGCGAACTTTTGACATCCATCGCACTTGCGCACAATTTCCTCTGCGTATGCATGAGCCGTCAGCCAATAAAACCCATGATGAAAAGCCTTTGCCACCACAGACCATGAGCCAACGTGATATCCACAATCACCAGCATGAATTTCATTGAGAATCTCAAGTCCCTTCTCAGGGGAAACACAATGTTAAAAGACACCGGTGTTGCTCCGTCTGTGTAACTCACCCTTGACAATAATCATAGATTTGGATTGCCAAATTATCCGTCAGGCCATGATTTCCTCAGTTGGGAGCTCGCCTCGAGTCAGATAAGCCATTTATGGCACTATCTAGTCAAGAATTGCATGGAGATCCGCCAGCAAGTGTGATTCCGGGTCAAGAATAGCTATATCCTCCTTAGATGGCAATTTAACCGAGGGGTTATGAAAGGCGTCCAAAAACACATTGGGAGACACCATCTTGCACTGAGAGCCGAGTCATGAAAGTGCATCTATAGCATCGTTGAGCCGACGATCAATGTGATCCACCTAATAGGCTTGGAAGTATCCCGCCATGTCAGTGACTATGCATCAATAAGCCGCCATCACGGGGTCCTTTAAATCCCAAGTTCCCGAGACTTGTTAAGCCACCGAATGTGAGTCGCCCAAACATCTGACCCAGCTAAGATTCATCTCCCTAGCTAGCCTAAGCCCATGTAGGAAGGCCTCATATTCAGCTGCATTGTCATTACAAGGGAACATGAGTTGTAAAACATAACGGAATTTGTCACCTCGTGGAGAAGAGAAAATAACTCTAGCCCCCGAGCCCTCCAATTTCCTGGACCCATCAAAGTGTATAGTCCAATCCATGTTATCTGGCCTATCCTCTAGATTTTGTAGTTTCGTCCAATCATTCATAAAATCTACCAGTGCTTGGGACTTTATGGATGTACGAGGCATGTATTTCACCTGGTGAGGACCACACTCAATTGCCCACTTGGCAATTCGACCAGTGGCTTCTAGGTTTTGTATGATATCTCCAAGGGGTGCTGAACTGACCATAGTAATTGGGTGCTCCTGAAAGTAGTGTTTTAACTTCCGGTTTGCCATAAAAACTCTGAAGACTAGTTTTTGCCAGTGTGGTTATTGCTACTTGGATAAGGTCAAGACTTCACTAAGAAAATAGACCAGCTGTTGAATTGTATATTCCTTTCCTACCTGTCAGCGTTTTGGGAATGGGGGTACCCAGACCTGCCTGCCTACGGCCCAAGGCATGGCCCACTTTGTTAGCCAAGCATGGCCTGCCGCAACCACACCGAAGACAAGGCCCTAGCGAGGGCCCTAAGATGGAGAGGAGGAATAACACCAAGATCAGCAAGGAGTGGGTATCCTCGGTCCCCCTCCGGAGCGGCGGTCATCTCTATGCATAACCCGGCCTCATGAGTCAAGGATGATGCAAGACAGGACAGGCGGGCGCCAGTGCGCCGGGCGGTGCAGTTTCCCCTTTGGTGCAACGGGAGCAAGGACGTATGCGGGTTCCCAAAGCGCCCCAAATGTTTCAATTCCAATGCAACCAGACCAAGACCATAAGCCCTGCAGGACGGATGTCATCACCTAGCCCACTTGTGCATCACCGACTACTAGGAGAAAGCCTACTAGTAGCGCTTGAAATACATACAAAATTTGCGTTGGGTCCAGCGCTACAACTAAATTGTAGCGGTAGCGCTGGTTGGTGTAGCGCTACTGCTAAATATGGTTAGCACTAGCACTGAACTGACCAATGCGACTGATAACTATCTGTAGCGCTGCATAAAGGAAAGCGCTGCTGCAAATCCAGTGCTGCTGCTAGATGCCTTTCATGAGATCACAATTCATACTATTCCTGCTATCACAGATTCATACCCCTCTACGTATTTGTGATGTATTTGTACATGCTCTATACATTAGTTTCATCAGATCACAATAAACATACAATATTCTCATAATATCATACACATATAGTAGTCTCGTCATACCATCATCATCATTCAACACAAATATCATCACATCTCGAAAATAGCGATATACAAGTCATGTCATGTCTCGAGTAAGTCTAACTGCATGGTCATGGCACACCCACAAGTTTCATCATCTCTATCTAAACTATGATGTAGAAGAGAAGAGCGATCAGCATGAGCAAGACCGCGACTATGTAGTACTTGAGGCACCGGCGGTTCCGCCCCTGCTCTATCTAAAAAGTGGACATATGGTGCGTCTAAAATTTGTCGGAACAGAACTGAATCAACATTCCGGGAAAACATAGGCCACTCGGACAATCCGGCAAAACATCAATGACATATATCATATACCAAATGAACATATACCATATATCATATAGCAACAATGAACATATATCATACTAGATTCCTAAAAAGTGGAATATGCAAATAAACATAGAGCAACAATCAACATCAATGACATATATCATATAACAATGAACATCAATTCTATTTTTTGTCCTAACTAATTTTTTGTCCTAGCTAACCAAGCAACAATGAACATCAACGAAAACTAAATGCTACTGTTTTTTGCCCTAGCCAATTTCATAAAAAAATTCCCTAGCTATTTTTTTCCTAGCTAGTTTTTTGTCCTAGATTATTTTTTGTCCTAGCTAACCAAGCAAAAATGAACATCAATGAAAACTAAATGCTACTGTTTTTTGCCCAAGCAAATTTCCTAAAAAAATCGCTATCTAATTTCCTATTTTTTCCTGAGCTAAATAGATAGGAGGGAAGGGGAGAGGAAAATGAGAGGCTTACGGAGGCAAGGTATGGGGAAGGCAGGGAAAAGGGCGGCGGCGGCGGTGAGGTCGAGGGTGGGCTCGGGCGGCCGGCGGTGAGGTCGAGGGCAAACAGGGAGAGGGCGGCGGCGGCATGTGGCGTGAGGTCGAGGGAGGCCTCGGGCGGCGACAACGGAGGAGAAGGGGTAGACAGGGAGAGTGTAGAGAGGGCGGCACGGCTTGAGTTCGAGGGTGGTCTCGAACAACGACGACAGAGGATATGGGGGAGAGGGGGGAGAGAGGGAAGAGGGCGGCGGCGGCGGTGAGGTCGAGGGCGGCGGTGGTGTGGTCGACGACGTGCTTGGCGGAGAGAGGGGAGAGGGCAGTGGCCAACATCGAGGTCGAGGGCGGGCAGGGCAATGACGGCGACAAAGGTGGAGAGGGGGGGAAAGGACTTAGCAAATTTTTTAGCTTGAGCGACGGGGGGTTAACTAAAAAAAGCAGTAGCGCTGGATTAGGATCCAACGCTATAGCTAACTTAGCTATAGCGTTGGGTCCTAATCCAACACTACTGCTAGATATTCCAATTTTTAGGTTGTTTAATTCTAAAATACACATAGCAGTAGCGCTGGATTAGGATCCAGTGCTATAGCTAAGTTTGCTATAGCGATGGTTCGAATCTAGCGCTACTACTATGTTTCTTTTCTTTTTATTATTTTCCTTTTCTAGATTTTCGTTTTCTTTTCTTTTTATTATTTTTCTTTCCTTTTCTGTTTGCTTTTCCTTTTCTTTTGTATTCCTTTCTCCCTTTTGTTTTTTTTGTTTTCCCCCTGACGGCCTCGCACATAGTGGACGAAAACATCGATAATTGAAGGGGATACGATGTATACATCATTTGACCGATAATGGTTACTTAAGTGCATACACAATATATATATATATATATATATAAATGATGGTTTCTTAGCTGTGACGATGACGTTTCACATTGAGCTTCTTCCCTGTCTTGTTCGTTGCCGAATAATCGAGCCCCTCCTTGTGGCTTTTCTAGAAGCATGGAGTACGATCTTTCTTATGTAATGTAGTATATATTCTTCTTTTCACGTATGCTTCATTGTCATCGTTACCTTCCCTCATCGGGCTACTGTATTGATCGTAGTCTTCCTCGTTGGTGACTCCATCCATTCCGAAGATGCTCCTTTTGCATCTCCTCACGACAACACGGCCGAGATTGGTCGGGTCGGTTATGAAGAAGCATTGTGTCACGTGCTTAGCGTGTACCCATGGCTCAGTTTTTGTGATGACATTAACATTCACGGTTGCACTCTTCGCGTCGGGTATAGACACGGTAGTGAAATACTTGTTTTATCTTATGACGTCCTTATCCCATCTGACACGAAACATCGTCGCATCGTGAATTCCAGCATAGTCAAGATCCTAGATATCTTCGACCCTTCCGTAGAATCTTTCAGTTGTGCCGTTGGCGTCGGTCACGTATTCAATTGTCACCCCGAAGTTCTAGTAATCACTATCTATGTCTTTGGCCTCTGTGTAGAATGTGTACCCATTGATATTGTATGACTGATAGGTCGTGAGTTTAGGCACAGGGCCATGTGCTAAGGCGTGTATGAGTTAATCCGTCTGAACTGCCCTCTTCCGCGGGATTTTCAAGAACTTACTCTTTGAACCAACGCAAGAAAGTGGCGTTGTGCTCTATAGTAACTTCGTCGTCCGTCTTGAGAATTCCCTTATCACGGTACTTTTTTGCGATGGTTTGTTTGTGTCGTGCCACATAATCATTTACCACATCTAGGTGTTGTAGCATTACTAAGTTAGCCCTATCAAAGTCGTTCCTTCGATCCGAGTAGTCCATGTGCAATTCCCACCGGTCGTTGTTGTGACCTTCTCCTCCGAGCCTCCAATCATGCTTCTTGATGGGCAAACCAACAACAGGGGTCTCCGACTCCTATGTAATTCCTGCAAAAAGAGATGCACTCATGCATCAGATACCCCTGGACGATGCTCCCAGCAAGACGGGACATGTTACGAACAAATCCTTTGATGACCCCATTCATCCTCTCAAACGTTATCATGCTGCGAAGGAATGTCGACCCGAGGTCGATGATGTTGTCCATGATGTGGACACTGTTGGAAATATGCCCTAGAGGCAATAATAAAGTGTTTATTATTATATTTCCTTCTTCACGATAATTGTTTATTAATCATGCTAGAATTGTATTAGTTGGAAACATTGATACATGTGTGGATACATAGACAAACACAATGTCCCTAGTATGCCTCTAGTGAACTAGCTCGTTGATAAAAAGATGGTTAAGGTTTCCTAGCCATGGGCATGAGATGTCATTTGATAACGGGATCATACCATTAGGAGAATTATGTGATGGACAAGACCCAAACTACAAACATAGCATATGATCGTGTCAGTTTATTGCTACTGTTTTCTGCATGTCAAGTATATGTTCCTATGACCTTGAGATCATGCAACTCACAGACACCGGAGGAATGCCTTGTGTGTATCAAACGTCGCAACGTAACTGGGTGACTAGAAAGGTGCTCTACAGGTATATCTGAGGGTGTCTGTTGAGTTGGCATGGATCAAGACTGGGATTTGTTACTCTGTATGACGGAGAGGTATCTCAGGGCCCACTCGGTAATGCAAAATCACAACAAGCCTTGCAAGCAATGTGACAAAGTGTTAGCCATGGGATCTTGTATTATCGAACGAGTAAAGAGACTTGCCGGTAACAAGGTTGAACTAGGTGTGGAGATAACGACGATCGAATCTCGGGCAAGTAACATACCGAAGAACAAAGGGAACGTTATACGGGATTAACTGAATCCTTGACATAGAGGTTCGACCGATAAAGATCTTCGGAGAATATGTAGGAACAAATATGGTCATCCAGGTCCCCCTACCTAGTTTCTTGTGGCACTGCCGTTTAGGTCATATTGGTGTAAAATGCATGAGGAAGCTCCATGCTAATGGACTTTTGGAGTCACTTGATTTTGAATCACTTCACACATGTGAACCATGCCTTATGGGCAAGATGACTAAAACGCCGTTCTTTGGAACAATGGAACAGGCAAGTGACTTATTGGAAATCATACATACTGATGTGTGCAGTCCAATGAATGTTGCAGCGCGTGGTGGATATCGTTATTTTCTCACCTTCGCTGATGACTTAAGTAGATATGGGTATATTTACTTAATGAAACACAAGTCTGAAACATTTGAAAAGTTGAAGCAATTTCAGAGTGAAGTTGAGAATCATCATAACAAGAAGATTAAATTCCTGCGATCTGATCGAGGAGGTGAATATCTGAGTTATGAGTTTGGCAGTCACTTAAGACAGTGTGTAATTGCTTCACAGTTGACACCACCCAAAACACCACAGCGTAATGGTGTGTCCGAACGTCGTAATCGAACCTTATTAGATATGGTGCGTTCTATGATGTATCTTGCTGATTTGCCACTATAATTTTGGGGTTTTGCATTAGAGACAGCTGCATTCACTTTAAATAGGGTACCATCAAAATCCGTTGAGACGACGCCATATGAACTATGGTTTGGCAAGAGGCCAAAGTTGTCGTTTCTTAAAGTTTGTGGATGTGATGCTTATGTCAAAAAGCTTTAGCCTGAAAAGCTGGAACCCAAAGCGGAGAAATGCGTCTTCATAGGATACCCGAAAGAGACAGTCGGGTATACCTTCTATCTCAGATCCAAAGGCAAAGTGTTTGTCGCTAAGAACGGAACATTTCTTGAGAAAGATTTTCTCTCGAAAGAATTGAGTGGGAGGAAAATAGAGCTTGATGAGGTTGTTGACCCTTTACTTCTGCCAGAGAGTAGCGCAGCACAGAAAGATGTTTCTGTAGAGCCTACGACAGTTGAAGAAGAAGTTAATGATGATGATCATGAAGCTTCAAATCAAGTTACTAATGAACCTCGTAGGTCGACAAGGACGCGTACTACTCCTGAGTTTTACGACAATCCTGTCTTGGAGGTCATGTTGTTGGACAATAATGAACCTACGAGCTATGAAGGAGCGGTGATGGGCTCGGATTCCGAAAAATGGTTAGAGGCCATGAAATCTGAGATGGGATCCATGTATGAAAACATAGTATGGACTTTGGAAGTATTACCTGAAGGGCGAAAGGCCATTCAGAACAAATGGATCTTTAAGAAGAAGACAGACGCGGACGGTAATGTCACCGTCTATAAAGCTCGACTTGTGGCAAAGGGTTTTTCACAAGTTCAAGGAGTTGACTACGATGAGACCTTCTCACCCATAGCGATGCTTAAGTCTGTCAGAATCATGTTGGCAATAGCTGCTTATTTCGACTATGAAATTTGGCAGATGGATGTCAAAACAACGTTCCTCAACGGTTTCCTTGAGGAAGAGTTGTATATGATGCAACCAGAAGGTTTTGTCGATCCAGAGAATGCTGACAAAGTTTGCAAACTCCAGCGATCCATTTATGGACTGGTGCAAGAATCTCGGAGTTGGAATAAGCGCTTCGATGAGGTGATCAAAGTGTTTGGGTTTATACATGTTTATGGAGAAGCTTGTATTTACAAGAAAGTGAGTGGGAGCTCTATAGCGTTTCTAATATTATATGTGGATGACATATTGATGATTGGAAACAGTATAGAAATGCTAGAAAGCATGAAGGAATATTTGAACAAGAGTTTTTCAATGAAGGACCTAGGAGAAGCTGCTTTCATATTAGGAATTAAGATCTATAGAGATAGATCGAAACGCTTAATAGCAGTTTCACAGAGCACATACCTTGATAAAGTTTTGAAGAAGTTCAAAATGGACCAGTCCAAGAAGGGGTTCTTACCTGTGTTACAAGGTGTGAAGTTGAGTAAGACTCAGTGCCTAGTGATTACAGAAGATAAAGAAAAGATGAGTGTCATCCCCTATGCTTCGGCCATAGGATCTATCATGTATGCAATGCTATGCACAAGACCCGATGACAGCCTTGCCATAAGTATGGCCGGAAGGTTTCAAAGTGATGCTGGAACGGAGCACTGGCAAGCGGTCAAGAATATCCTAAAGTACCTGAAAAGGACTAAAGAAATGTTTCTCGTTTATGGAGGTGATGAAGAGCTCGTTGTAAAGGGCTACATCGATGCAAGCTTTGACACTGATCCGGATGACTCTAAGTTGCAAACCAGATACGTATTTATTCTAAACGGGGGAGCGGTAAGCCGGTGCAGTTCCAAAAGCGTGGTAGTCGATTCTATGTGCGAAGCGGAATACATCGCAGCCTCGGAGGTGGCAAAGGAAGGTGTATGGATGAAGCAGTTCATGACAGATCTTGGAGTAGTGCCCAGTGCACTGAATCCAATGAGCCTGTTCTGTGACAACACTAGTGCCATTGCTCTGGCCAAGGAACCAAGGTTTCACAAGAGGACCAGACATATAAAGCAACGCTTCAATTCCATCCGATATTACATCGAGGAAAAGGACATAAATATTTGCAAAGTACACACAGATCTGAATGTTGTAGACCCGTCGACTAAACCTCTTCCAAGAGCTAAACATGATCAACACCAGAACTGCATGGGCGTTTGATTCATTAGAATGTAAATCACATAGTGATGTGAGCTAGATTATTGACTCTAGTGCAAGTGGGAGACTGTTAGAAATATGCCCTAGAGGCAATAAATAAAGTGTTTAGTATTATATTTCCTTGTTCATGATAATTGTTTATTATCCATGCTAGAATTGTATTGGTTGGAAACATGGATACATGTGTGGATACATAGACAAACACAATGTCCCTAGTATGCCTCTAGTGAACTAGCTCGTTGATCAAAAGACGGTTTAGTTTTCCTAGCCATGGACATGAGATGTCATTTGATGACGGGATCATACCATTAGGAGAATTATGTGATGGACAAGACCCAAACTACAAACATAGCATATGATCGTGTCAGTTTATTGCTACTGTTTTCTGCATGTCAAGTATATGTTCCTTTGACCTTGAGATCATGCAAATCACTGACACCGAAGGAATGCCTTGTGTGTATCAAACGTCGCAACGTAACTGGGTGACTAGAAAGGTGCTCTACAGGTATATCCGAGGGTGTCTGTTGAGTTGGCATGGATCAAGACTGGGATTTGTTACTCTGTATGACGGAGAGGTATCTCAAGGCCCACTCGGTAATGCAAAATCACAACAAGCCTTGCAAGCAATGTGACAAAGTGTTAGCCACGGGATCTTGTATTACAGAACGAGTAAAGAGACTTGCCGGTAACGAGGTTGAACTAGGTATGGAGATACCGACGATCGAATCTCGGGCAAGTAACATACCGAAGAACAAAGGGAACGTTATACGGGATTAACTGAATCCTTGACATAGAGGTTCGACCGATAAAAATCTTTGGAGAATATGTAGGAACAAATATGGTCATCCAGGTCCCCCTATTGGTTATTGACCGTAGAGGTGTCTCGGTCATGCCTACATAGTTCTCGAACCCGCAGGGTCTGCACACTTAAGGTTTGGTGACGTTTCGGTAGTGTAGAGTTATGTATAGTGGTGACCAAAGGTTGTTCGCAGTCCCAGATGAGATCCCGGACATCACGAGGAGCTCTGGAATGGTCCGGAGGTAAAGATTCATATATAGGAAGTCCTGTTTTGGTCGCCGGAAAAGTTTCGGGCTCATCGGTAGTGTACCGGGAGTGCCGGGAGTGTACCGGGAGACCTCCAGGAGGGGTATTTCGACCCAAGAGGCTTCATGGGCTGTGGGAGAGTGAATAGCAGCCCTTAGTGGTCTGGTGGAACTTCTAGACGAGGCCCAATGCGGCTGGAGAAGAAAACCCAATAGGAAAAGGTGGAAAAAAGGCAAAAAAGGAGGAATCCTAGTCCTACTAGGATTGGAGGAGTCCTCCTCCTCTCCTCCCGACTTCGGCCGACTCCAAGGAGACTTGGCCCTTGCGCCGAGGCTCTCCTCATCTCCTCCTATATATACTGGTGGACTTGAGGGTTTTTGCACTAGAATTTATGGCCACGTGCTACCCGTTCCACCGGTGCATAGTTTCTGCTCTAGATCGGATTTCCGCAGTGCTCAGGCGAAGCCCTGCCGGAATTGCTCCACCACCATCACCGGAGCGCCGTCACGCTGCCGGAGAACTCTTCTACCTCACCGCTCCCTCTTCCTGGATCAAGACGGTGGAGATCGTCTTCAAGCTGCACGTGTGCTGAACGCGGAGGTGCCGTCCGTTCAGCGCTAGATCGGAAGGACCGTGATCAAGACCATGGGATGATTGGTGATTGGATCGCGGGATGGAACGTGACGAGCTCGTGGGATAGATCGTGATTGGATGGCGGGACGCTCGGCAATTTGGATCGTGAAGACGTTCGACTACACCAATCGCGTTTCTTAACTCTTCCCGCTTAGCAATCTACAAGGGTACGTAGATCCACTCTCCCTCTCGTAGATGCTCATCACCATGGATAGATCTGCGTGTGCGTAGGAAATTTTTTGTTTCCCATGCAACGTTCCCCAATAGACACAAAGATGCACCATGAAGTCAAAGAATGCGGGCGGGAAGTTGATAACCCACAAGTATAGGGGAGCGCAACAGTTTTTGGGGGCGAAGTATTCAACCCAAATTTATTGATTCGACACAAGGGGAGACAAAGAATATTCTCGAGTATTAGCATCTGAGTTGTCAATTGAACCACACCTGAAAGACTTAATATCTGCAGCAAAGTATTTAGTAGCAAAGTAATATAGTAACGATAAATTTGGCAAGGTGATAGTAGCAGTTTGTAGTGATTGTAATAGTAGCAACGGAAAAGTAACTGAGCAAAGATCAATATATGGAAAGCTCGTAGGCAATGGATCAGTGATGGATAATTATTTCGGATGGCATTTTTCATGCAACAGTTATAACATAGGGCAACACAAAACTAGCTCCAATTCATCAATGTAATGCAGGCATGTATTCCGTATATAGTCATATGTGCTTATGGAAAAGAACTTGCATGACATCTTTTGTCCTACCCTCCCGTGGCAGCGGGGTCCTATTGGAAACTAAGGGATATTAAGGCCACCTTTTAATAGAGAACCGGACCAAAGCATTAGCACTTAGTGAAAACATGAACTCCTCAAACTACGGTAATCACTGGAAAGAATCCCAGTTATTGTCACCCTGGGGGATGTGGATCATAACTCGTAATAGGTGTCTACAACTTGCAAGATTGGATCAAGAACATACTTATATTCATGAAAACATAATAGGTTCAGATCTGAAATCATGGCACTCGGGCCCTAGTGACAAGCATTAAGCATAGCAAAGTCATAGCAACGTCAATCTCGGAACATAGTGGATACTAGGGATCAAACCCTAACAAAACTAACTCGATTACATGATAAATCTCATCCAACCCATCACCGTCCATCAAGCCTATGATGATAGTACTCACGAACGGTGGAGAGCATCATGGAATTGGTGATCAAGGATGGTTGGTGATGACGAAGGTGTCGATTTCCCCTCTCCGGAGCCCAAAACGGACTCCAGATCTAGTCTCCCAAGGAAGAACAGGAGGTGACGGTGGCTCCGTATCGTGAAACGCGATGAACTCTTCTCTCTTATTTTTTCTCCCCGAATAGGAATATGTAGAAGTGGAAACAAGGTTAGAGGAGCAGCAGGGGGCCCACAAGCCTGCCCGACACGCCCTAGGGGGTGGGTGCGCCCACCAGGCTTGTGGCTAGGTGGTGGCCCTCCGGTAGTTGATTCTTTCACCAGTATTTTTTATTAATTCCAAAAATATTCTTCGTAAATTTTGAGGTCAATCCAAGAACTTTTATTTCTGCATAGAAATAACACCAAGGCAATTCTGCTGAAAGCAGCGCCAGTCCGGGTTAGTTCCATTCATATCATGGAAGTTAGTGTCCAAAACAAGGGCAATAGAGTTTGGGAAAGTAGATACGTTGGAGACGTATCAACTCCCCCAAGCTTAAACCTTATCTTGTCCTCAAGCAATTCAGTTGATAAACTGAAAGTGATAAAGAAAAACTTTTTGCAAACTTTGTTTGATCTTGCTGTTGTAAATATGTCTAACTTATGTTCAAATTTTCAGCAAGAATTGTAGACTAACCACATTCACAATAACATTTAGGTCTCACATTTACTCATATCAATGGCATAATTAACTAGCGAGCAATAATGATAAGTCTCGGATGACAACAATTCTATCAAAACAATCATGTTACAATATGACATAATGGTATCTTGCTAGCCCTTTCTGAGACCACAAAACATAAATGCAGAGCATCTCTGGAGAACAAGGACTGACTAAACATTGTAATTCACGGTGAGAGAGATCCAGTCATGCTCATACTCAATATCAACTAATAGCAAGGCATACAAATGACGATGGCGCTCTCTAACTGGTGCATTTTATAAGAGGATGATGACTCAACAATAAAGTAAATGGAAAGACCCTAGGTAGAGGGAAGCATTGATTTGCAGAAGTGCCAGAGCTCAAGATTCTAAAACAGAGATAAGGAATGATTTTTAGAGCGGTATGCTTTCATTGCTCACATAACGACCAAGAGGTTTTCAATATCTTCCATGCCAGATACATTATAGGCAGTCCCCAAACAAAATGGTAAATTTTTTACTCCCCCTCCACCAAATTAGTCACACTCCATGGCGGGGCAAATTCACGGGTACCGTCCATACAAACACAGTTCTAGGGGAGTTTTGTTTAATTATATTTTTCCTTTTTATTTTGAGCATGGGACTGGGCATCCCGATTACCAGACACTTTCTCGTGAATGATAGTGAATCAACACATATCGTGCGAATAACCCACCTAGCTTGGAAGATACTGATAGCCCCCAATCGCCACATGAGCGATTTGAGCATACAAAACAGAATATTTATTTGAAGGTATAAAGTTTAGCACATGCAAATTTACTTGGAACGACAGGTAAATACCGCATATAGGTAGATATGGTGGACTCATATGGAACAACTTTGGGTTTATTGAGATGGATGCACAAGCAGTATTCCCGCTTAGTACAAGTGAAGGCTAGCAAAAGACTAGGGAGCGAGCAACTAGAGAGCGACACAGTCATCAACATGCTTTGAGATTAACCACCATTGAATGAAAGCATGAGTAGGATATAATTCACCATGAACATAAACATCGTGGAGGCTATGTTGATTTGTTTCAACTACATTCATGAACATGTGCCAAGTCAAGCCACTTGAATCATTGAGAGGAGGATACCATTCTATCATACTACATCACAACCATTTTAATGTGAATGTTGGCACTCAAGACGAACCACTATCCACTCTTAGCTAATTAAACATGGCATGAATAGCTATAATCTCTAATTGTCATTGCAAACACGTTCAACACATAATGTACTGAATTCATAACGATGAGCTAATCATATTTACAAAAGCAAGATAGGTCAAGTTCATACCAGCTTTTCTCCATCTCAATCTTTTCATCAAATATCATCATTATTGCCTTTCACTTGCACGACCAAATGATGTGAATAATAATAAGAGTGCACATGCATTGGACTAAGCTGGAATCTGCAAACAATAAACCAAAGGAGAAGACAAGGCAATATGGGCTCTTTGTAAGATAAACAATAATCCATATGAGAGCCACGCAACAGGTCATCATGGTCTTCTCCTTATGACCCAAAGAAAAGAAAGGAAAATTATTTACATGGGAAAGCTCCCAACAAGCAAAAGAAGATCGATAAATCTTTTTGGGTTTTCTCTTTAATGCTACAACTAAGCAACTAGGAAATAAAGCTAGAACTATTTTTTTTGTATTTTTCTCCAAGTTAATTAAACACACAAGAACAAAGCAAAACAAGGAATAAACTACCATAGATAGTACAATGAAAAAGTACGAACACCGACAACTGAAATGAGTGTGTGAACATGAATGTAATGTCGGTGAGAAATACGTACTCCCCCAAGCTTAGGCTTTTGGGCTAAGTTGGTCTAGGGCCACGGCTGGCCCAGATAATATCCGAAGTCAAAGTTGGGGTTGTACTGGGCTGCGGCGGATACCGCCTGAACTACTACAACATGAAGGCGAGTGGTTTCTACATTTCGCTCGTACTCGTTATCCTCCTCTATAGTTATAAAATATCTCTGCTTTTCCTGAAAGTCAAAGAAAGCAGGAGTAGGAAGGCTAACATGGACAACAAGTTGCCTGTCAAAAATTAGTCGGTACTGGAGGGATTGTTTGTTTCTTTCAAGAAACTGGTAGCGCACCAAAGCCTTATAATCAAGAAAAGCAAGGGGTAACTCAATATCATTCCCTCTTATGGGTACCCCAAGATACTTAGCTACACGGGTGGCATAAATTCCACCAAAGAATTCTCCATCCTTAGCATTATGATGTAACCTCCTGGCAATAATAGCCCCCAAGTTATATCATCTATCTATCATTACATCACTCTTAAGAATACTCAGACCAGGCACGCAAAGGTGACTATGCTCATGTTTACCATTAATACATCTACCTATGAACAGAGCAAAATAATGTATAGATGGAAAATGAATGCTCCCCAAGGTGGCTTGTGTAATGATTCTATTTTCTCCCACCGTGATGCTAGCAAGGAAATCATTATATTCATTTTTATGAGGATCGCTACGACTACCCCACTGTGGAATTTTGTATGCATCATTAAAATCTTCTAGGTCCATGGTATAGGCCTTATCATAAAGATCAAATAGAACAGAATGAGAATTACGCCTAGATGAAAATTCAAACCTCCGCACGAAAGAATTAGTGAGTTCATAACATTTTTTGAATTGATCTGAAATGAAATCCTCAAGGCCAGCATTCCTTTTGTACGCATAAAACTCTTCCTTAAATCTGGCATTTTCCATGAGTTGATCCGACGGTCATTCACAAGGCAGTACTCGAGCTTCCCTCGGTGGTTCAAAATTGGGCTCACGTAACGTGAGTCTTGGGGATTTCTTGCTTGAGGAATCCCCTTAGTACATTCTACTAAACATCTTTCTTTCTCTCAAAAATTTCTAAAATTTTTAGTGAACGAAAATAAGGGTGAACAAGACTCAACAAAACTCATAGCAACTACTCCCTCAAGTGCCTAGAGACTATATCATGCATCAAAACTACTTGGGACCATAAAAATTTGACATGCAAGATAAAAAAACAGTCACCATGACAGCAAAAATCTGCAATATATAAGGCACTAGAACAAAAACTAATTGGACCATTGGAGGAGTCACATATCGATGAGCAATCCCCTAAACCAGTTTTGCGAATGAAGCTTTGAGAAAGCAAATCGAAAATGGTAGAAAGATGAGCTAGAACACGGGTTTGAGCAATGGTGGGATTTATTCTGGAGGAAGATGAAGTGAATGGGTGCTAGAATAAGTGGAGGAGGGCCACGTGGGACCCACAAGCCACTGGGGCATGCCTAGGGGGGTGGGCGCGCCCTGCAGGCTTGTGGCCCACTGGTGTAGCCCCTGATGCATACTCAGTGCCAAAAATTCTAAATATTCCAGAAAAAATCATACTCCAATTTCAAGACATTTGAATTTTTTTTATTTTCAGGTCACTTTTTATTGCACAGGAAGCTCAAAAAACAGAAAAATAATGGCATTTTTACTTAATTTCATCTAGGTAACAGAAAGTAAAAGTTAGGTACAGGAAGTTTGCTTTCTAAATTCATCCATCTCATGCTCATCAAAAGGAATCCATCAATAAGGTTGATCAAGTCATATTAACAAACTTCTTTCGAATAACATGAAACCAAAGAATTTTTGAATAACCCTAAGTTACCTCAATGGGGATATGCATTTCCCCAACAATAAGTATATCATATTTCTTGTTGAAAATAGCAAGAGGGAACTCAAAGTCTCCAATAATAATCGTTGGAACTTTTTCAATAGAGTTAATACTATGAACTTGAGGTTGTTTCTTCAGAATGTGTACCGTATGCTCATTACCATAAATATGAAAAGTGGCATTGCCCTTCTTGCAATTAATAACAGCCCCTGCAGTATTCAAAAAGGGTCTACCAAGGATGATCAGCATACTATCATCATCGGGAATATCAAGAATAACAAAGTCCGTCCAGATAGTAGCATTTGCAACTACGACAGGTACATCCTCACAAATACCAATAGGTAAAGCAGTTGATTTATCAGCCATTTGCAAAGAGATCCCAGTAGGTGTCAACTTATTCATATCAAGTCTACGGTATAAACAGAAATGCATAACACTAACAATATCTCCAACATCATATAAAGCAGTTTTAACATAGTTTCCTTTAATAGAGCGTGGTATAGTAGGTACTTCGGGATCTCCTAATTTCTTAGGTATTCCACCTTTTAAACTATAATTAGCAAGCATGGTGGAAATCTCAGCTTCCGGTATCTTTCTTTTATTTGTCACAATATCTTTCATATACTTAGCGTAAGGAGACATTTTCAAAACATCAGTCAAGCGCATACGTAAAAAGACAGGTATAAGCATTTCAACAAAGCGCTCAATGTCCTCATCATATTTTTTCTTGGATGGTTTGGGAGGAAAGGGCATGGGTTTCTGAACCCATGGTTCTCTTTCTCTACCATGTTTCCTGCCAATGAAGTCTCTTTTATTGTATCTTTTATTCTTAGATTGTGGGTTATCAAGATCATCAGCAGGTTCAATCTACACATCATTATCATTACTAGGTTGAGCATCAACATGAACTTCATTATTAATGTTATCATTAGGCTCATGTTCATCACCAGATTGTGTCTCAACATCAGAAATAGAATATCATTTGGATTCTCAGATGTATCTATAACAGGTTCACTAGAAGTATGCAAAGTACTATCATCATTCTTTTACCAACTCTTATTGGAACAGATAGGTGCATCAGTATTAACTCTGTGAGAATGTTTCTCAATTCTCTTAGGATGGCCCTCAGGATACAAAGGTTCCTGAGTCATTCTACCTCCTCTAGTCACAACTTTAACAGAATGATCATTGTCTTTACTATTCATCTCATTAAGCAAATCATTCTGAGCCTTAAGTACTTGTCCTACTTGAGTGGTTACCATGGAAGCATGTTTACTAATAAGCTTAAGATCATTGAAAGTTCTAATTAGATAATCACCCAAGCGATGAAGCATATATGCATTATGTTTCAATTGTCTACTAACATAAGCATTGAAATTTTCTTGCTTCAAAATAAAATTATCAAATTCATCCAAGCATTGGCTAGCAGACTTATTATAAGGAATATCTCTTTCATCAAATCCACTGAGATAATTTATCTCTACTACCTGTGTTGGGTTATCAAGACAATGTGTTTCCTCAATAGGTGGTAGATTCTTAACACAACCGTCACAACTATCTAGGTATTCCCTAGAAGCATCGGTTAGTCCATTATAAAAGATATTAAGTATTCCATATTTCTTGAGAGGATCATCAGGCAAAGCATTAAGTAATTGGAGAAGCCTCGCCCAAGCTTGTGGGAGACTCTCTTCTTCAAGTTGCACAAAGTTAAATATTTCGTGCAAGGCAACTTGTTTCTTATGGGCAGGAAAATATTTTTTAGAGAAGTAATAAATCATATCCTGGGGACTATGCACACAACCAGGAGCAAGAGAATTAAACCATATCATAGCATCACCCTTTAATGATAAAGGAAACAAGTTAAGAATATAGTAATAGCGAATTTTTTCCTCATGAGTGAATAGGGTGGCTATATCATTCAATTTAGTAAGATGTGCCACAACGGTTTCAGATTCATAACCATGGAAAGTATCAGATTCAACCAATGTAATTAACTCAGGATCGATAGAGAATTCATAATCCTTATCAGTAACAAAGATAGGTGAGGTAGAAAACTTAGGATCATATTGCATTCTAGCATTCAAAGATTTTTCCTTCCACTTGCGAAGCTATTTCTTAAGATCATCTCTATCCTCACAAGCAAGAAAGTCCCTAGATACCTCTCCATCCATAACATATCCCTTAGGTATATTAGGCAATTCATATCTAAGAGAGCGTCGTCGTTTTCCCACGACAGATGCCATGGGTATATTACGTATATTAGGTTCTTCTTCACTGAATTCTGAGTCATAGTCATGGTATGAAGAATAGCACCCAACTGGCGCTTGACCCACTTGTGATTGCGATCCACATTTTGATGAAGACTGATGAGGAGTTCACGATCAGTCATCACACGAGGAGCTATAGCTTGAGGCTTTTGGGCGGTGGCTCTAGCAGTAGAGTCATGTGTCGCAGAATCATCATTGGTTGAATGAGAAGCAGCTTGATGAAACTGACCATCCAGAGGATGAGTTCCTTCATCAATGATGTCTTTGCCTTTTCCTGCAGCCAGTGTGCTTTTGAGGACTTCAATAGGAGGCAGAAAAGCAAAGTGATTCTGGAAGTCTGCCTGGAATGGAATAGAAGTCTTGGTTCTGATGAAGTTCATGATCCAGGGTGCATATGGTTTCAGCGCAAACGGAGACATAGCAGCATGTGCCAATTTCCTCATGAAGAAATCGTGAAGATTTATGGGTATCCCATGTATGATGTTGAACAACACATTCTTCATGATTCCTTCAACTTCTTCATTCTCAAAATCATGTCCCTTCTGAGGACATAAGGTGTGCGTGAGGATTCTGTAGACAGTCCTTGGCACATACAACAATTCCTTCACAAGGAAGGTAGTCCTTTGAGGCTTTCCAGGAGCCAGTCTTTTCATCAGCACATTCATAAGTTGATTGGGCACAGGTGGATCATTGAACAGGTAATGTGCTTCATCTGATGGAATTGGGAGTGGAATATTTTGAAGCAATTCAGAAGAGGTTGCTGTGTAATGCTTCAGTCCAGTCATCCAGTCCAGAACCCAAGTGTTTATATCTGATGAATTCCCATTGATGTGCAGAGTGGCGTAGAATTGAAGAACGAGCTCCTTGTTCCAGTCACGGACATCTACACACAGGGGAAGTAGTCCAGCATCATAAAGAACTTGAAGAACTGGTGTGTATGAAGGAATTGATTTCATGTCTACATGAGGAATATTGTGATGTTCAAATATTTTCTTCTTCTCACAAAGGACTGAAGCATAGTAGTTCATTTGAGCAGCTGTCGAGAATCATGAGCGACCAACTCGAGCAGAATCATAGGGATTTGGTCCCGTGAAGAACATATGCTCGTTGAAGAAGTTGTTTTTGATGAACTTGGGGCAAACAGAGCCTTTGAATGGCATTTTCTGCACAGGCTGAACATTTGGCATGGCTCGCCCTTCCTTTCCTTTTCAGTGTGAGGAACAATCTGGAGGACTGGTTCCTCAACAGCTGGAGGGACTTCATCAGTGACTTGAACATCTATGTCTTCATCAGCTGTTGCAGCTGGAGCATCATCAGTGATTTGAACATTAATATCTTCAATAGATGGAAAGTCTTCAGGATCTGGAAGATATAGAGGTTCAGAATATGTCTGTACATCCTCAGCTCGCATAGACAACTGAGGAATGATTGATAGTGGAGTCGTCATTGGAGAAGTGGGATGAGCTGATTCCCAGAAATCATCATGGATGACAGGTGTGGTGCAACCAATGTCAATGTCTTCATCCATGGCATCACCCTCAGCTTCTTTGTCAGTAAGTTGAAGCTAAAGTTGGGGTTTTTGAGGAGGTGAAGAAATGTCTTCAACCTCTATTTCCTCATCCACCTACTCTGACGAAGCAGCAGAGTGAACATCTTCATTTGGTATCACATACTCAACCCCAAATGGAACAATGTCCAGACAGGTTGCTGAGGAAATTGGTACCGCGTCAATTGGCTGTGTTGAAGAACTTGGCAGAGTCTTCATTCTTTTCGTAGCTGGAGCCTCTGATTCAGACGCTTTTCTCTTGAGGTGAGTTTCCTCAGCAGTTTTCAGTTCCTAAGGCTCAACATCAACTTGGGCTGGCCTATCACTTTCCTCAGGCACAACAGTGGTAGTTGTCCTGGCAGTTTCCTCAGTGATCTGAGTTTCCTCAGCAGCACTGGTATCAGCTTCTAGTGCAGAAGCAGTGTTAGTTGTCCTGGCAGTTTCCTCAGGTGCAGATTCCTCAATATGTTGAGGAATTTCAGACGCAGATTCCTCAGCAGATCGAGGAATTTCGGTTGATGGTGGCTGTGGAGTAGTACGAGCTGTAGTACGTGTGTTATGATCCTTCACCACAGCTTGAGCAGCTTTGATGAATCTCAGCTTTGTACCTTTCCACTCTTCATCATACTTTCCTTGTTTTTCTGAGAGATTTTGAATCTCGGACTGAACAATCACCAGTTGATCAGGAGTTAGATTCATCACATTGTCGTGCAGAAACTTTTCTTTTCGAGCAATGTTTGCCTTGGCCCTCTTGGCTTGCTCTCTCTTCCATTTTTCCTCAGCAATGAAGTGCGTGAGGACATGATCTACGTTGGGAGGCAACTTCAGTGATGAAAGAGGAGTGTTGGGATCCTCAAGCCAGATTTCGGTGAAATCAAGGATTGTTTTCGGGTCCAACAGCAGAGGAATTGAGCTATCCTTGGCCATGGCAGCCTTCTGCTGACTCTTTCTAATGATTTCCTCAAGAGCTTCATCATCATCAGTTTCATCATCATCCTCAGAACTTGAGGGAATAGCCACAATGGCCTTGCTAGTATGAGGACTTTGCTTCTGAGTACGTCCAGCTGTTTTCTTCAATTTCACATCAGATGGACTAGATGAAGCTTTGCTGACAGAGAGGTCTGCAGAGACCTTCGGCTTTCGTGAGAAACCCTCAGTCCTTTTGCATGTTTGTAGGTGAACTGGGGTTGAGGACTTCTTGGCAACCACTAAAGACTTAGCAGCAACTGTTTCAGCAGTGGAAGCCTTTGACGATTGAGGCTTCTTGACTTGAGGCTTTGGCTGTGAGGACTTTAAGGATGAAGAAATTGGCTTCACAACTGACTTCTTTAGCATAGACTTCTTTGGGCTACTTGAGGATGCACCAGCAGTGGCAGCAGCTGCGGAGTCCTCATTGAATTTCTTCACAGCATCCTTGGCTTTCTTCGCCAGCTTGGTTTGCTGTTTTTCCCATAAGTCAGGGAAGTCCTCACCAGTCTTGAGACTTGTTGGATCAGCGAGTTGATTTTGAGCCAGTGGAGGCCTGCTGCACGCAGGCTTCACAACGAATTTCATCATGTACTTGGGTGTGACATAACGATATTCCTTCCACTCTTTGGCCCATCTTCTCTCAATCTTCTGAAGACGGATTTTTCTTTGTTTTGTTGTTTCTTTGCCGTGGGTTTCCTCATCTGGTGTGCAATAATCATCATAGATGTTGTCAGAAATCTCAAACGTTGTTTGCACATCAGGCTTCTTTCCTCCTTTCTGAGGTCTTTTGTCAGCCATTTTCTTCAGCTGAGGAATTTGAACCCTTGAGGATTCTAAAGAGGTACACAGTCTTTCTTCAAGTAACGCTGCAAATGAATTAAGTTGATGAGAACCTAGTGATTCATCAGCAGACATGTCTGTACCTGTGAATAGAGTATAGGTGCGAGGAATTTGAAGAGGTCATATGCGTTCTCAGATATTTTTATTAAACAAATGGGTATGAGGAAATTGACCAGGAGTGTCTTGAGGAATTTCACTAAGTGCTCTTTGTCTTTAGGTTCCAGAGTTGTGCAAATTTGGGGTGCACACAATTGAGGAATCTCGAGAGAAACATTACTTAGGGAAAATCATCAAAGAACCGAAGATGTAAGGTGCTTTGGAATAAGATTCATAAGGGAAAAACACCTTTTTGAGGAATTTGAGATCGGCTTGAAGATCAAATAAGGGCAGTAAAAATAAATTTTAATTACCCTAAGGAAGAACACGACGAACTGAGAAGTGGAGAAGAGGAAGTCCGTTAGCTTAGATCTCCCACGCCCTAGCTTGGCAAGGGGAGACAGCTACATCGGCGGTGGGATGAGGAACTCCGCGGCCGATGTGAGTACGACGACGACGAGGTTGAGGCAGCGAAGCTCTTCCACACCGGCGTCGATGAATGTAGTGGCGGCGCTAGGTTGAGGCTCGGGAGAATGAGAGGAAGCAGTAACCGAGCACGGGAGTAAGGGAGGGGTTATTTATAGACGCATTGAAAACTGATCGGTTCGAAGACTTTGGACCAGATTGCCCCAGACCGTTGCTCTTCTTGCGACAGGTGTCACCCACGTTCTGAGCAGTGGAGATTGTGGGGGATCGTGGGTTATCCAGTCGCGGGAATCGGAACGGTTTGAGCGGGAAAACTGAAATTTTGTTAGTGAAGATTTTGAAGTTTCCGTTCGCAAATTCTTCAGCTATAAAGGACACAGTGAAGACTTTGAACGAGTTCCAAAGTAGAACGCATATGAAGAATTTGAGAACAGACTGGATTGAGTTTAGCATAGAAGGGGAAATAGGGTCCGGTCACATTCACTTAGATGAAAATCAACTTGAAAAATGAGCAATAAGTGAATGTTGTTGAGGACATTGAAAAACTCAAATCTAGAAGAATATGGTCAATGAAGAACTCAAATTTCAAAAGTTGAGGAATTTGCAAAAGTTGAAGAATTTGAACATTTGAAGAATTTGCAAAATGATTAAAAACTCAACTTTGAGGAATTTCAACTTTGGTTGGTGGCGAGACCCACCGTATAAGAATGATGATTTCAGACACTGCGTACAATTATCGTAGGGTTCTGAGAATCAAATTATTCATTAATTTCTTCACACTCAGAGAGTTATTCTTCATTGATTGAGGAAAAACGTTTCTTCGTGTGTTGGACATCAAGGTTATCAATTTTGCATTAGTGTTAGGATGTGTGTCCTTTCTCAAAGAACATTCGAAGATTCTAAGATATTTAGCTCACACCGCAACTTGCAAAATCTCTTTTCATCCAAGGGCTTTGTGAAAATATCGGCCAGCTGTTCTTCAGTCGGAATGTGGCTGATGACAATGTCGCCCTCGAGAACATGATCACGAAGAAAGTGATGACGAATCTGGATGTGCTTGGTCTTGGAATGCTGAACTGGGTTATAAGCAATCTTGATGGAACTCTCATTGTCGCAGTACAGAGGCACATTCTTTAACTTGATGTCGTAGTCCTTGAGGGTTTGCTTCATCCATAGTAACTTAGCACAACACGAGCCAGCAGCAATGTACTCAGCTTCAGCAGTGGAGAGTGATACGTAGTTCTGCTTCTTTGAAGACCAACAGACTAAGGATCACCCGAGGAAATGACATGTGCCAGACGTTGACTTGCGATCCACAAGATCACCAGCATAATCAGCATCTGAGTATCCGTTGAGGTGAAGATTTGAGCCCTTGGGATACCATAATCCAAGAGTTGGTGTGTGAGCTAAGTATCGAAGAATATGCTTCACAGCCTTATGGTGTGATTCCTTTGGTGTTGCTTGGAATCGGGCACACATGCAAACACTTAGCATAATATCAGGCCTAGATGCACATAAGTACAATAGAGAACCAATCATGGAACGGTATACCTTTTGATCAAAATCTTTACCATTTTCATCAGTGTAGAGGTGTCATTTTGATGGCATGGGTGTCTTGACGCCTTTGCAATCTTGCATGTCGAATTTCCTTAGAACATCCTTGAGGTATTTCTCTTGGGAGATGAAGATGCCATTGTCTTGTTGACGAATTTGAAGACCTAAGAAGAATTTCAACTCTCCCATCATAGACATTTGATATTCTTCACTCATCATATAGGCAAATTCATCAGTATAACGTTTGTCAGTACAGCCAAAGATAATATCATCCACATATATTTGACATATGAAGAGTTCATTGTCATAGGATTTAGTGAAAAGAGTTGGATCGAGTGAACCGGGTTTGAAGCCTTTCTTCATGAGGAATTCCTTCAGAGTATCATACCACGCCCTTGGGGCTTGCTTGAGTCCATAGAGGGCTTTGTTGAGTCCGAAGACTTTGTCAGGATGCTTAGGATCTTCAAAACCTGGTGGTTGAGCGACATATACTTCTTCCTCAAGCTTACCATTGAGGAATGCACTTTTCACATCCATTTGATATAGGATGATGTTATGATGGTTAGCATAAGCAAGTAATATGCGGATAGCTTCAAGTCTAGCAACAGGTGCAAACGTTTCATCAAAGTCAGTTCCTTCAACCTGTGTGTAGCCTTGAGCTACAAGTCGAGCCTTATTCCTCACCACAAGGCCGTTTTCATCTTGCTTGTTGCGGTAGATCCACTTGGTACCTATGATGTTATGCTTGCGAGGATCTGGCCGCTTGACTAGTTCCCATACATTGTTAAGTTTGAATTGATACAATTCCTCTTGCATAGCTTGAATCCACTCACGCTCCTTGAATGCTTCATCAACTTTGGTGGGCTCTATGACAGAGACAAAATCAAAGTGCCCACATAAGTTAGTTAAATGTGAAGCTTTTGACCGACTAAGGGGACCTGGTGCATTGATGTCATTGATGATTTTGTCAATCTGTACTTCCTTTGCCACTCTTGGATGGGCAGGTTGACTTGGTTGAGGATTTTCATCAGCATCATTTTCTTTAGGTGTGTTGTCGTGACTGTCTTCTTTTGCTGGAATGATTTACTCAGTGGGTACAATGTCTTCAGTAGCCTTCAGCTTAATAGATTCCTCAGGAGACTGTTCATCTAACACAGAAGGCAATTTCTCTCTTTGCGAGCCATTAGTTTCATCGAAACGCACATTCACAGTTTCAACAACCTTGTGATGGAAGGTGTTGAAGACTCTGTAGGTGTGCGATTCCTTTCCGTAACCGAGCATAAAACCTTCATGTGCTTTCGGTGCAAATTTAGAACTATGGTGAGGATCTCTGATCCAACATTTTGCATCGAAGACTTTGAGATAACTTACATTGGGTTTCTTGTCAGTCATGAGTTTATATGAAGTCTTCTTGAAGAATTTGTGAAGATATACCCTGTTGATGATGTGGCAAGCAGTATCAATTGCCTCAGGCCAGAAGCGACGAGGAGTCTTGTATTCATCAAGCATGGTACGAGCCATCTCAACAAGAGTCATGTTCTTGCGCTCCACGATGCCATTCTGCTGAGGAGTGTAAGGAGCAGATAACTCATGAGTAATACCAAGTTCATCAAGATATTCATCAAGATTAGTGTTTTTGAACTCAGTCCCATTGTCACTCCTTATGTGCTTGATCTTGACTCCAAAGTTGGTTGAGGCCCTTGAAGCAAATCGTCTGAAGACATCCTGCACTTCAATTTTGTACATAATAATATGCACCCAAGTGTATCGAGAATAATCATCAACGATAACAAAGACATACAAACTTGATGCATTTGTTAGTACAGAGTAGTGAGTGGGACCAAAAAGATCCATGTGAAGCAATTCGAAAGGTCGAGTTGTGGTCATGATTATCTTCGAGGGGTGCTTGGATCTGGTCATCTTCCCAGATTCGCATGCACTGCAGAGATGGTCTTTGAGGAATTTGACGCCCTCAATGCCAATGACATGCTTTTTCTTCATGAGAGTGTGCAAGTTCCTCATACCAGCATGTCCAAGTCGTCGATGTCACAACCAGCCTTCTGAGGACTTTGCTAGTAAGCATGTGGCAGGCTGAGGACCTGTAGAGAAATCAACAATATACAAGTCTCCTCTCCTAAAGCCTTCGAAGACTTTGGATTTATCAGATTCCATGATGACAATACATTGATATTTTCCAAAGATGACAATCATATCAAGATCACAAAGCATTGAGACAGACATCAGATTGAACCCAAAGGATTCGACAAGCATCACCTTTTCCATGGTTCGTTTCTTTGAGATAGCAACCTTACCGAGTCCCAATACCTTGCTTTTTCCTTTGTCTGCGAAGGTGATATGCTTCAGTGGAGATGGAGCCAGTGGCAAATTCATCAGTAGATTTTTGTCACTAGTCATGTGGTTTGTGCATCCACTATAGAGGACCCACTCAGTAGCTTTTGGAGTATCATGCTGCAGATGAATTAGTACCTCTTACAAACTCATATGCTTCAGAGTGAAGAATATGACATTAATTTCATCAGACAGAATTTCATCACATAAGATAGTAGGGAAGCAGTGAGAGGACGTGAGAAATGAGGAATTCATTTCTTCATGGCTAGCTTGCGTCCTTTCAAGCATTTTCTCAGGTCTCCTGCAAATTCATCAGTCGTTCAAATTCATCAGGAGACCTGACCCTGCATGAGAGATTATTTCAATTTCTTCACCACCCACATCTGGAGGGGTGGCAAAGAGTTCATCATTCTGCACGCACCATATGAGAAGGGAGGCATTGAAGCAAGTGTTCTTCGTTTCACAGGGTGAGTGTCATAGTACTCATATGAATAAGCAGAGAAATTCTTCGAGGACTTATGAACATAATGATTTGAAGAATATGCACATATTCCGAACTCTTAGATTTTCCCTGCAAGATAGGTGCATTAGCACGAGAATGATATTTTTGACCATTTGAGGATTTTGGTCCTAGTGAAGACTTTGGTCCATATGAGGAATTTGATCTGAGGTTCCTGTTCTTCATAGGTGATGTCATGATGACATTCACTTGAAGATTTTGTAGGTACCTTTTGGGAACCCAGATTTTCTTCATAGGAGAGCCATTCCTGCTGTTAGTTCCAACAAATCTAGCAAATACTTCATCATTCTGATTTTTGAAGAATTTGTAGTTTAAGTCAAGTGACTGATCAGAGGAATATAAAGTTTCACAAGTAAAGCCAGATAGAGTGGATGGATCTATAGGAGGTCCTTTTGCAGCAACCCATGAGGTTTTGGGATACTGCTCAGGTGTCCAGTAGGATCCATCGACGTTGAGTTTCCTCACAAAGGCAACACCCTCTTTTCTAGGGTTCCTGTTTAGAATCTGCTTTTTGAGGACATCGCAAAGAATTTGATGCCCCTTGAGGCTTTTGTACATACCTATCACATACAATTCCTTCAACCCTGCATTGTCATCAATGATACTTGTGGTATCCTCAAATGAGGAATTTGAGACCACTGGAATAGTTGAAGAATTTGTAGTAACAGAAGCATTCGAACATTCAGGTGAAGAATTAGCAGTTTCACGTTCGATGCATTTCCGGCAAGGTGGAACAAATTCTTCCTGAGTGGTACTGATCTATTGAGCCACAAAGGAATCGTTTTCTCTTTGGAGATCCTCATAAGACACTCTCAGTTTCTAAAGATCTTGCTTTCTTTGAAGAAATTCATAAGAAAGCTTCTCATGATCGACTAAGAGGTCATTATGACGACTTTGAAGATTGTCATACTTTGTCTGAAGACTTTTGAGATCATCAGACAGAGTTTGAGTTCGATCCACTTCATCGTTCAACAAATCATCGCTTCTGTCTAGCATTTTCTGAAGCTTTTCAAGTGCACTTTGTTGCTTAGTGGCAATTTTAACAAGTTTAGCATAGCTAGGTTTCACATATTCATCAGATTCACCATCACTTGATTTAGATGAGGAATGATGTTTGTGTACCTTTGAGCCTTTTGCCATGAAGCAATAGGTGGGAGCATAGTCATCATTGCTGACGTTAGAGTCGTTGGAGTGGACATTTTTCTTCACTGTTGAAGATGGACTTGCTGACGAAAGCAGTGGCGAGGGCAAGGCTGGCAACACCAGATTCTGAGTCCTCATCTGATTCTTCATCTTCATATTCTTCAGATTCTTCCTCAGAATCCATTTCCTTGCCAATGAATGCTCGAGCTTTTCTGGAACCATTTTTCCTGTACTTTGAAGACTTTGAGGATGATGACTTTGCAGATGAAGACTTTGAAGATTTCTTCTTTTTCTTGGAGTCATCAGAACTATCATCCTTGTATTTCTTCTTCTTCATTGAGTCTTTTTCCCAGAGAGGACAGTCAGAGATAAAGTGACCTGGCTTCTTGCAATGATGACATGTTCTTTTCTTGTAGTCTTCCGAGGAATCTGATTTCCTCAAATGACCTTTTGAAGACTTCGCAAATCCACCTCTCCTTGAGAACTTCTGGAATTTCCTCACGAGCATTGCTAGCTCCTGACTTAGTTCTTTAGGATCACCAAGGCTACTGTCAGAATCTTCTTCTTCAAATGAGGAAATTGCTTTTTCCTTCAGAGCACGAGATCTTCCATAACTTGGCCCGTAGAGATCTCTCTTCTCAGCTTGTTGGAATTCATGAGTATTGTATCTCTCAAGAATATCAGCAGGATCAAGTGCTTTGTAGTCTCCACGTTCTTGAATCATCAAAGCCAGAGTATCGAATGAGGGATCGAGAGATCTTAACAGTTTCTTCACCACTTCATGATCAGTGATATCAGTGGCACCTAGTGCTTGAAGTTCATTTGAGATGTCAGCGAGACGATCAAAGGTTTGTTGAACATTTTCATTGTCAAGTCTCTTGAAGCGGTTGAAGAGATTGCGAAGAACATCCACCCGAGAGTCATGTTGAGTGGAGACGCCTTCATTTACTTTGGACAGCCTGTCCCAGATAAGCTTTGCAGTCTCCAAGGCACTCACTCTACCATACTGACCTTTGCTCAGATGGCCACAAATGATATTCTTCGCTTGAGAGTCGAGTTGTTTGAATCTCTTCACATCAGCAGCGTTGATCATGGGAGTAGCAAAGGGAACACCATTTTCCACTACATACCAGAGATCGTTGTCAATAGCTTCAAGAGGCATTCTCATCTTGTTCTTCCAGTAGGGGTAGTCTGTCCCATCGAAGGTAGGACATCCTGCGGAAACCTTGATCATACCTGCAGTCGACATAACGAAACTCCAGGTGGTTAAACCAAAATCACACAGAGCGAGGGAGTACCTGCTCTGATACCAATTGAAAGTGCGTTATATCGAGTAGAGGGGGGTGAATAGGCGATTTTTACAAATTCATCACTTGAGGAATTTCAACTTTGAGGAATTTGAAATGTGATGAATAACTAACAGCGGAATAAGTACTCAAGTGCATGAGGAACACAAGGACAGCATAGTCATCATGATGAAATGAAACATGCCCAGATTACAAGTAGCGTGATACAGGATAAGCAGGTGAAGAACAAGGCAGCTTGAAGAATTTGAGGTGAGGAATTTGTGAAAGTCTTCACTCAAATTCTTCAATCAGTAAAGGTCAATTTCATCAACAGTCTATATGAGGAAATGAAAGGGTTGAGGAAATAGAACCAATTGGCACGATGAAGACAGTGGTTTGATGACCCAGTTCCAACTTCTGTGACACTCGTACGTCTGGTTTGGAGCGGCATGGTATTTAAACCAGAGGACACACAGCCCCAGGACACACAGTCCTTACCGTAATCTCCTTGAGCTAAGGTCACACAGTCCTCGCCCAAAACTCGTGGTAAGTCTTCAGGGTAGACTTCCAAAACCCTCACAAACTGGTCACCCGGCGATCCACAATTTACTGCTGGATGCACTAGACCAAGGTCACTTCATGATCCCCAATTGACTGCAGGATACACTAGACCAAGACGCCTAACCGTCTGGAGGATGCACAATCCTCAAAGGTAAGAAGTGTCGGTTCCACACAGGAATTTCTTCAGTGATGCTCAATCACTTTGGGTTTTGATGGTTTGGTTGTGGGTTTTTCCTCACTGATGATTTTCTCTCAAAGACCTCGGAGGATGGGTTGCTCTCTTTATGACAAGTGTCGGTTCTCTCTCGGAGCAGCCAACCAGCTAGTGGTTATGGGGGGCGGCTATTTATAGCCAGGGGGCAACCCGACATGATATGACATTAGTGCCCCCAATCATATGACCGTTACGTGGATAGTTGTGAATGGGGACAGTTGGCGCTAAGCTCAGCAACGGTCGGATTTTCGCAATGTGAAAGTCCTCAGACATATCACTTTCCTCACTTGTAGGCAATTCGCAGTGGCGAAATCCTAACTCCTTAGTTAGAACAATTTCCTCAGTGACTAGAAGAACTTTGTCTCTGTCACTGAAGAATTTGTCTGAACCGTAAGAGATTTCCAAAGGCTTCACTCGAAGTATGGATAGGTTGAGGATTTTGGAGTTGAGCATCAGTTGGAAATTTTCCTTAGTATTACCTCAGCCCCCTTTAACAGTACGGTGTTTCCTATGACTCAAAGAAAAGGAAATGAAACTGAGAAAACAAAGTCTTCACGCTTCATAGTCCTCATTCATATCTTCAAGGTCACACCGACTTCTTCAATGTTCAATGTCTTCAAAAAGTCTTCAGCAAAGTCTTCACAAAGTCTTCACCAAAGTCTTCAGTTGAAGACATACAATTTTTAGGGGTCGGTAATCTCCGGTTGTATCAAACTCCTCTTCGACTTATAGGGCCGGTGTACACTCACAAACACATTAGTCCCTTAACCTATAAGTCTTCAAAACACCAAAATCACTAAGGGGCGCTAGATGCACTAACAGTAAATCTCGATGGTACCGAAGTGACAAAAAGTGGCAACTTTTGAATCTCGGATGGACCGATATACAATTCTCGGTTGCATCGACAGGGTGACCAATGGTCAGATTTACCAGTCTCGGTGACGCTATTTCACCATTCTCAGTCGGACCGAAAATGAGAACTTGTGTAATAGAAAGTTGGCAACCCAACTCGGTGGCACCGAGTGCAGTGTCGGCTGCACCAAAGTGTTAGGGTTTGGCTGAGTCTGTCTAGGGTTTGGAACTCGGTGGCACCGGGACAGGAATGTTGGTTGCACCGATTTGACATTTTTGCTTAGGACAGACTTTGGTAGGAGAGTTTGTGGATGTTTTGGTGACTATCACATGTGCACGTTTGAGCATATTGTTCACCATCAAAACTTTACCCCCTTTTAATAGTATTGGCTTTCCTGTAGACTCAAGGTGATTTCTCATAAATGTAAAATGTTGAGTCCTCTTGCTTGAAGCTTGGCCAACCTATTTCCTTGCATCTTGGGGTAATTCCACGATCTCCTCAACCCTTTTTGCCAACTCAATTCTTCATGGACTAATATCTGAAATATACTGGATAGAGGTGTTAGTCCAAGAGACAATGTATGTTGTCATGAATCATCAAAACCACCAAGGGAGCATGTTGTGCTTTCAGGCGCGCAAGCGCACCCACTGGGTGTAGCCCCCCCGAGATGCGGGCCGGCTGACCGGCTGTGGGGCAGCCGGGCCGGATCTCCTTGTGCGTCTTCTAACTTTGACTTCCTGTGGCAGGAGGGGAACTCCCAGCTACAAAAGCTATTTGATGAGGCAGTATCCATCCACAACCACGGCAAGCACGGCTTCTACCGGCTGGAGGAGGAGCTGGCGCGGGTGCGAGGTATGTCAGGTCTCGGGGGGGCATAGCCCTCGGGAGCCGGGTCGGCTACCTGGCAGCCGGAACAGGCCCAGAATGTCCGGCTGATGCCCGTTTTGCTTTGTAGAGGAGCTAACCACCCTCCGAGCGGAGAAGACCGGGGCAGTCTCCGAGCAGGACCGGCTGGTGCAGAGCGTCCAGGCGGTCACCCAGGAGAGGGACCGGCTCAACGCTCAACTAGCGGATGGACAGGCGGCCCAAGACCGCCTGAAGGCTGATGTGGCATGGGAGGCGACGACCAAGGAGAAGGCTGTCAAGGAAGCGGCCGAAGCCGCCCAACGTGCCGCCGCCCTCCAAAACAAGGTGACCCACCTCAAGAGGATGCTCAAGGAGCGTAGGGTGGCTCTTGCCAACGTGGAGGCGGCGCTGGTGTCAGAGCGAGACTCATCGCTCCACTTCGCCATCGAGCTGGACGACTCCCTCGAGCGTAAGTACCCGTTTTTCTATTTTTGGCCGTCTGCTTCCTTCTTGCCGGTTCTACCCTTTCTTCTTCAGGGCGCTTCCCGGAAACCCAGCACCATGCTAAGCATGCTATCGAGGAACACTGAGTGTGCCTTCGGGCACACGGGTGCTCCATCGAGGAGGACTTCGCTTGGGATATGGCGGAGCTTGGGCTGGCCATAGAGAACTGGCGGATCCACCTCAAGCGGACCATGGAGAGGCTAAAGACGTCCGACAAGGAGGTCATCACTGCCTTGTGGCTTGGCCATGGAACTCCGGAGAGCCGCGTGGCTTTGTGGCTGGAGCACACCTTGGCCCAGCTCGAGGTCTGGAAGGCGTCGTCGGCACGAGCCGGGGCGCAGATGGCGCTCCGGTTTGTCAACTCGTGGTACCGTGGTGTTGACTTGGACCGACTGGCCACTATGTGGGACGAGTCGGTCGAGGAGCGGGCGGCCCGCGAGCTGGTCCTCATCTGCCAGGACAATGAGCTTGCATCGTACGTCGACCCGGACAAGTGTGGGGGCCCCGACTCATAAGTCGAGATCACTAAATGCACATGTAGAGTGATCCTAGAGATCAATGCTCGGTGAACAAACAGAAGCTGAATACAAGAGTCTTACATCCACATTTAGTGTCTTACACAAATAAATACAATGAAGGTCCAGTCTTACATAGTAGGGCCACAAAGGCCAAACACTTAGATAGAACAAACAGCGAAAATCTTGATCGAAAGCCTGAACCCATGTCATCAGCCTTAACCTACAGGCATTCTGACTGGGAAGCGTCCTAGTTCGCATGTTCGTCACCAACGAACTCTTCAACATACTAATGTTTTTCCATGCCTAGCCAATTAAATAACTAGTGGCAAGCCAATGAGTACTTTGAATGTACTCGCAAGCAACCCAAGTTCTAGATCAAGGTAACAATGATGCATGATATAACACTAAGTAGGTAATTTGCGGAAAGCTAATTTTTAAATGCAATGACATGATCAAGTAACTAGTAAGAATGCATGAACAATTGGCGGATATCCATACGAACAAGTTACAATATCATAATAAGTAGGGGTTGAACACCTCGTGTTCATTCATCATGCTAAGTCATCGGACTTAGTTCACTCCCACGCTAAGTCATCAGACATAGTTCAATTCCCATGCTAAGTCATCGGACTTAGCTCATGTGACCTCTTTGTCATCATCACACCCATACTCATGCCAAGTTCTACGAAAACATCTGGACATAGTCTAAGCAACACCACCCAATTGTCCTTGACCGTGGACACGGCTATTCGAATAGTTTTACACTCTGAAAAGGTTGCACACTTCACCCACAAGACTCGGGGAACTTCCGTGTCATCCACGACTCATGGTATGTAACACCCTAGGTAAGCACCCGAACAATGCCTTTCCCCTGGCGAAACTAAACAAAGAGTGCACTCGATTGGCACCCATCCCTCACGATGTACATCACACGAGCCTCGCTCTAATTGTACCATCCATGAGGGGACCAACGGTGTGCCCGGTGCCTGTGAAGACAGTGCATGATCATACATACCGGTACGACCCCGTATCAAGAGTGACCACACCACTCCCGCCACTAGTAATGCAGGCTCCTTGCCAGTACCCACCAAGGTAATCAACAAAGCCCCGTACCATAAGGGGTATCGTGGTTGCGCATGTAAGGTTGGGACGGTCGACAAATCTTAAATCTAATCCGTTTTCGAAATCACACTCTCAACTTGTTTTGGTACACCACTTCTTTCTCAAGTGGTCACCCATCTCATCATCATCTCCCTCGGGCATTAGTGGCACCCGACGGGGTTTTCGAAAAGTCTTTGCAATCATTCTTCCTTTCCAACACTATGCATAAATCCTATCCCACTTGCGTAGCATCTATTAACATCTTATTTACACCCACCTGCACAATCCTCATAAGGTGGTAGGGTCATGCTCGATGCAAGTGTCAATGCTAAAAGTATCGGAGGCCCCCACCAAAGGGGGGGGGACACCTCATCATGATCAATCATCGAAACAACAAGTGCTATATGACATGCATGAAAAAGTTTATTAACATGGTTAAAGGGGTGCTTGCCTGGCTTAGCAATGTCTTCAAGGTTTTCACCTACTTCTCGTCCATCCGAGCACTTTGTCTACTTTGTCAACTATCATCGGAAACAACCGCAATAAGCAACACAACAAGCAGAAAATAAAGTGCTCTTTAAATAGGAAATATATTTTTCATTGACCTATCTGGTCATGAGAAAAATTTATAAAATGGTTGAACTAGATTTGGATCAATGATGATTTTGGAATGGAGGAATGGAGGAATTAGTGTCCCGATAAGATGTCTACAAAAAATATGTTTACAAATATGGGTGAAGGCACCTATTTAATAGGGCATGATTTTAGAAACACTTCGGAAGTGGTTTTACTGGTTTTGGAGTTGGTAAGAATATCCTAGGGATTTTCAAAGTGGGTTATACCTGAATAAATAGCTCAATTATTTGGATGGCAGAGAGGCACCAGGAAAAATGTTCCCTAATTAGGGCATGAATTTAGACATATATAGGAACTTGAATCACCCCATTTGGAGTTACTAATAATTCCCTAGGAATTTACAAAGTGGGACTCTATATGGTTCAAATTCAATTTTGAATTTGAACTATCAGAAAAGATTTACGAAAAATTGTGCAATGCACATATTTGGATAGGAAATGATTTTAGGAATATCTAGGATTTTGAATAACTAAATTTGGAGCTACTACAAATTTCCTATGGATTTTACAAGCCCTATAAAAAATAAATATTTCAAAAAGGAAAAAGGCTTATACCTGTGCGCTATTTAGCGCACATGGCGTAGGATAGGTAGACGGGCCGGCCCAGTAGCCTGGCCGCACGGGAGGCCGGCGACGTTGAAGGCGCCTTCCTGCAGGGCGCTTCCACTGCAGGAAAACGGAGATAGCGGGAGCCGTGTCCATTTAACTGGCTGGGCGCGGCCCTCTGGTCACTGACAGGGGGGCCCGCTCGTCAGGTTCATACTCCACCTCTCGCTCGAACGGAGCAGGGCAGGGGAGGAGGACCGAGCGCTCACCGACACTGGCCCCAGCGGCTCCGGCCACCTTCGGCGATGGCCCAGCCACCGGAGGGCTCGGCATGGGGTCCCGCATCCGCCTGGGTGCCTCACTTTCATGGGGGAGCACCAAGAAGGGGAGACCCCGACCGCGGCAAAGGCCGGCGATGGGCGGCAATGGGAGCGGCGCTTCGGCCAACTGGAGAGATGAGAGAGGAGCGGGGAGGAGCGCAGAAACGAGGGAGGGTCCTAGAGAGGCTCAAGGAAGCAGGGGAAGCCTTTGTGGACGGATTTTCGAGCGGAGCCGCCACCGGTGCTTCGGCCATGGAGGAGAAGGGGAGCTCGGGAGGAGAATGGGTAGGTCTGGGCGGTCCACGGGGGAGGGAGAGAGCAAAGGGAGGCAACAGGTGCTCAGGTGCGGGTTTAAGTAGCCATGCCGAGGTGCACCATGGATGGAGTCCATGGGCGACGCTCGGGCGTGCCTGACAGGGGAGAGAGGAGGGCCAGGGAGGAGGGGGCCGACCATCCAGCGTGTTGCGGACGTCGAGAAGAACTCGGGGGACACGTCCCCGGCACCAAGGCTGTCAGGTGCCTTTGATTGGGCAAGCTACAGTGCGTGGGTGCATTGTAGCGTGCTCCAGAACGTGAGCCTTGCATACCAAGGCATGTCTTTGGCATGTAGGGCGCGGCCACTAGTGTCTAGGGTATCTAGGATGATCTAAAATAAGTCCTACTGGCCTTGGATGCCCTGGGTAGCTGATATAATATGAGAGAGAGGGGAAAACTTCCTGTCCATGCGGTAAATGGAGAGTTTTACCAGGCCAATCATTGAGCTAAGGCCATTCCAAGTTTACTGGAGGTAAAGGGGAACTACTAAGGGCTCTGTTAAAATTTTGAGCTCAAGGGGAAGAGTATAAGTGGTCAAAATAGTGAATCCTAGAATACACCAGAAGGTGTTTGATGCAGTTCTGGGCCAGCAAAAGGCCTCCACTTGTTGTGGGTTTTGACAGGACAAAATTATGGGTAAAATTAGGAGTGACCACAAGTTTTGAGCTCATTTGAGAAAAGTTGGCAATGCAAATGTTGTAAACCCTAGAAATAGGCAGAAATGCATTTCCTTATATATATATATATATGCAAATCCATTCCCATTGATGCACCACTTGATGTGGTGACATATTTTAGGGACTATAACATGCACAAAAAGTTTGGGGCCCAATGGGGAAACTTGGTAATGTAATATTACCAAATTCTTGAAATCAACAGAAATGGTTTTGAGGGGATTTGGACAAGTTAATCTGTTCTCCTTGATGCACCATTTGCTGCGGATGCATTGTTGGAGGATTATATCATGTCCACAAAGTTTGAGCTCAATAGGACATACTTCACAATGCAAAGTTGGTCAAATTTGGCTCTAGATATGAATGGCTTTTGGATATTTTGGTGAACCAAAATAATTGGGATTGAGATGAAACTTGGCAAGAGGATCACATATATCATATGTGACATGCTAGAATTTTCTTAGATTTATTTTAGAATATTTCTTATAGAAATATTTCAAATGCTTGAAATAGGCACAATTTGTTTTGAAGGGTTTTGTCCAATACTCTGAACATGACCCTGCCTTGAAACTCTTATATATGGACAATACATGTCCACTGAGCTTTCCTACAATTTCCCCAATATTTTTAAAGCATTTAAATAATTTTTCCCGATAAAATACCATTTCTGGCCTGAAGAAAAAGCCTTTAAATAAAATATGAAAATAATCTTTTAAATAATATTTTGTGGTTTTGGGAATTTATATATAGTAGGTTCCAAATAAAGCACTTGGGGAAAAAGGATCCACCCAATTTGGGGATTTGCAGTGCAAATCTCAAATCAGGGGGTTTTGCAAACCTAATTTGAATAAAACCTTTTTGGCCAAAATAATATTTTGTAAGAATATATTTAAGTTCTATTCACATGGCATGATCATTGGACAAGAGTGGGGATCAAGGAAAAGAGTTTTGAGAGTAGGAGGGATTTTATGAATATAGAGCACTAGCAAGCAATCAGACAATCAACTATCAAGTCAAGCACAACAAGCACACAAAAGTTTTAATTGGCCCTGATTTTTGAGTCATGATAACTTAGTCATGAGGCAAATCACAGGCTGTGACAACGAGCTCCTGCCTACCCTTGGCGAGGACGGCGAGCCGGTGGCCAAGGACTCCTTCGGCAACCCCCAAGGTCCGAAGGACGAGGAGGTCGCCGATGAGAGCACCGACTCTAGCACCGAGACGACTGGGACCATGGAGGCTGCCCCAAAGGGCAAGGAAGCCGCCCCGAAGGCCGCGACTACCTTTGGGCCGAGAGTCAAGCCGCCCAAAGATGCACCGGCTGGCGACGCGCGAGTGGCCCGAGCCCCCGGGCGTCTTATCTTTTCTTTTGTTATTTCTCCTGCACGTTAGACTCGAGTCTACCCACTGGGGATGTAATGTAATGAATCGTAATGGCCGTGGGCCTTTTTTATTTTAAATTTGTGTTCTGAATGCTTAATGGGTTTGCCTATCATGTGTGCCTGCTCATCCTTACTCCTTTTTTTCCCCTTTGGTTCCGTCTGTTCGGCCCCTTTTTCCCTTTGGTTTCGGCCCCGCCAGCCGGACAACCGAGGGCAGGTCTATAGCTGGGTCGGGGTGTCTGCCTCGAGGGAGCTGGTTCTGAACTTAGGAACCGCGTGAGTTTTTCGGGTAAGTTGAGAGACAGAAGCGAGGCGGTGGTCCGACTAGACCTAGCCGGCAACCCCCTTGTGGTCGATTTTTCATGTGCGCTAAGTTTCGCTACCCTGAAGCCCCGTCAGCCGGACAGCCAGCAACCGGTTTGTATCTGGGAGGGGGGAGGGCTTGCTTAGCTCACACTACTTGGTCGATTTCACGAGAGGCGACCTAAGACCAGCCGGAGAGCCCCCGAGCCCGGGAGCCAGGTCGAGGAGCCGGTCGTGAGAAAACCTTGGAGGGAAAAAAAGGGCATGCCCCAAGTGCCGGCCTGGGGCACCCATTGCATTCGTCAGCCTAAAATGGGAGGGATACATACATACACTAGTTTTTTCAGCAGTAAAATGGACGGAGGAGCGCCGTGTTCCACGGGCGCTCGGTCTCCTCACCGGAGGCATCTCTCTTGCGCTTGTGAGGCTTCTGGGCGTCTATCAGGTAGTACGCGTTGTTATGCAACGCCTTGCTGATGATGAACGGGCCCTCCCACGGGGAGGACAGCTTGTGCTGGCCGGCTGTCCGCTGGATCCGCCTGAGCACCAGGTCCCCTTTGCGGAAAGAGAGTGGTCAGATTCGTTTGTTGTGGTAGTACCATCTGCTGATAGATGGCCGTCCGGCTCAAGGCCAGTTCGCGGGCTTCCTCGAGTAGGTGATGCCGTCTTCAGTTGCCTCCTTTGTATCATTCTCAATGTATAGGGTGGTCCGAGGCGAGTCGAAGTCGATATCGGTGGGGATGATTGCCACGGACCCATACACAAGGATGAAGGGCATGTAGCCGGTTGAACGGTTGGGGGTGGTCCTGAGGCTCCAAAGGACACCCGGCAGCTTGTCGACCCAGCAGCCGGCTGGCCTCACCAGCGGCGTTAGGAGCCGGGGCTTGATGCCAGACAAGATTAGGCCGTTTTCCCTCTTGACCTGGCCGTTTGACTATGGATGAGCGACAGAGGCCAGGTCGAGCCGGATGCCCTGCTTGGAGAAGAAACGTGCGAGCGCGCCCTTGGTGAAGTTTGTGCCGTTGTCGGTGATGATGCTATGGGGGATGCCATATTGAACCTTGATGTCGTCAATCAACCAGACGTCCGTGGAGCCATCCAGCTTCTTGATTGGTCGGGCCTCAATCCACTTGGTGAATCTGTCGATGGCCACCAGCAGATGTGTCATGCCGCCTCATGCGGTCTTGAAGGGACCCACCATGTCCAGCCCCCAGATGGCGAAGGGCCACGAGAGGGGGATGGTCTAGAGGGCCGACGCCGGTAGGTGGCTCTGCATGCTGAACTGCTGGCAGCCCTCTCACTTGTTGAACAACTTCTTGCCCGCTTCCAAAGCGGTGGGCCAATAGAAACCGTGGCGAAAAGCCTTGGCCACCAGGGTCCTAGAGGTGGCGTGGTGCCCGCACTCGCCCTGGTGAATGTCGAGGAGGATCTCCTGATCCTTCTCCGGCTCTACGCACCGTTGGAAGATGCCGGTGGTGTTGCAGTGGACGAGCTCACGATTGATGATGTTGTAGGCCGAGGCCTGGCGCTGAATTTGTCTTGCCCTGGCCTCGTCCGGGGGGAGCTCGCCTGTAACAGCCCGGGACCGACGCTCCAGAAGATCCCCCTTTTATTTCCATTCTCGTATGTGTTTCGTTTGGGTGTTGCATTCATCATCGCATTATTCGCATCATATGCATGGCATCATCACTCATTTTTGAAAACTTGCATCCGTCCATAGTTGCCGGTTCACTCCGTTCGTGTCGTCGTCCGTTTTGAGACCAACCACACACACGCACGCGCCCGTGACACTGTTTAAAAAATGATTTAAAAGCATGCGCAGAATATTCTCGGATTGGGTTGAAACCTAGCGTGCGGTCTTTTTATAGTGTAGGTAGGCCGCCTGCCAAACTTTGTCGCAATCTGAGGTCGTTTGATACCCCAACGATCAACCGTAGCAGCGCAGTCGTCGGTTATTTCATCGGACGTTTTCGGTGTTGAAAACTCAATGCCGGGTCACAACCTCCATCTCATCTCCCCATAGCCCATGTACACAGGCACTGCAGCCTAACCTAGCCCCCTTCGCTTCCGGGTTGTCCGATCAAGATCGGACGGTCCGAAAGTGGATGAGAACCCCCTAACCCTAGCCATACCTTGTCCCATCCACCAATACCCGTCGCCGCCGCCACCCACCTCCTTGTTCCTCGGGAGCTTGTTCCATCGCTGCTATCAGTACACTCTTCTTCCTTGGGATCCAATCCAATCCACCTTGCTTTAAGCATCAAACTAACCATGCCCAATCCTCCATCTCCCAATCCACCCAACCAGCTCTCCGACCACCTCCCTGGATTTTCGCGCGGTTGCCCAAGCATCTCGATCCTGAGTGGACCGAGCGTAACCCCTCCACCTCCGTGCCGGAGTAGCCGCAGCAACTGTCAATCATCACCACCGGCGACCACAAGGTCACGTTGCTGTGACCCTGCCTCTCCCTCCCCCTCTCTATTTCTTTCTTCTATTCTCTCTCACCCCATGGTCTCTCTCTGTCCAGGAGCTCCCTGTCATGGCTGCTGAGAGGAGCTCATGTTCCCGTGCCCAGATGCTTCGTCGCCGCCTTCATCTGCCCGCCGTCCCCTCACTGGTGAGCAGCGCCTGCGTCCGTCATGCCTCGTCTCTATTCTTTCCCTATCATTCCTCTCATCTTTCTCTTCCTCGCCCTTTCCTATAGGAGACAATCGCCATGGCAGCCCCTCCGTCTAGCGCCAAGCCAGCGCTGCAAGTCCAAGACGCCGCCGTTGCTGTTCCACTTGACCACTGGTCAAGTCGCTGGTGAGTAGCAATGTTGTGGCACCCTTGCCTCCATGTTTGTTCCTCTGCTCTGTCCCCTGCTCTCTACCTCATCTTGTGTTCCTATCCTTTGCATTAAACACAGCACCGTCGCCGTGGCCATGCCCTTCCGCCCCTTTCCGTTGACCTGATCGAGCACTGGATCCACGCCACTCCGCTACCCCTCACACGGATCTGCGGAACCTCGCCGCTGTACGTGCCCAGCGTCCGTCTCCGTTCTTCCGTTCGTTTGTTTCAGTTTTGCGTGAGCATACTGGGTCATATTCCGAAGTTTCCCTTTCCATCTCAACTGAATGCTACACACTGGCAAGCGCATATGTGTTTGACCCAGGCGGCCAAGGGTCGAATCCTCATGGCCGCGCCTTTATTTTGCGTTTCTACGTCTCCGAAGAATCAGCTCTTGCCATATTTTATGTATGGCCGAGACAATTTGGGTCACAAGCACCGGTTGTTGCTGGGTGGCTAGTGCCACATCTCTTAACCGAGAGATCCTGAGATCAAATCCTAGTGCAAGCAATTTATTTTGCCTGTTTAGTTTTTCATCCCTCAATGTCAGCTGGGATCCATCACCTCTGTTGACCTCTCCATTGACTCGGTTGACCACCCCTTAGCCCCACTTGGCATTGACAGTGGCTAGCACAACCCTTTTCTCTTGTTTTTTTCTGATTTAAAAACTATACATAATTTCAGCATTATTAATATGTTGTAACATTCAAATTCAACCGTGCATCACATGTACAAACTTTATATAGTTAAGATGACTAGAATTTTGTGTAGATTCACAATTTCCAACTCTCACATGTGATAAAAATGTTAAACATTGTTGTTTGCATTAATTTGCGTAAATTTCATGTTAAAATGATTTATTTCATAACTTCTAAACCGTACATCCGATAAAAATGTTCCACATATGTAACTTGACCGGAAAAATGTGTAGAATCACATGGAGACATTTATTTTACTGTTTAACAACTCTAAAATTGTGTTAGGACAGATCTGGACCTAATTCATATTATGCTTATGTGGATGTTTCAGAAATGCTATATGTTGCTTCCAACCCCATTTAAACTGCCTAGATGATATAGTTTTTCATGCTTCATAGTTTGCCATGTTAAACAACATTTAATATTGATGAGTACCTAACAAGAGTGAACTAAATAATTCGAACGTGGAGTTTCGTCAATATGCAACTCTGTGCATATTGAACTTCTCTTAATGTGTAGGAGTTGCTTGTTGTATTTTGCCATGCTATGCGTTGCATATTAAACTGGACATGCATCATATTTGTCTGCACATCATATCATGCATATGTTGTGGTGTATCATGTGTTGATTGTTGTTTTCGGTTTGCTTCTTCTCGATAGAGTTCCAAAAGCGTTTGGAGTGTGATGATTCATTTGACTACGTTGGATCGTCTTCTTCATGGACTCATTCTTCTTCCAAGCGGGATCCCAAGCAAGATGACACATTTCCCAGGATACCACTACTATCATTGCCATGCTAGATGTCTTGTTTTCTATCGCTATGTCACGCTACCTACCACTTGTTTGTCAAGCCTCCCAACATTGCCATGAAAAGCCTCTAACCCTCCATCCTCCTAGCAAACCTTTGTTTGGCTATGTTACCGCTTGCTCAGCCCTTCTTATAGCGTTTCTAGCTACACGTGCAATTGCTTCCATGTGGCAACGTCGACATTCTTTTGTTATCACAATACTATTGCTATGTAATTTAATGCACTTATATACTTGGTAAGGGGTGGAAGGCTTGTCCTTTTGCTCGGTGTTTTGTTCCACTCTTGCCGCCCTAGTTACTTGTAATCGGTGTTATATTCCATAACTGAGCGCTCCTAACATGCTCGGGGTTGTTATGGGGACCCCTTGGATTTTCGTTTTGGGATAAAACTCTTCTGGCAAGGCACAACTTTGGTTCTACCATTGTCCAACCTAATAAAACTTGCATAGGGACTTTCTGGACCCATGGATAATTAATCAACAACCCGGGCCAGTGCACCTCATGAGTGTTGGTCCAAAATGGTAGTAGCCGGGGCCACCAACGGGTGTGCCAGCCGGAAACTTATCCAATCCGGTCGTGTCCTGAGAACGAGATATGCGGCTCTTATCGGGTTCTTCGACACGTCAGGCGGCCTTGCTGGATTTGTTTTACTCATCTCTTATGTATATGTACTTGTAATGATATCCATTCTTGCAACATGATGAGATGTGCTTCTATCCCTGTCGAGGCCTTCGTGCCAAAATTAGGATAGGATCGCATCTTGGGCGTGACAAATTGGTATCATAGCCTGTACCGACCTAGGATCCCCTTTGATTGATCGAACTTGGCCGAGTCGAGTCTAGTGAAAAACTATTTGAGTCTAGTTATATCGAAGAGTAGGATTCTTTTTACTCCCCTTCTATGCTCTAGTGAGGAATTACAACTTAGGAATTTTGTACTTCTCTCCTCGCTCAAATTCTTTTAGGATCACACGGGTATTTTGGAAACTATATGATGCCTATGTGACGGAGTTCTGTCTTGGTGCCTCCTGTCTAACTTGATTCCTTCCGGGGAGTTGAGCTCCAAGGAATTCTTGGCACATTGTTATCATTCAGCTTCCTTAGTATCTCAGGACGGAGGGTGTTCGGAATTGCTTCAATACTTGTCGTGGTGAGATAAAGTCGGAGTCACCTAGTACTAGGGAGGCGTCCGGGGTACCACCATGGTTAGTATCGTTGTGCTTTCGACGATTCGAGTTAGATGGATTTGTGCAAGCCTCTAGTTATGTGTTGAAGGATGGATACAGTTGGGGTGTAGTTTTGCTAGTTGTATGAGATATTTTCCTTGTATCCCCCACACCGGATTGCATAACTAGAAAGTTTTCGGAAGTTCTTAGGTGGGAATTCAAGTAGGTACCTAGGATTATCTTTCCAACAAGTGCATAGTGGGTATGTATTTGTTCTGGCTTGTTTCATAAGCCCCATCCTTTTTTGTTTTTTATATGGTAATTCGAGTTGCTTCGATGTCAAGTGGTGATTTCATATCTTGCGAAGTAGTGTTCTCATACTTCTGTGGGATTGTTAATTATTTTGCTCAATCAAGTTGTCATATCAATTCTTTCATCCGGTGTGCTTCTCTTCAAGATAATTCTATCATCTCCAATATTTGCAAGATCAACCCTCATATTTCGTTTCGGAGTTTGTCTCATCTGTTCCATGTTTTCTTTGGTTTTCCCACCCTCCCGCCCTTTTTCTTCAATGATTAAATTCTCATCCAAGTGCCTTTCAATTCATCAATGCTTCCGCTGTCCTTTCTTCATATTGTATCCGGCGATTTCTTGTGGAGATTCTCAAGAGTTTCAATTTCAAGATCTATCCTCATATTCTTCGTTCTTGTTGTTATTCGTCTCTGGTGGATTCAATTCAAGCTTCGATGCTCATCTTATCCTGTCTCATTCGGTCAGTGGTTTCCATGTGGGAATTTCTTTTCCAAGCCTCTCTTGTTTATTCATCCCTGTCTATTATATCCGGACTGTTGAAGATATCTGAGAAGACATTCATTTTCATTCTTATCCTATTAAATTATTTCAAGGGTCTCATATCATCAAGTTCTTAATTTCTATCGGTGCAATCTCTCTTTTAATCATTCAATGGTGGTTTCTTTTGAGTGGGCCCATAACCCACTGGTTTTTTCCCACGATCCTACCTGACTCTTCGATTCTTTCCGGAGATGTCCTCAAGTTCTTTTTTAAATATGACGAAAGAATGATTTCATCAGTCATATGCCTTATCAAAGATCGCTTCGAATCATTTTCGTCGTTGCCTCAACCTTTCCTTATTCATTCTTCTGGAGTGTCTCAATAATTCTTGGTGGTGTTCTCGTCTTCATTCTCACCAATGAAGTTCGAAGGAGTGGTTCTCTTAAATCTTTGCTCATTGTCTTGAAGATCCATGGTTTCAGGTTGTTGCTATCATCTCAAATTGTTTTGGTCATGAGTAATTCCATCCTTAACTATCCAGAGCATCTCAAAATTGTTTTTATTTCTCGATCCTCAGAAGGCCATCGTTTCAGAAGATTTGTTCGTTCTCAGCTTTCATCTTTCGTTCTAAAATTCTTCTCAATTGTTGTCTCTTCGTTAGTCTCTCAATTATTCTGGTGCCTTGTTCAGTTTCTATTAGGCAAATTGTGATCCCTTCTCTCTCATGTATCTGAATTCATTCTTGCTATCCTCATTCGCTTGTGAATTCTTACCGGTGTTCTCGTGGAAGATTTCTTCAAGTTTGTGTTCTATCTCTCTCTCTTCAATCTTTTCAAGAAGAATTAGTGGTGTGTGAGATTCGTTGCTTGTCATCAATTTAATTTGACGAAGGATAGGCATATCATAATTATTATTCTTGTTTCATCCAGGTGATTCAATCCTTCTTTCGGAGTTGTTCATGGTATCAAAATCTTGATTCTAGTTGTTTAGCTTTTATTTTCCAGAGTTCCATGTTTTTGTCAAGCATCTCTTCGCGAAGCTTCATCTAAATCTTTGCAACCTCATAATCTATTATTTTCAACCAAATTCTTTTGGTTGTCCTTTCATCCTGGTGTTCGCCAAGAGGTCCTTTATGGTGGTTTTTCAAGGATGTAATTCTTCTCGAATCGTTCTTCAAGATTCTTGTTGTAGGTGCTCACGTTTTCTTTTTCTTGGATGTCTAAATTCAATTCCTTCTCCGTTGTCTTTTGAGATGGTGTTATTAATTCTTGATTTTGAGGAGTCTAGAAGGAAATTATGAAGAATGAGATAAGTAAACCCATCATGTCTTCTCGGAGTTATCTAGGGTAGGATTTCACCTATAGCATTTCCTAAGGATTGTTGCTATCATGGTGTCATATATGATTCAAGTTTTCTCCTCCTCTTCTTGGTGAAAGAAAGTTTGCATATCTTGCTGCTCTCAAGAAATCAATTGTTTCTATTATGGCAGGTTGTCACCCCATAATTTTAAGATGTTTTCCATAAGTCCATAACGATCTAGCCTTTTCATTGTTGAGTCTCCATCAACTTCATTCAAGCTTTCTTTCCAAGGGCGCTTTTTCAATTCAATGGTGGTAGAAGTTGTCATTTCCTTCTCCGTTCTCTTCTCTCCAATGATCTAGTTCCTATTTTTTTCTTCCTGAGGCGTTGTCATGTTGCTCTCCTTCAACCATCATTTTGTTTTATCAAGATCATATTCTTTCTTGCTTATTCATTTTACCGAAGTGTTCTATTCTATGTTCAAGTTCTTTCCTTCTTATCAACTTTTGCTTCTCTATTCTAACGAAGTGTTGCCGAATTTTCTTGTGAATTCTTGCTTGTTCCTCATGTCGTTCTTTATCTCTTCCCAACCTTCATGTTTAATTGGTTTCACTCGTTTGTCAAAGAAGCAACTAAGTTTTACCTCTTGCTCTTTCTCTTCCCCTTCTCATTGTAGATCTCGAGACGAGATCCTCGTGTAGTGGGGGAGAGTTGTAACAGCCCGGGACCGACGCTCCAGAAGATTCCCCTTTTATTTCCCTTCTCGTATGTGTTTTGTTTGGGTGTTGCATTCATAATCACATCATTCGCATCATCTGCATGCCATCATCACTCATTTTTGAAAACTTGCATCCGTTCATAGTTGCCGGTTCTCTCCGTTCGTGTCGTTGTCCGTTTTGAGACCAACCACACACACGCACGCGCCTGTGGCACAGTTTAAAAAATGATTTAAAAGTGCGTGCAAAATATTCTCGGATTGCTTTGAAACTTGGCGTGCGGTCTTATTATAGTGTAGGTCGGCCGCCTGCCAAATTTCGTCGCAATCCGAGGTGGTTTGATACCCCAATAGTCAACCGTAGCAGCGCAGTCATCGGTTATTTCGTCGGACATTTTCGGTGTTGAAAACTCGATGTCGGGCCACAACCTCCCTCTCATCTCCCCATCACCCATCTACACAGCCACTGCAGCCTAACCTATCCCCCTTCGGTTCCGGGAGTCCGATGGAGATCGAACGATCCAAAAGTGGATGAGAACCCCCCCAAACCCTAGCCATACCTTGTCCCATCCACCAATTCCAGTCGCCACCGCCACCCACCTCCTTGTTCCTCGAGAGCTTGTTCCATAGCTGCTATCAGTCCACTCTTCTTCCTGGGATCTGATCCAATCCACCTTGCTTTCAGCATCAAACCAACCACACCCAGGCCTCCATCTCCTGATCCACCCAACCAGCTCTCCGACCACCTCCCTAGATTTTCGCGCGGTTGCCCAAGCATCTCGGTCCCGAGTGGACCGAGCCTAACCCCTTCACCTCCCTGCCAGAGTAGCCGCAGCAATGGTCAATCGTCGCCACCGGTGACCACAAGGTCACGTCGCCGCGACCCTGCCTCTCCTTCCCCCTCTCTATTTCTTTCTTTTATTCTCTCTCACACCATGGCCTCTCTCTGTCCAGGAGCTCCCTGTCATGGTCGCTGAGAGGAGCTCATGTTCTCGTGCCCAGATGCTTCGTTGTCGCCCTCATCTGCCTGCCGTCCCCTCGCCGGTGAGTAGCGCCTGCGTCCGTCGTGCCTCGTCTCTCTTCTTTCCCTATCATTCCTCTCATCTTTCTCTTCCTCGCCCTTTCCTATAGGAGACAATCGCGATGGCTGCCCCTCGCCGTCTAGCGCCAAGCCAGCGCTGCAAGTCCAAGCCACCGCCGTTGCTGTTCCACTTGACCTCCTCCGGCCCCTCGACTACCAAGAAGACGCTGATGACGTGGGTGGTCGCCGCGATGTAGGCGAGCAAGGGCTCCTTCTCAATGGGCGCGGCCAGGATGGGCGCGTGGGTGAGAGCCCTCTTGAGGCCATGGAAGGCCTCGTACGCTTCATGGGACAATTGAACATGCCCAGCTTCTTGGTGTGACCCGGCTCGACTAGAGCCGTCTTGCGAAGGAGACCTTCTCACCCAGCCGGCTGATGAACCGACTGTGCAAGGCGAGGCAGTTGGTGAACTTCTTGATGTCGCGGACCCATGTCAGCTTGGGCATGCGCTCGATCGCGCTGATCATCTCCGGGTTAGCTTTGATGTCGCGGGCGGACACGAAGAAACCCAAGAGCTGCCCGTCTGGGACGCCGAAGACACACTTCTCCGGGTTGAGCTTGATCTTGTACTCGCGCGGGTTTGTGAAGGTCTCCCGAAGATCGTCGAGGAGGCTGAAGTGCTTCTTTGTTTTGATGACGATGTCGGCGACGTAGGTGTGGGTGTTCCTGCCTATCTGAGGCAGGAGGCACTTCTGCATGCATCGCTGGAAGGTGGCGCCTGCGTTCTTCAGGACGAAAGAGATGGTGATATAGCAGTAGGCCCGAAGGGCGTGATGAAGGAGGTCTTGAGCCAGTCCTTCGGATCCAGCTTAATCTGGTGGTAGCCAGAGTAGGCGTCTAGGAAGGACAACAAGTCGCAGCCGGCCGTGGAGTCGAAGACTTGATCGATTCGTGGCAGGGCAAATGGGTCCTTGGGGCACGCCTTGTTAATGCTGGTGCAGTCAATGCACATGCGCCAGGTCTTGTTCTTCTTCAGCACCAGGACGGGGTTGGCCAGCCAGTCCGGATGGAAAACTTCCATGATGAAGCCGGCTGCGAGCTTCCGGGCAATCTCTTGTCCTATAGTATGCCGCTTGTCCTCAGAGAAATGGCGCATGGGTTGCTTGACCGGCTTAATTTTCGGTCGGACGTGTAGTTTGTGCTCGGCGAACTTCCTCGGAACACCCGACATGTCCTTGGGGGACCATGCAAAGATGTCCCGATTCTCATGGAGGAAGTCGACGAGCTCGCCTTCCTATTTGCTGTCAAGGTGGGAGCTGATGGTGACGCACTAAGTGGGGTTGGCAGGGTCGAGCAGGATCTGCTTGGTGTCCTTGGACGGCTAGAAGGAGGCCTCGCCGACGAACTGCGAGGGAAGAGCCGACACAGCCAGCTGGCTGCCAGCAAGGGCCACGAGCCAGTCGATCTTCCGCTTTTCCTCAGCTATCTCCAGGCCCTCGGCCAGCCAGCTACAGTCTCGAGTGCACTCGAGCGACATCTTGTTGTGACCCGTGATGGTGATGATTTCCTTGGGGCCCGGCATCTTGAGCTTGAGGTAGGCGTAGTGGGGCCGCCATGAGCTAGACAAGAGCCGGTCGGCCCAACAATGCATGGTTGGGACTTGCGAGGTCACTACCTCGAATAGCACCGGCTCACAGCAGAAGTGGCCGGGGCCGCCGAAGCGGACGTCAAGCTCAATCTTGCCTACAGGGGAGCAGGACTTTCCCGACACGATGCCATGGAAAAATGTTTGGCTCACCTAAAGGTCTTCTATTTTCAACCCCAGCTTGCGCCTCGTGTCAAGGTAGAGGATGTTGATGCTGCTGCCACCATCAATCAGCACCTGTGAGAAGTAACAGGTGTGCTTCTCAGTGGCGATGGTGGGGTCGAGGACCAGGGCGTAGCTGCCGGGACTCAGCATCATGGCCGGGTGATCTGCCCATCTCTAGTGCGGGTGCATGAACTGGGGGGTTACCGGCATGGTGGCGTTAACCTCACGGTAGAGCTGGCGTTGAGCATGTTTTCTCATGTATTCACTGGTGAAGATGACGTAGCAACCATCCTTGTTGGGGAACTGGTCGTGCTAGCGACCGTCGTTTTGGGTCAGAGCCGGAGCCAGCACCGGGGTGGCAGCTGGGGCCGGGGCCGGCGCGTGGGCAGGCGACACGGGAGGAGCCGGAAGGGCGTCCCCCGGGCCAATCGCTATGAGAAGCTGCACTGCCCGAGCGTGTGCATGGAGGGCTTGGCCCCAGAGTGGTTCTTGCAGGGGAGGTCGAGCATATGCTCGAAGGTGAGCTTGGGCTCCCAGGCAGCCTTGCCAGCGCGTTGGCGCTGGGTGGAAGACTGGGCAGCCGGTTCCTGTAGTGGCCTACCGGGTCCTCGATGGTGGCAACTTGCCGGCTGCTGTAGCGGTAGTCGGGCTGGTCATTCTTGCGCTTGTTGTTCTGTGGCTGTCGGTTGTCGGCGGCAGGTCAGGACGCTGCTGGCATCGGTGTTGCCTTGGCGGGCGGGGTCATCTTGACCCGAGTGGAGAAGTCGGTCGTGGCGTACTTGTCCGCCTTGGTCATGAGCTCGGCCCAGGACTTCATCGACATTGCCGAGCATATTACCTTTTGGAGGACGGTGCCTCCTAGATTGGTTAGGTGTCTGTCTCTTGGGAGCCTCCTACTTCGTGTTGTGGAGTTGAACCAAGAAGTTTGTAAGGGCAAGGAGATCACCTACTTCATGAAGATCTACCCATAGTGAGGCTAGTCTTTCGTGGACGGAAGCCGTTATGGAATAATCAAGGTTTCTACTTCGTGGAACCTTCGTGGGTGGTGCCCTCCGTGAACTCTCACGACCGATACCCTTCGTGGGTTGAAGACTCCATAAATGTGGACGTATGATAGAACGACCTATCAGAACCACGGGAAAAATCATCGTGTCTACAAATTGCATTTGATCTTCCTACCCTTCCTTTACTACTCATGTTTGTTGTTACTTTCCACTGTTATACTCTTAGACATGCATGTGTAGGGTGTACTTGACTTGCTATGAATTCTAAAATCTGCCAACACTAAAAATTGGAAAAAGGCTTGTTTTTTATTTGTTCAAGTAGTCTAATCACCCCCCTCTAGACATATTTTCGGTCCTATAGATAGATGAAGGTCGGAATACAATGGAGGAGGGGCAACTCAAGAGCACATGATTTTTCTGAGTTGAGAATGCATAGATTGAATATGTCGAACAAAGTTTAACATGTTTCTTCCAGATAATCCATGCAGAAAAGGGAGGATTGGCGGAGTCACAACTATGAAATAGAGAACTCATCAAAGCGCTCTGGTTGTGATCTTCAGTTCACGAAGAACTTCTGCCATGATGGTTCATGGTGTTGGGAGAATGACATACCGCAGACCTCGAGGACTAGTACAAGGTCATTATTCATCCTAATGGAACAAACAAACACTATCAAGAGGAGTGAGAAGAATGGTCCTTGGGTTCAAAAACCCAGAAATAGAGTACCTACTGAGTATCTTGCATCACAGGATGCTTTCGATATTGATGGCCAGAATTATGACACCGGGAACACAAAACACGGCTAGGCTATTTCGGTGGTTGTCCGATATAACATGGTTTTCTAATAATTCAACACATACGTCAAGGTAATAGACTACCTCAACAAAATTACTAGTGTGCTTTGTCTGGCCCAAAAGACATCGGGAACAGGAGGAAGGCATTTGCAATTGCATCAGATTTTTAGTGACCTTGGATAACTCGGACAACATAACGGTTATACGGGCATGAAATATGAGGCAACCTTCATGAAAACTGACAACATAACATTGAATTCTTATGGAGACACTGCTCCCGAAAGACAACAACTTTCCTATAAGTCTCTAGCATGGTAACTCGTCATCCTGATAGATAGATGACAAGCCTAATTCTTAACCCCATAGAATAAAGAAGAGGGTGACTCAGAATTAGAATGACACAAGGAAAGGACTAAAAAGAATCATACGTTCCCTTCCACAATCAATTCCCTTATATGTCGGATTTCGGGCTCCGCAAAACCCTTAAGATTCGAACACGGGGGCGTGTGCGAAGATCCCCTGCAGCCTCGCCCAACTTAGCTCCCTACTCGATGAACAGAGCAAAGAACCAGCACGATGACTAGGAAGAACATGAACACGACAGTTTACCCAGGTTCGGGCCACTGCGAAGCGTAATACCCTACTCCTGCTTTGGTGGATTGCATCTCGAGGAGGTGAGGTGGATGAACAAGTATAGTGTTTCGGGGCTTCCTGAGGGCTCTCGGTGATGTTTGACGCTCCTTGAGGTTAGGTGGTCGATGAGTGGTCGAGTTGGTGCATTCGGTCGGATCGAGGTCCCCTTCTATGGTGGAACCTATGCTCTGTATATAGCGGTGGCCCGGGTCCTCTTCCCTTATCACTATGGTGGGAAGGGATCCCAGAACGGCCAATTTTGAAGGGGACAGGGATTGGTGCTCAACCTGCCCAAAGGCGGTCTTTGCCTACAAAGTGGTTGTCGACTATGCAGGGACGGGCTCAACGATGACATCTGCTCTACGGGATGGGTGGTTGTGGTATTCTTGCACCGGAGTGGAATCCTTTGTGGGGTTCTTTGGTAACCCGCGTACGTCCTTACTCCCTTTGCACCAAAGGGGAAACTGTGCCGCCTGGCGCACTGGCGCCTGCCTGTCCTTCCTTCCGTCATCTTTGACTTCTAAGGCCGGGCCCTACATAAAGATCTCTGCCGCTCCGGAGGGGGCCTGGGGAGGCCCATCCTTCGTGGTTCTTGTCGTTGTTCTTCCTAGCAAGGCTAGGGCCCTCATGAGGGACTTGTCTTGAGTGGGGCCTCGCCTAGTCCCATTTGGTTGATGAAGTGGGCCATGCCCTGCGCCACAGGCAGGCAGGTCTGGGTACCCCCGTTCCCAGAACGCCGACAGTAGCCCCCGGGCCCAAGGCACACTCGAGCTGGCTTACGGGCGAAGCCTGTTGGGCGGCCCGGAGTGTCGCGGGCCCCAAACGCCTGCAAGCCAGGCTTTGCACGCACTAAACACCTCGGCGGCGATGCCTCCGCTCCCCGAGGCTGTCCGGAACCGTGATACGTCCATTTTGCATCATGCTTTTATATTGATATTTATTGCATTATGGGATGTTACTACACATTTTGGCACAATACTTATGCCTTTTCTCTCTTATTTGACAAGGTTTACATGAAGAGGGAGAATGCCGGCAGTTGGAGTACTGAACTAGAAAAGGAGCAAATCTGAGATACCTATTCTGCACAGCTCCAAAAGTCCTGAAAATTTACGTAGAATTATTTTGGAATATATAAAAAATATTGGGCAAAAGAAATACATCACGGGGCCCACCAGGCAGCCACAAGCCTGGGGGCGCGCCTTATCCCCCTGGGCGCACCCCTTAGGCTTGTGGCCCACCTGGATGCCCATCTTCTTCTATATGGAGGGTTTCGACCTGGAAGAAATCGTAACAGAGCTTTCGAGACAAAGCGCCGCCGTCTCGAGGCGTAACTTGGACAGAACCAATCTAGAGCTCCAGCAGGGCTGTTCTGACGGGGAAACTTTCCTCCGGGAGGGGGAAATCGAAGCCATCGTCATCACCAACCATCCTCTCATCGATAGGGGGTCAATCTCCATCAACATCTTCATCAGCACCATCTCCTCTCCAAACCATAGTTCATCTCTTGTATCCGATCTTTGCCTCAAAACCTCAGATTGGTACCTGTGGGTTGCTAGTAGTGTTGATTACTCCTTGTAGTTGATGCTAGTTGGTTTACTTGGTGGAATATCATATGTTCAGATCCCTGATCATCATTAATACTCCTCTAATTATGAACATGAATATGCTTTGTGGGTAGTTACGTTTGTTCCTGAGGACATGAGATAGGTCTTGTTATAAGTAATCATGTGAATTTGGTATTCGTTCGATATTTTGATAAGATGTCATGTGAACATCGACTACATGAAAATTCACCATTGTTTGGTCCTATAGGAAGGCATTGGGAAGTAATAAGTAGATGATGGGTTGCTAGAGTGACAGAAGCTTAAACCCTAGTTTATGCGTTGCTTCGTAAGGGGCTGATTTGGATCAACATGTTTCATGCTATGGTTAGATTTATCTTAATTCTCCTTTCGTAGTTGTGGATGCTTGTGATAGGGGTTAATGATAAGTGGGAGGCTTTTCCAAGTAAGGTCAGCACTCAAGCACCGTTCCACCCACATATCAAATTATGAAAGTAACGAACGCGAATCATATGAGCATGATGAAAACTAGCTTGACAGAAATTCCCATGTGTCCTCGGGAGCGCCTTGCTTTACATAAGAGTTTGTCCAGGCTTGTCCTTTGCTATAAAAAGGATTGGGCCACCTTGCTGCACCTTTCTTACAATTTTTACTTGCTACCCGTTACGAATTATCTTATCACAAAACTATTTGTTACCGATAATTTCAGTGCTTGCAGAGAATACCTTACTGAAAACCGCTTGTCATTTCCATCTCCTCGTTGGGTTCAACACTCTTACTTATTTCTGGCACCGTTGCCGGGGAGTGAAGCGCCTTTGGTGAGTTGAACTTGGTAAGGAAAAAATTTATATAGTGTGCTGAAATTTACGGTCACTTGTTACTATGGAAAATAATCCTTTGAGGGGCTTGTTCGGGGTATCTTCACCTTGACTGGAAGCACAAATATTCACTCCTCAACCTGCTGCACCTACTGAAAATATTTATTATGAAATTCCTTCGGGTATGATAGAGAAGCTGCTAGCTAATGCTTATACAGGAGATGGAACACTACATCCCGATTTGCATCTAATCTATGTGGATGAAGTTTGTGGATTATTTAAGCTTGCAGGTTTGCCCGAGGATGTTGTCAAGAAGAAGGTCTTTCCTTTATCTTTGAACTATAAGGCATTGGCATGGTATAGGCTATGTATGATATTGGATCATGGAACTACAACCGATTGAAATTGGAATTCCGTTAGAAGTTTTATCCTATGCATCTGGTTCATCGTGATCGGAATTATATTTACAATTTTTGGCCTCGTGAAGCAGAAATAATCTCTCAAGCTTGGAGGAGGCTTAATTAATGCTATATTCATGCCCCAACCATCAGCTCTCAAGAGAAATTATTATTCTGAATATTTATGCTCGGCTTTCTCATAATGGTCGATCCATGCTCGATACTTCTTGCTCTAGTTCTTTTATGAAGAAAGATATTGAATTAAAATTGGACTTATTTGTAAAAATTAAACGCAACTCTAAAGATTGGGAAGTTGACGAAGGTAAGGAGTCAGGTATAAACCTTAAGTTTGATTGTGTTAAATCCTTTATAGACACCGATGCTTTTCGTGAATTGAGCACTAATTATGGACTTGACTCTATGATAGTAGCTTCTTTCTGTGAATCTTTTGCTACTCATGTTGATCTCCCTAAGGAGAAGTGGTTTAAATATCATCCTCCAGTTGAAGTGAAAGTAGTTGAACCTATTAAAGTTGGAGAGGAAACTATTACTTATAATGTTGATCTTGTTATTCCTACTACTTACATTGAGAAACTTCCCTTCCCTGTTAGGATAAAGGAACATGCTAAAGCTTCAACTATGGTTTGTAAGAGTTGTATTATAACACCTACACCCGTTGAACAAATTAAAGTTGAACCTAGTGTTTCTATGGTTAAAGATCTCTTGGTTGATAATATTGATGGGCATGTTATTCATTTCTGTGATGAAGCGGCTAGAACTGCTAGACCTGATACTAACAGTAAACATAGCCAAGTTGTTGGCATGCCTGTTGTTTCTATTAAATAGGAGATCATAGTTATCATGGCTTGTGTGATATGAGTCCTAGCATAAGTGCAATTCCATTTTCCTTATACAAAGAAATCATCCATGATATTGCACCAGTTGAACTAGAGGAAATTGATGTTATTATTAAGCTTGCTAATAGAGGCACTATTGCACCGATGGTGATTGTTAGAGATGTTGAAGTCTTGTGTGGGAAAATAAAATATCCTACTGATTTTCTTGTTCTTGGTTCCCCACAAGATGATTTTTGTCCCATTATATTTGGCAAACCATTCTTAAATACTGTTAATGCTAGGATTGATTGTGAGCAAGAAACAGTTACTGTGAGTTTTGTGGTTGTGTCTCATGAGTTCAATTTCTCTAAATTTCGTAGACAACCCCATGACAAAGAATTGCCTAGTAAAGATGAAATTATTGGTCTTGCTTCTGTTGTTGTGTCTCCTACTGATCCTTTAGAACAATGTTTGCTAGACCATGAAAATGATATGCATATGAATGAGAGGAATGAAATAGATAAAAAAATCTTTGATCGGTAGCCTATTTTGAAACACAACTTACCTGTTGAAATACTTGGGGATCCTCCTCCACCCAAGAGTGATCCCGTGTTTGAGCTCAAGCAATTACCCGATACGTTGAAATATGCTTATTTTGATGAAAAGGAGATATATCCTGTTATTATTAGTCCTCACCTTTCAGAGCATGATGAAAATAGATTATTGAAAACTCTGAGGAAGCACCGTGCTGCTATTGGTTATAATCTTGATGATATTAAGGGCATTAGTCCCACTCTATGTCCGCATAAAATTAATATGAAGCCTGATGCCAAACCAGTTATTGATCACCAATAATGATTGAACCCTAAGATGAAAGAAGTGGTAAGAAAAGAAATACTAAAGCTTCTGGAGGCATGTATAATTTATCATGTTGCTGATAGTAGATACGTTAGTCCCGTCCATTGTGGCCCTAAGAAGGGAGGTATTACCGTTGTTCCTAATGATAAAAATGAATTGATCCCGCAAAGAATTGTTATAGGTCATAGAATGGTAATTTCTTTTAGGAAACTAAATAAAGCTACTAAGAAAGATCACTACCCTTTACCTTTTATTGATAAAATGCTAGAAAGGTTATCCAAACATACACACTTTTGCTTTCTAGATGGTTACTCTGGTTTCTGTCAAATACCTGTATCGAGAGAGGATCAAGAAAGAACCACTTTTCCTTGCCCTTTCAGTACATTTGCTTATAGACGTATGCCTTTTGGTTTATGCAATGAACCTACTACCTTTCAAAGATGTACGATGGCTATTTTCTCTGACTTTTGTGAAAAGAACCTTGAAGTTTTCATGGATGATTTTTCCGTTTACGGAACTTAATTTGATGATTGTTTGAGCAACCTTGACCGAGTTTTGCAGAGATGTGAAGAAACTAATTTTGTCTTGAATTGGGAAAAGTGCCACTTTATGGTTAATGAAGGTATTGTCTTGGGGCACAAGATCTCCGAAAGAGGTATTGAAGTTGATAAAGCTAAAGTTGATGCTATTGAAAAAATGTCGTGACCTACGGATATCAAAGGTATAGGAAGTATCCTTGCTCACGCTGGTTTCTATAGAAGGTTTATCAAAGATTTCTCTAAGATATCTAGGCCTCTCACAAATCTTTTTCAAAAATATGTTCCATTTGTTTTTTATGATGATTGTGTAGAAGCATTTGAAATTCTTAAGAATGCCTTGATTACCGCACCTATTGTTCAACCACCCGACTGGAACCTACCCTTTGAAATTCTGTGTGATGCTAGTGATTATGTTGTTGGTGTTGTTCTAGGACAAAGAGTCGATAAGAAATTAAATGTTATCCATCATTCTAGTAAAACACTAGATAGTGCTCAAAGAAACTATGCTACTACTGAAAAGGAATTTTTAGCAGTCGTGTTTTCTTGTGATAAGTTTAGACCTTATATTGTTGATTCCAAAGTAACTGTTCACACTGATCATGCTGCTATTAAGTACCTTATGGAGAAGAAAGATGCTAAACCTAGACTTATTAGGTGGGTCCTTCTCCTACAAGAATTTGATTTGCATATCATTGATAGAAAGGGTGTTGATAACCCTGTGGCAGATAACTTGTCCAGGTTAGAAAATGTTCTTGATAACCCACTACCTATTGATGATAGCTTTACTGATGAACAATTAGTTGTCGTAAATGCTTCACACAGTGCTCCATGGTATGTTGATTATGCCAATTACATTGTTGCTAAATTTATACCGCCTACTTTCATATACTAACAAAAGAAAAAGTTCTTCTATGATTTAAGGCATTACTTTTGGTATGATCCACACCTTTATAAAGATGGAGTAGATGGTGTTATTAGACGTTGTGTACCTGAGCATGAACATGAACAGATCTTACGCCAGTGTCACTCCGAAGCCTACGGAGGACACCACGCTGGAGATAGAACTGCACATAAGGTACTACAATCTGGGTTTTATTAGCCTACTCTCTTCAAGGATGCTCGTAAGTTTGTCTTGTGTTGTGATGAATGTCCAAGAATTGGTAATATTAGTAGACGTCAGGAAATGCCTATGAATTACTATCTTGTTATTGAACCATTTGATGTTTGGGGTTTTGATTATGTGGGGCCTTTTCCACAATCTAATGGGTATACTCATATTTTAGTTCCTATTGATTATGTTACTAAGTGGGTAGAAGATATTCCAACTAGTAGCGCTGATCATAACACTTCTATTAAAATGCTTAAAGAAGTTGTTTTCCCTAGATTTGGAGTCCCTAGATATTTGATGACTGATGGTGGTTCACACTTTATTCATGGTGCTTTCCGTAAATTGCTTGCTAAATATGATGTTAATCATAGAACTACATCTCCTTATAATCCTCAGTCTAGTGGTCAAGTAGAATTGAGCAATAGAGAAATTAAATTGATTTTGCAGAAGACTGTTAATAGATGTAGGAAGAGTTGGTCTAAGAAACTGGATGATGCATTATGGGCTTATAGAACTACTTATAAAAATCGTATGGGTATGTCTTCGTATAAGATGGTTTATGGTAAAGCATGTAACTTACCTCTAGAGCAAGAACATAAGGCTTATTGGGGAATCAAAGAGCTCAAATATGATTTCAAACTTGCTGGTGAGAAGAGGTTATTTGACATAAGCTCACCTGACGAATGGAGAACCCAAGCCTGTGAGAATGCCAAGTTGTTTAAAGAATAGGTTAAGAGATGGCACGATAGAAGGATACAAAAGAGTGAATTTAATGTAGGTGATCATGTCTTGCTATACAATTCTTGTTTAAGATTTTTTGCAGGAAAACTTCTCTCTAAATGGGAAGGTCCTTACATTATCGAGGAGGTATACCGTTCCGATGCCATCAAGATTAACAACGCCGAAGGCAAAAACCCAAAGGTGGTGAACAGTCAAAGAATCAAACATTATATCTTAGGTACTCCCATAAATGTTGAAACCAATATCATCAATACCATAACTCCGGAGGAGTACATTTGGGAGACTTACCAGAATGTTTTAGACTCCAAAAAGGAATAGGTATGTGGTACGGTAAGTAAATACAATCCAAAACTTTTTCAATGGAAATTTTTATCTGTTTTGGAATATTTAAAAAATTAGGAAAATTTAAAGTAGTCCGAATATTGCACGAGGAGGCAAAAAGCCTGGGGGCGCGCCCTACCCCCTGGGCGCGCTCTTGTGGCTTGTGGTCTCGTGTACCTTCCAAACTCCATTTTCTTATGGTGTACTCCTTCGGGTCGGTAAAAATTCATTACATAATATCCCAAAGGTTTTGACTCTCGTATCACGACAATATCTCCTGTTTTTGTTTTAAGCTGTTTCTGCAGCAATTTTAGATCAATCTGACGTCCCCAAGTGCTTTGAAAGACAAGTTCTTTGAGAAGGTCATGAACCCCTACCCTGCAAAGGTGTTGCAACACCCTCAAACCATTGAGATGCGTGAGGGGGTGCTTCACATTCGTGATGTTGAGGGGCCAAAGAGGACCGGAAGCATGGAGACAAGGCTTGAAGCAATGGAGCAACATGTCTTCAAGTATCAAAGGATGGTGGAACAAGGACTCAATGCCAATCACATGATGATCGCAGATTTTACCAAAAATCACAAGTTGGATGCCAAGGATATTGGGGAGCACATGTTTAAGCTTTACAAGAAAATTGAGAATCTCCAAGCCCAGATCTATGACCTACAGAACCAAAATTGTGAGTATGAATACAGATTTAAGAAAATGAGTTTGGCTGCTGATTTGAGGATCCCGGAGACTCGTTCATCCTTTTACAATGGTGAGCCTATGACTTGGAAGACAAAGGTCAAGCTTCCAACCTCATCAACAACTCCAACATCACCACCTCCGAAGTAAGACAACTAAACACATGGGTATGGGCACTCCCCTTGGCTTGTGCCAAGCTTGGGGGAGGTTCCCCGGTATCGTATCACCATGCTAATTCTCGAGCATGCGTTGGTTTCCCGTGAAGAGGAATGGTTTGATGCATCAAAGTAGATATGTATTTCCCTCAGTTTTTGAGAACCAAGGTATCAATCCAGTAGGAGATACCAGCGAGCCACCAATAGATATACCTGCACAAGGAATCAAACTCTTGCACCAAACGTTATAAAGGGGTTGTCAATCCCTTCAAGGTTATTTGCAAGGATGAGATCTAGTAGAGATAGATATAATAGGACGCTTGAACGGAAAGTAAAACTAAAAGTACAAATAGAGAAGCAAGTAATTTTAGCATTTTTGGTTTTAGATCTAAAAGTATAATATGGAAAATAGACCCGGGGGGCATAGGTTTCACTAGATAGCTTCTCTCGTGATGGCAAGTATTATGGTGGGTGAAAATATTACTATCGAGCAACTGATAGAAAAGCGAATAATTATGAATATATCCAAGGAAGTGATTATGCATATAGGCATCACGTCCGTGACAAGTAGACCGAAACGATTCTGCATCTACTACTATTACTCCACACATCGACCGACTCCTGCCTGAATCTCGAGTATTACGTTCATGAAGAACAGAGTAACGCATTAGGAAAGATGACATGATGTAGATGGATAAACTCAAGCAATATGATGAAAACCCCATCTTTTTATCCTTGAAGGAAACAATACAATACATGCCTGGCTACCCCTAGTTTGTCACTGGGTGAGGACACCACAAGATTGAACCCAAAACTAAGCACTTCTTTATTTGCAAGAATTACCAATCTAGTTGGACAAACCAAACCAATAACTCGAAGACACTTGCAAAGATATGAAACCATGCATATAAGAATTCGGGAAATACTCAAGTAATATTCATGGATAATCTGAACATAAACCCACAATTCATCGGATCTCGACAAAAACACCGGAAAAGAGTGTTACATTGGATGGCTCTCCATGCAGATCATGAAGAACATGGTATCGAGAAGCAAAGAGAGAGAAGAAGCCATCTAGATACTAGATATGGACCCGTAGGTCTGTCGTGAACTAGTCACGCATCATCGGAGGGGGAATGGAGTTGATGTAGATGCCCTCCATGATCGAATCCCCCTCCGACAGATTACCGGAAAAGGCTCCAAGATTGGATCTCTCGGGAACGGAGGCTTCTGGCGGAGGAAAAGTGTTTTCGTGGCTCCTTTCTGTAATGATGTAATATTTGGGTATTTATAGGCTGAAGATTAGGGTTAGGGGAGATTCCAGGGGCCCACAAGCCTGCCCGACGCGGGTGGCCCCCTGGTCGCGGCAAGCGGGCTTGTGGCCCCGTGGCAGCTCCTCTGCCTTGGTTCTCAAGTCTTGTGGCTTCCTTTTATTCCATAAAAAAATATTCCGGAGGTCTTATTCCGTTTGGAATCCGTTTAATATTCCTTATCTGTGAAACTCAAAAACAAGGAAAAACAGAAATTGGCACTAGGCTCTATACTAATAGGTTAGTCCCAAAAATAATATAAAATAGCATATTAATGCATATAAAACATCCAAAACAGATAATATAATAACATGGAACATGTAATTATAAATCTATAAGTATCAATATAAAAGCATTATCCGATATCCTCTCCAAACCCTAGTTCATCTCTTGTATCCGATATTTGTCTCAAACCTCAGATTAGTACCTGTGGGTTGCTAGTAGTGTTGATTACTCCTACTTCTCGAGCATGCGTTGGTTTCCCGTGAAGAGGAACGGTTTGATGCACCAGAGTAGATAAGTATATCCCTCAGTTTTTGAGAACCAAGGTATTAATCAAGTAGGATACACAAGCGAGCCACCAATAGATATATCTGCACAAGGAATCAAACTCTTGCACCAACCTCTATAAAGGGGTTGTCAATACCTTCACGGTTATTTGCAAGGATGAGATCTTGTAGATATAGATATAATAGGGTGCTTGAACGGAAAGTAAAACTAAAAGTAAAAACAATGCAACAACTATTTTTGGTGTTTTTGGTTTTAGATCTGAAAATATAATATGGAAAATAGACCCGGGGGCCATAGGTTTCACTAGATGGCTTCTCTCATGATGGCAAGTATTACGGTGGGTGAACAAATTACTGTCGAGCAATTGATAGAAAAGAGAATAGTTATGAAGATATCCCAGGCAATGATTATGCATATAGGCATCACGCCCATGACAAGTAGACCGAAACGATTCTGCATGTACTACTATTACTCCACACATCGACCGGCTCCTGCTTGCATCTAGAGTATTAAGTACATGAAGAACAGAGTAATGCATTAGGTAAGATGACATGATGTAGAGAGATAAACTCAAGCAATATGATGAAAACCCCATCTTTTTAGCCTTGATGGAAACCATACAATACGTGCCTCACTACCCCTACTATGTCACTAGGTGAGGACGCCGCAAGATTGAACCCAAAACTAAGCACTTCTCCTATTGCAAGAATTACCAATCTAGTTGGACAAACCAAACCAATAATTTGAAGAGACTTGCAAAGATATGAAATCATGCATATAAGAATTCAGGAAAGACTTAAATAATATTCATGGATAATATGAACATAAACCCACAATTCATCGAATCTCGAGAAACACACCGCAAAAGAGTATTACATCGGATAGATCTGCATGAAGATCATGAAGAACATGGTATTGAGAAGCAAAGAGAGAGAAGAAGCCATCTAGCTACTAGCTATGGACCCATAGGTCTGTGGTGAACTACTCACGCATCATCGGAGGGGCAATGGAGTTGATGTAGATGCCCTCCGTGATCGAATCCCCCTCCCGCAGATTACCGTAAAGGCTCCAAGATTGGATCTCTCGGGAACGGAGGCTTCTTACAGCGGAAAACTGTTTTCTTGGTTCGTTCTGATAATGATGGAATATTTGGGTATTTATAGGACGAAGATTAGGGTTAGAGGAGGTGCCAGGGGCCCACAAGCCTGCCCTGTGCGGGGTACCCCCCTGGCCGCGGCAAGCAGGCTTGTGGCCCCGTGGCAGCTCTTCTGCCTTGGTTTCCAAGTCTCGTGGCTTCCATATTTTCCAGAAAAATCTTTCCGGAGGTTTTATTCCGTTTGGACTCCGTTTATTATTCCTTATCTGCGAAACTCAAAAACAAGGAAAAAACAAAAACTAGCACTAGGCTCTATATTAATAGGTTAGTCCCAAAAAAATAGCATATTAATGCATATAAAACATCCAAAACAGATAATATAATAGCATGGAAAAATCAAAAATTATAGATACGTTGGAGACGTATTAGCATCCCCAAGCTTAATTCCTGCTCGTCCTCGAGTAGGTAAATGATAAAAACGGAATTTTTGATGTGGAATACTACCCAACATATTTATCCATGTAATATTCTTTATTGTGGCATGAATATTCAGATCCGTTGAATTCAAAACCATAGTCTAATATTCACAAAAAAATAGTAATACTTCAAGAACACCAACAAGGTAGTCGTGTCCTTTCGAAATAACATGGCCTTAGAAAGTTATCCCTACAAAATCAGATGGTCTGGCTATGCTCCATCTTCCCCACACAAAGTATCTAAATCATGCACAACTCCAATGAACAAGTCAAGCAATTGTTTCACACTTTTGGTGTTCTCAAACCTTTTCAACTCTCACGTAATACATGAGTGTGAGCCATGGATATAGTATTATTGGTGGAATAGAGTATGGTGGAGGTGCAAGGGAAAAAGGAGAAGATAGTCTCACATCAACTAGGCGTATCAATGGGCTATGGAGATGCCCATCTATAGATATCAATGTGAGTGAGTAGGTATTGCCATGCAACAAATACACTTAGAGCTATAAGTGTATGAAAGCTCAAAAATAAAACTAAGTGGTCGTGAAAAAATGAATATCCTCTAGTTATATGAAAGTGACAAAATAGGAGACTCTATCATTAAGATCATGGTGCTACTTTGAAGCACAAGTGGGGAAAAAGATAGTAGAAACTGTCCCTTCTCTCTTTCTCTCATTTTTTTTACTTTGGTGGGCTTCTTTGGCCTTTTTATTTTTTTGGTTTGGGCTTCGCTAGCCTCTCTTATTTTTTGTAAAGTCCGGATACTCGTCCCTACTTATGAGGGATTCATAGCCTCCATCATCCTTTTCTCTCATGGGACAATGCTCTATTAATGAAAAATCATCACACTTCTATTTACTTATAACTCAAACAAAAATAAATTACAACTCGATTCCTATGACAAGATAACTCTATATGCAATATGAAGTGATGATGCAAGTCATAGAAAAACTACATGGTGGAAGTTGCATGGCAATATATCTCAGAATGGGTATGGAAATGCCATAATAGGTCGGTATGGTGGCTGTTTTGAGGAAGGAGGGTTTGATGTAACGGCGAAAGTTGCACGGTACTAGAGGGGCTAGCAAAGATGGAAGGGTGAGAGTGCGTATAATCCATGGACTCAGATTAATCATAAATAACTCAAATACTTATTGCAAAAGTCTATTAGTCATCAAACAAAGCATTAGACGCATGCTCCTAGGGGAGTGGTTGGTAGGAGTTAACCATCGCGCGCTCCTGACCCTCACACAAAGGTCGACAATCATTAGACAAGTCATGCGCCGACTTTGTTACATAGCGGTTAACCTTACGTCCATGCTACGGGAATCACAAGCTTTAACACACATATCTCTTCATTTCACAACTACTCACTAGCATGACTCTCATATTACCATACCTATTATCTCAAAACTACATGCAAGGAATCCAACTCCTCATAGTTGTTAATGCACTTAATATGAAAGTTTTTATTATATCCCTCTTGGATGCCATTATATTAGGACTAAATTCATAACCTAAACAAATTACCTGTTTTAAGAAACTCTCAAAACAGTATAAGTGAGGAACGAGAGTTCTCATTTCTATAAAAATAAACACCACCATGCTCTAAAAAGATATAAGTGAAGCACTAGAGCAACATTTTGTAGCTCAAAAGATATAAGTGAAGCATATAGAGTATTCCAACAAATTCACGATTCAGCGTGTCTCTTCTCTAAATATGTGTGCAGCAAAGATGATTCTGGCAAACTAACAAGAAAAGACTCATATCATACAAGACGCTCCAAGCAAAACACATATCATGTGGTGAATAAAAAATATAGCCTCAAGTGAATTTATCGATGGATTGAAGACGAAAGACGGGATGCCTTTCGGGGCATCCCCAAGCTTAGGATTTTTGGTATCCTTGAATATGACTTGCGGTGCCATGGGCATCCCCAAGCTGAGGCTCTTGCCACTCTTTATTCCATACTCCATCAAATCTTCACCTAGAACTTGGAAACTTCACAACACAAAACTCAACCGAAAACTCATGAGATGCGTTAATATAAGAAAAATAAAACACCACATTAGGTACTATTGTTAACTCATTTTTTATTTATATTTGTTTAATACCTACTGTATTCTAACTTTTCCATGACTCATACCCCCCGATACGACCCATAGATACATCAAAATAAGCAAACATGTCACAACCCTAGTTTCTTTATGATTGCAAGAGCATTCATGCATGCATTTTTATTTTCAAATGAAGATGAAATGAGGAATGATCAAGCCTCATAATTCAAAATTTTGGCAAATAAGATTATAAAAAAAAAATTCAAACAATTCCAAGAAAATGTTCCTGGATCTGCAATAAAATATTGGACTGAGGTAAAATGCCACCCAATATTTTATGGGTCATAGAAATATTTTATATTGGGTTTTAGAATTAACTTAACCCTATTTGAAATTGATTTATATTTATTATATATATAATATAAGTTTAATAATCTTGAAATTAATTATGTGGCACTAATAAATTATACCTAGCCCATATAATAATTTTGAGGACTTAATAAAAATGGCTAGCTATTTTATTAGCCAGAACAAATGTCAGGAATAAAATAAACAAAACAGGAAATAAAAAGAAAGGAAAGGCTCACCTGGGCCTTACCTGGCAGAAGCAACTAGCCCACCAGGGGCAGCCTCATCTTCTTCCTCTTGCCAGAAGGCAAAGGGGAAGCAGAGGACGTTGCCCGCGGTGGTGACGCCACGCCACCTGCCTGCGTGGCTTCTCCCGTTGCGCTGGCGGGCGGGATGACCTCGCTAGGGGCACGCTGGCCTCCTTCCCCTCTCCATTCTCCCCTCGCTCTCTCTTCTCCTTCTCTGCCCGAGCGTCGTCGTCTCCGCCGCTAGCAGCCACCGCAGCCTCTGGCCACCACCTCGCCCCTCTTCCATGCCCTCGAGCTCCGCCGCAACCTCCTTGTTCTCCCCTTGGCGCCAGAAGACTTCGGGAGCTCCTCGTACCCGAAGCTGACACCGTCTTCTCCGCCGCCGAGTCGCCCCCGATCCCGTTGAGCCCCCGGCAGCCCTCCCTGTGAGCACGCCATCCTTCTCCCTCTCTCCCTCAGTCTTCCTGTGCTCTCTAGCGACCTCCCCGTCAAGCCCATGCGTGTGCCGCCGTGGATGCGCTCGTCAGCAAGCCCTCCGGCGACCCCGAGCCCCCCTGGCCAGCCCACTCAACGCGGTCGAGCACGGTATTCACTCCCGTGCCTTCCGCGCATCGATTCGAGCCCCCTAGCGGCTTCCGGCGACCACCTCCGGCTGGTGATGATGTGGCCGCGTCATTAGCCTCTAACCCCTGCTAATTAACCACCCATAGCCACTGACAATGGGACCCAGAGGTGGGTCAAACATCGGTTAGCACAGGGATTAGCCCCTTGACACTGACACGAGGGCCCCACAATGTCAGGCTTGACCTGGCCAATGCTTTGACTTGCTGACGTTGTGGTAACGTCATGCTGACGCAATTAAATATTTTCTATAATAAAAATAAATCGTAAATTCCAGAAATTAATAAAAAATTCAAAAATTCATAGAAATAAATCTGTAAATTAGATGGAAATAATTTATATATGAAAATTTATCAGAAAAATCCAATGAATCCAATGGTGATGTTATCATGCATGTTAGGGCAACCTATGTAGGTGAATTGACATTTACTAATAGGTTGACTTATGAAATATAAAATGGAGAATGACTTTGAACCTATATTCAAACTCACTTCATTTAACTTGGGCAATAGTTGAATTAGCTCATCCATACATGGCGCCATGTCATGATCATGCATCATATTGTTGCACTTGCGTGTATTGATTGTTATTTATCTACATTGCGGTAGGCCCTACTTCTAAGGATACCCCCGAGTATTCCAACGAAGGAGAGAATCCTTCCGTTTCCCAGCAAGGCAAGCAACCCCTTTGATCATTCCGATAAGATCCCACACTCTTCCTCCTGCTCTTGTTTATTGTATTAGGACAAACGATCACATGTCTGTCATACACGGTAGATGACCAATTCCTTTGCATGACCTGTCATTGTCATAGTAAATAGTTAAACCTTGCAACCTAGCATACCTGGTAGATGCTTGTGCCATGATGTGCTTAGCTTATTTAGCCTGCTATGCTTGCTATGCTTAGAGTGTGTCAGGTTTGATTCATCTGGGTGATGAACTGGAGTGAAACAACGTTGTTCTAATGTGATGAGCTTATGATGAACCCGATTTGGTAAAAGGTAGCAATGAGGGGCTATGTAGGAGTACATAGCGGGTTGTCTCATTGGGACCGTTCTTAGGAACTGAGTTCCGTGTTTGTGATCCAAGACTTGTTACTACCACATGCTGGGCCCTGAAATATGACCCCGCTCGACTTATCATTCGCTTAGTCCTTGGTCTAGGAGTTGCAAGTAGTTTCTGGTGTTTATAGTTTGCTGGAGGCCGTGCGTAGAGCTAACCCTAGGGGTGGGTCACGACGCGGTAGGCAGTGGCACGGTGTACCAAGGGTCACCCAAATGGTGGGCTTGGGAACCCTGCGCACATCGTTTGGGGCCATAGCGGAAACTTCAGCCGGACTTCCGTGCGGGTTCAGTCTCAAATAGGCGATAGCCTGGACTATAGGTCTTATGTCATTGACGGTCGTGGCCGACTCCCTCGCTGGGTTTCCTCTTGAAGGTTGTCGAGGTGCATGGTTTTATGAGCACACAATGATAAGTGTCGAGAGCGTGTGTGAAGAAGTACACCCCTGCAGGGTATGAAACTATTCGAATAGTTGCGTCCTCGGATATGGACTACTTGGAAAACTTATGATGTTCATAGATAATCAAATGGATACTCATAAAAATATCGAGACAAGTGTGAGTATCGTGGATGGCACTCCCATAGGAGAGGAAAGTGAATCCTTGGTGGTGTATTGATGTGGAGTTAGTGGACTCTTGTGCGATATCTAAAATCTAAAAAAGAGTTAAAATTGAGTAGTATAGGTTAGCCATGAGTCAAACGTGGCATCGCTGCATAAACTCCACCACCACCACCACCCTGTTGATACATGAGCATGAATAGTCTAGGTCTGCTTTAAAGACTTGCTGAGTACGTTTGTACTCATGTTTGCTTAATAAATGTTGCAGAAGAGACCCAGGACCCATCAGCTAGGTTCTTTATAGATGTCGACGATGCTGAATAGCTGGTGTCCTAGCTACGACCTTATGCCCTGTGGCAGGCTGTAGATAGTTAGGCTATGTGCCTTTTTACCCTTTCAACAGTCTGTACTTAGACAGCTTTATGCTTCCGTTGGTTTGTATGACTATGCTTGTATGACTTGGTGTTGGGTCATGTGACCCTATCCGTAAGAACATATTATGCAAGGCTTTTCCGAGCCTCTTAAATAAAAGTTGTCTTAATGTATGGTTATGTTGTGATGCCATAGTTGTATCTATGCATATCGGGCATTTCGTGCGTACGTGTGACGTGCAACGGTATGTATGGGATCCGACACCTAGTCATGTGCTTTTAGTAGTACTCTTTATAGGAAACTGCCCCTTTGTGCTTCCATCGAGCCTTGGTAGCTTGCTACTGCTCCGGACACATTGGTTGACCAACATGTATCCTTCTTTGCTGTTGTGTCTGTCCCTTCGGGGAAATGTCTCGCAGTGCAATGGAGTCCCTGTAGCCTGCTACGACTCGTCTACATGCAGTGTTGGCATTTATGTCACACGACGTAATGGAGTCCTTGTAGCTTGCTATGACTCATCTACACATGCTTGAGATCGACATCGTGCATGAGGCCATGGAGTTTACCGTGCATGAGGCGGCAATGTGATGTGATATGTTACAGTCTGGATTCATATGACTTAGGATCGGGGCCCCGACAGCGTTGGTATTAGAGCCTGACTCACTGTAGGACTACCAAGCCAAACCAGTCAAAGTTGAGTCTAGGAACACTATAGAAAAGTAGGGGAATTGATTGTGGATGGGAACATAACTCTCTTTTTACTCCTCTTCCCAAGTTATTCTATTCTGAGTCATCCTCACCTTTTCTACGGGGTTAAGAACTAGGCTTCTCATCTATTGCTTAGGATGTCGAGTTACTAATGATGGACTTCTAGCTAGCTTGTTTGATTTGATCTTCGTATTTGAGTGTTGTTGGTGTGACAAACAGATGGAGAAGATATTTGAGTCTAGATAGTCGAGTGGTTCTGCATTTCCAATCTCTTGCAGTTGTCTCAAAATCTTTTTTGAGGAATTACAGTCGTTATGTTGTCCAATTTCTGCCAGAATCTCTAATGTCTTTGCATCATTCTCTGTTTTAGATGCCCCCTCGTCCCTCCAGTCAGGTGGTCCGTCTGACCAGGTGCATCGATGTACCGGGTCACACGGCCATGTTCGTTAGAGTTATGATGGAGTCTGGTTACTGTTGGTACCCAGAGTACATAGTGGAGGAGCAATATCGAGACTTCAACCAGAGTCAGTATCTGCATATTGTTAGGATATATCCATCATATCCTGGAGCTACAGAGCCGCTTCACTAGACTTATGGATTAGGTGTCACCATAGACATGGCAGTTCAGGAGGCCGCCTACACCATGCTAACTATCATGAGGTTTCACCATGGTCTGCTTAAGAACACAGAGTTCTGTTATGTTCCTGCTTCTCAGGGAGGAGAGGATAGTTATCTTAGCGCAGCCTACTATGATCATTCTATTGAGGACCCTAGGCTGCAGGTGACTGCTCAGATGTTGGAGAACAGGGATCGTGATGCACGTGCCCTTCGCATGGAGCTATATGCTACCCGTGCATGTCTTTGGACAGCCTTGTCGCAGTTAGCACATGTCGTGCAGACAGGCTATGGAGATTTGGAGATGCTAAACCCATCGCGGACTCATCTGCCAGCACACGTAGACTGGCCCGATGTTGGAGGCATCACCCTCTTCGAGGACCGCTGTTGCCACCAACAAGGGGACCAGGCCACATTCGTGTCCTTACGGTTTCCAAGGATCACAGGCTAGAGTGTTTCCAAATCCTGTTTCAGCTCCCGGGCCACAGGGGTAACCTATATGAGGCATTCTACGGCAATGCTTGAGTACGTGGATGTTAGTACTAGTATGGTAGTAGTCGTATTACCACAGTCCTGCGTGTCTTGTGGGATATGACTAAGGTAGAGAGTTGAGTTCCGGAGGTGTAGATAGATAATGTATAGGAAGCTTGTAATTCTTCCGATGAGTTGTGTCATCTCTCTGTACTTTGTATTTCAGCTTGGGCTTGTAGTGAACTATGTCATGGTGTGTATGAATCATGGTTTCCATATGGCAGTTGTTGTTACCATGTTAATCGGGTGTTTACCCATGCATGTCATGTTGTCCAGTATATTCATTAACTTCTTCCTTAGAGTTGATATCCTCGATGTCTAAGTTGTGGGTTTGTTTTCCCAGGATGGTGGCCACTAGGAATAACCCCATGCCTACCCTCGAGCAGGGCGAGGGTAGTTAGCCAAGGCAAGAGAACATGCCACATGCGCCATCCTTGGAAGAAGTGATTCTCCAAGTTGAGCAGAACAAAAGGGAGACCAATAGGTTGCTGGAACGTATTGAGCAGAACACAGCGCATGCTCCCCGTAGTGACCACAATGATGGAGTGTCTCTCGGTGATTTCGTCAAGCTGTGCCCACCCAAGTATCATCATTAGGTCGACCCGCTCGATGCGGATGACTGGCTGACCAGCATGTTCTACAAAATCCGGGCTTCCAATGTATCTGAGGCCAACAAGGTGACCCTTGCTACATACTTCCTGGAAGTACCCGCCAACCTGTGGTGGGAGTATTATGAAGCTATGCGTCCCGCATGCCCCGCACCAACATGGGCAGAATTCAACGCAGCATTCCGCACCCATCACATCCCAAAAGGGCTTATGGATCGCAAATGAGAGGAGTTATGTGCTTTCAACCAGGGCAGACTATCAGTGGATGCCTATAGCCGTGAGTTCAGCAATCTTGCTCGTTATGCTCCGGAGGAAGTGTCTACCGATGCCAAGAAACAGGCTAGGTTCCGCAAGGGACTTAGTCCTGAGCTCCGTCGAGATCTGTACCTGCATGAGGGCACAACCTTACAGGCTCTCGTCAACAAGGCTATCAATGCCGAAACCGGACAGACAGATTATGAGGCAACTAGGAAGCACTCTCGTGACTTCAGCCCCACATCTGGCTCGGGCTCTAACAAACGCCGGGTGTGGGTGCCCAATGCAACTCTGCCGCCAAGATACACCACGAGGTCATCCTTCCAGGCGCCTCGCCCAGCTCAGCCCAACCCTCCGGTCAGGACATTTGGAGGTCTTTCTGTCAACACAGCTCCCCGTGCCACTGTTGTCTGCTACAAATGTGGAGAATCAGGACACTACTCCCATGACTGTCGTTAGAACAATGCTAAGCCGGCTGGAGGTGTGAAGCCGGGAAAAGCCTTCTATGTGAAGCCAGCTCCCACTCGTGGCCGAGTAAATTATGTGTGTGCTGAACAAGCCCTTGAGGATCCTGATGTTATCCTAGGTACGCTCGTTGTCAATAGCCATCCAGCATATGTTCTCTTTGATACTGGGGCATCTCATTCATTCATCTTAGAAAATTATGCACAATTGCATAACATGTATTTTTGTGACATGCCCCCTCCCTTAGTAGTTCAGACTCCTGGTTCAAAAGTGCAAACCTCTAGAGTGAGCCATGATAATGAGATTCTTGTGGATAGGCTAATTTTCCTAGCATCTTTGATAGCCCTCAAGTCTTCGAACATCAATATCATCTTAGGCATGGACTGGATGAAAGCCCATTATGCTAAGATTGATACTCATACAAGGAATGTTCAACTTACACATCCCTCGGGTGAGATAGTTAATGTCTCCACTCGAACAGCCAAGCGCCAACTCTATTCACTCAATGCTAGTCCTCTTCGAGAACTAGAATATATTCCGGTGGTCCTAGACTTCCCGGATGTCTTTCCAGAAGAACTGCCAGGAACTCCACCTGTCAGAGATGTTGAGTTTGTGATAGAGCTCATTCCAGGGACTGTCCCAATAGCCAGAAGACCCTATAAGATGGCACCCTTAGAACTAGCCGAACTTAAGAAACAACTCGATGAGGCTTTGAAGCAAGGTTTCATCCGTCCTAGTTCTTCTCCTTGGGCTTGCCCCATCCTCTTTGTTAAAAAGAAGGATGGTTCGGATCGGATGGTTGTGGACTATTGGCCAGTAAATCTGGTCACCATAAAGAACAACTACCCGCTCCCCAGGATCAAACTCTTGTATGATCAACTCGATGGATCCTCTGTCTTTTCCAAAATGGATTTGAGGTTGGGATACCATCAAATCAGAATTAGAAACAGGGACATTCCAACAACGGCTTTTGTTACTTGTTATGGCCAACACGAGTACACCGGCATGTCCTTCGGTTTAAACAATGCCCCAGCCACCTTCTCTCGCTTGATGAATTTGATCTTCATGGAGTATTTGGATAAATTCGTCTTGGTTTACCTCGACGATATGCTCATCTACTCGAAGAACGAACAGGAACATGCTGAGCATCTAAGGCTGGTATTGACGAAACTTCGAGAGCATTGGCTGTACGCGAAATTCTCCAAGTGTGAATTTTGGTTGCCAGAAGTGACCTACCTAGGCCACGTAATATATGGTAAAGGAATTGTTGTCAATCCCAAGAGAGTTTAGTCCGTCCTTGATTGGACTCAACCTGAATCGGTTAAGCAAGTTCGGAGTTTCCTTGGCTTAGCGAGCTATTGTCGTCGCTTTGTTGAGAATTTCTCCAAGGTTGCAAAACCTCTGACTGAACTCCTCAAGAAAGATAAAAAGGTCGAGTGGACTCCACAATGCAAGCACAACTTTCAGGTGTTGAAAAGAGGCCTGACCTCTGCCCCCGTTCTGGTGCCACCAGATTTCTCTAAGGACTTTATTCTCTATTGCGATGCCTCGCGACAAGGATTAGGATGCATTCTCATGCAAGATCGTCATGTGATTGAATACGCATCTCGACAGTTGCATCCACATGAGGATAATTATTCAACACATGATCTTGAGCTTGCAGCTCTGGTCCATGCACTGAAAACCTGGCGACATTACCTTCTGGGTAATCGTTGCGAAATTTTCACTTATCACCAATGTCTGAAATATATCTTCACCCAGCCGGATTTGAATCTCAGGCAAAGACGGTGGGTTGAGTTAATTATAGATTACGACTTAGGGACAGCTTACACCCTGGGGAAAGCCAATGTCATGGTTGATGCACTAAGTCGTAAGTCTTAGTGTAACAATCTGATGTTGCAACAAGGTCAACCACTTCTCTATGAGGAATTTCGGAAGTTAAACCTCCACATTGTTCCTCAAGGATTTCTATCCAACTTGGCGGCGAAACCTAGTCTTAAGGATCAAATTATAGCTGGCCAAAATCCTGATAAGGGAATCTCCCGGATCAAAGCAAACCTCGTTAGCGGTATCGCTAAGGATTTCTCTATTGATGAACAAGGTGTAGTGTTCTTCCAGAACCGTTTGGTGGTTCCCAAGAACCAACATCTTCGGCAGCTGATCCTTAAGGAGGCTCATGATTCTCCTCTCACGGTTCATCCTGGTAGTACTAAGATGTATCAGGACCTACGCCAGAGGTTCTGCTGGACTAGGATGAAGAGGGAAATTGCTCAGTTCATTGCTAACTGCGACGTTTGTTGTCGCGTGAAAGCAGAACATCGAAGGCCTGCTGGCACCCTTCAACCTTTAGCTATTCCTGAATGGAAATGGGATAAAGTCGGTATGGATTTCATTACTGGATTTCCCAGGACCAAGGGAGGGAATAATGTTATCTTTGTGGTCATAAACCGTCTTTCCAAAGTGGCTCATTTTCTTCCTATTCGAGAGAGTATAACTGCTCGTCAACTGGCGGAGCTATACGTTTCTCGAATAGTTTCTCTTCACGGTGTTCCTTTGGAGATCAAATCAGACCGCAGAAGTATCTTTACTTCCCGATTTTGGCAAAGTTTCCAAACCTCTATGGGGACTCATCTATCCTTTAGCACTACTTTCCACCCGCAATCAAGTGGTCAAGTTGAGTGAGTCAATCAAATCCTCGAAGACATGCTCGGAGCTTGTGTTATATCCTTCGGTATGAATTGGGAGAAATGTCTTCCATTTGCCGAATTTGCTTATAACAATAGTTATCAATCAAGCTTGGGCAAAGCCCCTTTTGAAGTTCTCTATGGATGAAGGTGTCGAACACCTCTTAACTGGTCAGAAACCCGAGAGAGGCAACTCTTTGGCCCGGATATGATCCAGGATGCAGAGGAGCAAGTTCGCATTATTCGTGAAAAGTTGAAAACAGCCCAATCTCGTCAAAAGAGTCAATATGATCATCATCATAAGGCTGTGACCTATGAAGTTGACGAGAAGGCTTACCTTCGGGTTACACCTCTGAAGGGGACCCATCGATCCGGTATCAATGGCAAGTTGGATCCTCGTTACATTGGACCTTTTCGCATTCTTGCTAAACAAGGAGAAGTTGCCTACCAATTGGAACTTCCGCCGCATCTTTCCAAGGTTCATGATGTCTTCCACGTCTCGCAACTCAGGCGTTGCTTTTCGGACCCTATCCGCGAAGTAGACCACGAAGCGCATGATCTCCAAGATATCCTTACATATCGGGAATGCCCTGTTCGTATTCTTGATCAAGCTGAGCGTACCACTCGGCATCGGAACATCAAGTTTCTCAAGGTTCAGTGGTCACACCATTCTGAGAAAGAGGCCACATGGGAAACAGAGTCTTCGACTTGAGTACCCTGCACTCTTCCCGACTACTCTTGAATCTCGGGACGAGATTCTTGTTTAGTGGGAGTGAGTTGTCACAGCCCTAGTTTCTATATGATTGCAAGAGCATTCATGCATGCATTTTTATTTTCAAATGAAGATCAAATGAGGAATGATCAAGCCTCACACTTCAAAATTTTGTCAAATAAGCATTAGAAAAAAATTGTTTCAAAAAATTCCAACAAAATGTTCTTGGACCTCCAATAAAATATTGGACTGAGGTAAAATGCCGCCCAATATTTTATGGATCACAAAAATATTTTATATTGGGTTTTAGAATTAACTTAACCCTATTTGCATTGGATTTATATTTATTATATATATAATATAAGTTCAATAATAATGAAATTAATTATGTGGCAACAAATAAATTATACCTAGCCCATATAATCATTTTCAGGATTTAATAAAAATGGCTAGCTATTTTATTAGCCAGAACAAATGTCAGAAATAAAATAAACAAAACAGGAAATAACAAGAAAGGAAAGGCTCACCTGGGCCTTACCTAGCAGAAGCAGCTAGCCCACCAGGGGCAGCCTCGTCTTCTTCCTCTTGCCAGAAGGCAGAGGGGAAGCAGAGGACGGCGCCCGCGGCGGTGGCGCCACGCCACCTGCCTGCCTGGCTTCTCCCGTCGCGTTGGAAGGCGGGATGACCTCGCCAGGCGCACGCTGGCCCCCTTCCCCTCTCCATTCTCCCCTGGCTCTCTCTTCTCCTTCTCTACTCGAGCGTCGCTCTCGCCGCCGCTAGCATCCACCGCAGCCTCCGGCCATCCCTCGCCCCTCTGCCGTGCCCCCGAGCTCCACCACAACCTCCTCGTCCTCCCCATCGCGAAAGAAGACTATGGGAGATCCTCGTAGCCAAAGTCATCGTCGTCTTCTCCTCCTCGACCCGCCGGAGCTCCGTCGCAGATTCGCCGCCGCCGAGTCGCCCCCGAGCCCGTTGAGCCCCATGTAGCCCTCCCTGTGAGCACACCGTCCTTCTCCCTCTCTCCCTCGGTCTTCCTGTGCTCTCTAGCAACCTCCCCGTCAAGCCCGTGCGCGTACCGCCACGGATGCACTCGCCGGCAAGCCCTCCGGTGACCCCGAGCCCCCCTGGCCAGCCCACTCGACATGGTCGACCACAGGCTTCACTCCAGTGCCTTCCGCGTGTCGGTCCGAGCCTGCTAGAGGCTTCCGGCGACCACCTTCGGCCAGTGATGACGGGTCCGCGTCATTAGCTTCTAACACCTGCTAATTAACCACACACAACTACTGACAGTGGGGCCCAAAGTTGGGTCAAACCCCGGTCAGCGCGGGGATTAGCCCCCTGACCCTGACACGAGGGCCCCACAATGTCAGGTTTGACCTGGCCAGCGCTTTGACTTGCTGACGTTGTGGTGATGTCACGCTGACGCATATAAATATTTTCCGTAATAAAGATAAATCAGAAATTCGAGAAATTAATAAAAAAATTCAAAAATTCATAGAAATTAATCTGTAAATCAGATGAAAATAATTTATATATGAAAATTTATCAGAAAAATCCAATGAATCCAATGGTGCTGTTACCGTGCATGTTACAGCAACCTACGTAGGTGAACATTGACATTTACTAATAGGTTGACATATGAAATATAAAATGGAAAATGACTTTGAACCTATATTCAAACTCACTTCATTTAACTTGGGAAATAGTTGCATTAGCTCATCCATACATGGTGCCATGTCGTGATCATGCATCATATTGTTGCACTTGCATGTATTGATTGTTATTTATCTACATTGCGGTAGGCCCTACTTATGAGGATACCCCCGAGTATTCCAACGAAGGAGAGAATCCTTCCGTTTCCCAGCAAGGGAAGCAGCCCCTTTGATCATTCCGATAACATCCCACTCTCTCGCTCCTACTCTTGTTTATTGCATTAGGCAAACGATCACATGTCTATCATACACGGTAGATGAACCATTCCTTTGCATGACATGTCATTGTCACAGTAAATTGCTAAACCTTGCAACCTAGCATACCTGGTAGATGCTTGTGCCATGGTGTGCTTAGCTTATTTAGCCTGCTATGCTTGCTATGCTTAGAGTGTGTCAGGTCTGATTCATCTGGGTGATGAACTGGAGTGAAACAACGTTGTTCTAATGTGATGAGCTTATGATGAACCCGATTTGGTAAAAGGTAGCGATGAGGCACTATGTAGGAGTACATAGCGGGTTGTCTCACTGGGACCGTGTCGGGACCCCGATCCTAAGTCATATGATTCCACACTGTAACAAGTCAAATTGCTTTGCGGCCTCACGCACGGTAATCTCCACGGCTGCAGCCTTACCTTGGCCGGGACCGTTTACGTCTTTTGGCGCACGGATGCGGTCAAGTCGCTGGCAATCACACAACAAAGAACCCGGGCCGACATGACTAGTCATAGAACCCAAGCGGTACATCCATACGGAAACAGGCATACATAACCCAGCAATGCAGGTGCCGATCTCAAACGAGTGTAGACGAGTCGTAGCAAGCTACAAGGACTCCATTACGTCGTATGACATAAATGCCAACACTGCACATAGATGAGTCGTAGCAGGCTACAGGGACTCCATTACACCGTGAGACATTTCCCCAAGGGGACAGACACAACAACAAAGAAGGATACATGCCGGTCAACGAATGTGTCCGGAGCAGTAGCAAGCTACCAGGGCTCGGTGGAAGAACAAAGGGGCAGTTTCCCGTAAAGAGCACTACTAAAGGCACATGACTAGGTGTCGGATCCCATACATACCGTTGCACATCACACGTACGCACGACATGCCTGATATGCATAGATACAACTATGGCATCACAACATAACCATACATTAATACAACTTTTATTTAGAAGACTCCGAAAAGTCTAACATGTTATGTTCATACAAGCAGGGGTCACATGACCCAAAGCACACAAGTCATACAAACATGTTCATACAAGCCAGCGGAAACTTAAACTATCCGAGTACACACAGTGAAATGGAAAAGAAGGCACATGGCCTGACTATCTACAGCCCACCACATGGGCAAAATCGTAGCTGGGACACCAGCTATTCGGCGTCGTCGATGTCTAGATAGAACCCACCTGATGGTTCCTGATTCTCTTCTGCAACATTTATTAAGCAAGTGTGAGTACAATCGTACTCAGCAAGTCTTAAATCAGACCTAGTCTATTTATGCTCATGTATCAACAAGGGTGGATGGTGGAGTTTATGCAGAAAGCCAGCTTTGACTCATGGCTAACCTACACTAATCATGTTTAACTCTTTGTTAACAATTTTAGTTATCGCACTCGAGTCCACTAACTTCACGGCAATACACCACCATGGAATCACCTTCCCCTTCCGGAAGAATGCCATCCATGGTACTCACACATGTCTTAGCATTTTATAAGTGTCCATCTGATTTTCTATGAACAACATAAGATCTCCAAGTAGTCCATAACCGAGGACGCGGCTATTCGAATAGTTTCATAACCCTGCAGGGGTGTACTTCTTCACACTCTCTCTCGCCACTTATCGCTGTGTGCCGTAAAACCATGCACCTCGGCAACCCTCAAGCGGACGCCCAGCGAGGGAGTCGGCCACGACCGTCAATCACTAAAGACCACTAGTCCAGGGTATCGCCTATTTGAGACTGAACCCGCACGGAAGTTCGGCCGAAGTTTCCGCTATGGCCCCAAACGATGTGTGCAGGGTTCCCAAGTCCACCGTTCGGGTGACCCTTGGTACACCGTGCCACTGCCTACCGCGTCGTAACCCACCCCGAGGGTCAGCGCTACACACGGCCTCCAGCATGCTACAAACACCAGAAACTACTTGCAGATCCTGGACCAAGGACTAAGCGACTGATAAGTCGAGAGGGTCAATTAAGTATCCCAACGTGTGGTAGTATCTAGCCTTGGATCTCAAACACGGAACTCAGTTCCTAAGAACGGTTCCAATGAGACAATCCGCTATGTACTTCTACATAGCCTCTCATCGCTACCTTTTACCAAATAAGATTCATCTTATTCACATCACACCAGGGCAACACTGTTCCACTCCGGTTCATCACCCAGATGAATCAGACCTGACACAACTCTAAGCATAGCAGGCATGGCAAGCAAGTAAGGTAAGCACATCAAGGCACAAGCATCTACCAGGTATGCTAGGTTGCAAGGTTTAGCTATTTACAGTGACAAAATTAGGTCATGCAGAAGAATGGGTACATCTACTGCATATGACTGACATGTGATCAACGCCCTAATGCAATGAACAAGAGCAGCAGCGAGAGAATAGGTTTTATCGGAATGATTAATGGGGTTGCTTGCCTTGCTGAGTTGCGGAGGATTCTCTCCTTCGTCGGGATACGGAGTAGTATCGTCCGGATTCGGACCTACCGCAACGTAGATAAAAACACTCAATACAAGCAAGTGCAACATTATGATGCATGATCATGGTATAGTAATATGCATGGATGAGCTAATGATACTAGTGATCATGTCAAATTAAAATGAGTTCGAACATAGGTTCAAAGTTGTTCTCATTTCAAATTCCAATTATTAACCTAATGTCAAATATCCATGTTCACCTATTTAGATTTCTCTAACATGCATGAGACTAGCACCACGGGATTCATTGGATTTTTCTGATCAATTTTCATATATAAATTATTTTCATCTGATTTACAGATTATTTGATATGATTTTTCAAAATTTTAAACAATTTTTGGAACTATTTTTAAACTGGAAATTGCTTTTATTACATCAGCATGACATCATGATGACGTCAGCTGGTCAGCTGACTCGGTTTAGAGTCAAACCTGACATGTGGGGCCCACATGTCAGTGACTGGTTAGCTTAACTAACTGATTTAAACTAATTCTGTTTTAATTAACTTATTGGGCTCACCTGTCAGTGTCTTATTAGTTAACAGATTAAGTTAAATTAATTACCGGATTAACTTAAAACCAATTAGGGTCGGGACCCACCTGTCATTGACTCATAGAGTCAAGCCAGGGGTCCACCCGGGTCAAACCCACCGGAGTTGGCCGGCGGCTTGACGCCGGTGACCACCAGAGACGGCGGCGTCCGTCGGGTTTCTTCTACAGGGGGTTATCTAGCAAGCTGAGGCCACTGGCGAGTAGCCCACGCACAGCCGCATCCATCCGGAGCCACAGGAGGTCACGGGGTCATCGGAGCTCGCCGGAAACGAGCTCGTGGCGGCGGCCGGAGCTCGGGCTCGGACTAAGACACGACACAGGGCACGGGGAGACTCGGAGATGGGCTCAACGGGCTCCTGGGAACTCTAGGAGTTCAACCAGACACGCGCACGTGATCTTGGAGGGCTCTACGAACGGCGGCGACCATCGACGACGGCGGGAGGTACTCGGGTCCGATGGCCAGGCTAGCTAGGGCGCGCGAGAGAGAGGGGAAACACAGGGAGGAGGAAGAGGGGCTCACGGGGAAGCTGCAGGGGGGCTCAGAAGGCTCGTGGATGACCGGGGGAGGCAAGAACGGCGATGAGCTCCGGCGGGTCCCGAGGTTGAAGATGAATGCGGCAGCATCTTCGGGGGCTCCTGGGATCTCCTGGTTCCATAGCGAGGACGAGGTCGTCGCGGCAGTTCTATGGGCGGGCCCGGAGGGGAGAATGGGTGGTCAGAACGGCGACAACGGCGAGCGGCGGCTCTCGGCAGAGGGAGGAGAGCAGAGAGGGGAAAAGGGGAGCGAGGGAGAGAGTGGCGATGGGAGAGAGGGAGAAGACACGAAGTGGCCACGCGACACGCTCGGGAGGGCGCCACGCCAACTAGGCGAGCAGGGAGGAGGTGGAGGCCTCGCCGGCGCCCCGCGGCACTTCGCCTCTGCCTGCTGGCAGAGGTTGAAGGTGACTGCTTGGCCCTGGTGGGCTGGGCCGTCTCCTTCCCTGGGCCAGGTACTCTTCTTCTGGCTTTTCTTTTTTTTAAAATTCTGGTTTTTTGTTTTCTAATTTTTCTGACATTTGTTTTATTTCTTTTACCGGTTCAAATGACTTTTCAAAATGATCCCAATATTTTCTAAAACAAAGTTTGAATATTTCAAACTTGTAATAAAAGTTTCAGGTCATTTTGAATACAAGATTAATGATAATGATTTATTTATCATTTTCAGAGGCTTTAATCATTATTTTAAATCTGTTTCCAAAGTTCAAATAAATTAAATGACCCCTGTTATATACTTGTCCAAATTAATCAGACATAGGGAACATTTTTAAGGCATCTTAGGTTTCGTTGAAAATTTCATCATCTTGGATCCATTTAATTCCAATATGGGTTAGGGTTTTCTTTTCCCTCACCTCTCATGTTGATGCAATGATGATGATGATGGTGATGCAAACACATAACCAACCTAAGACACTTGCTAGGGATGTGACAACTCACCCCCACTCAAAGAAATCTCGTCCCGAGATTTTGAAGTCGTCAGGAAGAGTCCGGGGTACTCTAGTCGAAGACGATCTTCTCTTTCCCATGTCGCTTCCTTCTCGGAATGATGTGACCACTAAACCTTAAGAAACTTGATGTTCCGTCGTCGAGTGGTACGCTCAGCTTGATCAAGAATACGAACAGGATATTCTCGATATGAAAGATCATCTTGGAGATCAAGCGTTTCGTGGTCCACTTCACGGACAGGGTCCAAAAAGCAACGCCTGAGTTGTGAGACATGGAAGACATCATGAATCTTGGAAAGATGCGTAGGGAGTTCCAATTGGTAGGGAACCTCTCCTCGTTTAGCAAGAATGCAAAAAGGACCAATGTAACGAGGAGCCAATTTGCCTTTGATACCGAATCGATGGGTAGCCTTCAGAGGTGTAACCCGAAGGTAAGCCTTCTCGTCAACCTCAAAGGTCACAGCCTTATGATGGCGATCATATGGCTCTTTTGGCGATATTGGGCTGTTTTCAACTTTTCACGAATAATGCGAACTTGCTCTTCTGCATCCTGGATCATATCTGGCCCAAAGAGTTGCCTCTGTCCGGTTTCTGACCAGTTAAGAGGTGTTCGACACCTTCGTCCATAGAGAACTTCAAAAGGGGCTTTGCCCAAGCTTGATTGATAACTATTGTTATATGCAAACTCGGCAAATGGAAGACATTTCTCCCAGTTCATACCAAAAGATATAACACAAGCTTGGAGCATGTCTTCGAGGATTTGATTGACTCGCTCAACTTGACCACTTGATTGAGGGTGGAAGGCAGTGCTAAAAGATAGATGAGTCCCCATGGTGGTATGAAAGCTTTCCCAAAATCGAGAAGTAAAAATACTTCCATGGTCTGAGTTAATTTCCAAAGGAACACCATGAAGAGAAACTATCCGAGAAACATATAACTCCGCTAACTGACTAGCAGTTATGCTTTCTCGAACAGGAAGTAAATGAGCCACTTTGGAAAGACGGTCAATGACCACAAAGATAACATTATTCCCTCATTTGGTCCTGGGAAAATCGGTAATGAAATCCATACCAAATTTCTCCCATTTCCATTCAGGAATAGCTAAAGGTTGAAGGGTGCCAGCAGGCCTTTGATGTTCTGCTTTCACACGACGACAGACGTCGCAGTTGGCAACATACTGAGCAATTTCTCTCTTCATCCTAGTCCACCAGAACCTCTGGCGTAGGTCCTGATACATTTTGGTACTACCGGGATGAATTGTGAGAGGAGAATCATGAGCCTCCTTAAGGATCAGTTGTCTTAACCATCGGCTCTTCGGAACCAACAACCGGTTCTGGAAGAACACGACACCGTGATCATCTTTGGAGAAATCTTTAGCGTTTCCGCTAGCAATATTCTCCTTGATTCGGGTTGTACCCTTATCATACCTCTGGACAGCAACTTTTTGATCCTTAAGAGTAGGCTGCACCACTAAGTTGGATAGGAATCCTCGAGGAACAATGTGAAGGTTCAACTTCCGAAATTCCTCATGGAGAAGTGGTTGACCTTGTCATAACATCAAGTTGTTACAATAAGACTTACGGCTTAGAGCATCGGCCATGACATTGGCCTTCCCCGGGGTGTAAGTTATCCCTAAGTCGTAATCCGAGATCAACTCTACCCATCGTCTTTGCCTGAGATTCAAATCCGGCTGGGTGAAGATATATTTCAGACTTTGGTGATCAGTGTAAATTTTGCAATGATTACCTAGAAGGTAATGTCGCCATGTTTTCAGTGCATGGACTACAGTAGCAAGCTCAAGATCATGTGTAGGATAATTATCCTCATGTGGATGCAACTGTCGAGAAGCGTAAGCAATCACATGACGATCTTGCATAAGGATGCAACCTAATCCTTGTCGCGAGGCGTCGTAGTAGATAATAAAGTCCTTAGAGAAATCAGGTGGCACCAGAACGGGAGCAGAGGTCAGTCGTCTTTTCAACTCCTGAAAACTATGCTTGCACTGTGGAGACCACTCGAACTTCTTATCTTTCTTGAGGAGTTCAGGCAGAGGTTTCGCAACCTTGGAGAACTTCTCGACAAAGCGGCGACAATAGCTCGCTAGGCCAAGGAAACTCCGTACTTGCTTAACCGATTCAGGTTGAGTCCAATCAAGGACGGCCTGAACTCTCTCGGGATTGACTGCAATTCCTTTACCAGAGATCACGTGGCCTAGATAGGTCACCTCTGGCAACCAAAATTCACATTTGGAGAATTTGGCATACAGGCGATGCTCTCGAAGTTTCATCAATACCAACCTTAGATGCTCGGCATGTTCTTGTTCATTCTTCGAGTAGATGAGTATATTTTCTAGATAAACCACGACGAATTTGTCCAAATACTCCATGAAGATTGAATTCATCAGGCGAGAGAAAGTGGCTGGGGCATTGGTTAAACCAAAGGACATGATGGTGTACTCGTATTGGCCATAACGAGTAACAAAAGCCGTTTTTGGAATGTCCCTGTTTCTAATTCTGATTTGATGGTATCCCAACCTCAAATCCATTTTTGAGAAGATTGAGGATCCAGTGAGTTGATCATACAAATCGTTGATCCTGGGGAGCGGATACTTGTTCTTAATGGTCACCAGATTCACCGGCCGATAGTCCACAACCATCCAATCCGATCCATCCTTCTTCTTAACGAAGAGGACGGGACAAGCCCAAGGAGAAGAACTAGGACGAATGAAACCTTTCTTCAAACCTTCATCAAGTTGAATTTTGAGCTCGGCTAGTTCTAAGGGTGCCATCTTATAGGGTCTTCTGGCTATTGGAACAGTCCCTGGGATGAGTTCTATCATGAACTCGACATCTCTGACAGGTGGAATACCTGGCAGTTCTTTTGGAAAGACATATGGAAAATCACAAACTACCGGAACATCTTCTAACTCTGGGAGAGGGCTTGCATTGAGCAAATAGAGTTGGCGCTTGGCTGTTCGAGTAGAGACATTAACTGTCTCGCCCGAGGGATGTGTAAGTTGAACATTCCTAGTATGAGTATCAATCTTGGCATAATGAGCTGACATCCAGTCCATGCCCAAGATGATATTAATGTCTGAAGACTTGAGAGCTATCAAAGATGCTAGGAAAACCAATCTATCCACTAGAATCTCATTGCCATGGCTCACTCTAGAAGTTTGCCATTTTGAACCAGGAGTCTGAACTATTAAAGGAGTTGGAATATCACAAAAAGACATGTTATGCAACCGTGCATAACTTTCTGAGACAAAAGAATGGGATGCTCCAGTATAAAAAAGAACAGATGCTGGATGGCTATTGACAAGGAGAATACCTAGCATGACATCAGATCCTCAAGAGCTTCTTCAGCGGACACGTAGTTCACTCGACCACGTGAAGGAGCTGGCTTCACAAAGAAGGCCTTACCCGGCTTTCCACGTCCAGCCGATTTAGCATTGTTCTGAGGACACTCATGGGAATAGTGTCCTGGCTCTCCACACTTATAGCAGATCATAGTGGCACGATGGGCTGCATTGGCGGGCGAACCCCCAGAAGGTCTGGCTGGCGGGTTGACCTGAGTTGGATGAGGCGCCTGGAAAGATGGCCTCGCAGTAAACCTCGGCAGCAAAGCTGCATTGGGTACCCACACACGGTGTTTGTTGGAGCCTGAGCCGGATGCGGAGTTGAAATCATGATTATGCTTTCTAGTTGCCTCATAATCTGTCTGTCCAGTCTCGGCATTGATAGCCTTGTTAACTAGAGCTTGGAAAGTGGCGCACTCATGGAGGCGCAGATCTCGGCGAAGCTTTGGACTAAGTCCCTTGCGGAACCTAGCCTTCTTCTTGGCATCGGTTGAAACTTCCTCCGGGGCGTATCGGGCTAGATTACCAAACTCTCGGCTGTAGGCATCCACAGTCAGTCTGCCTTGGGTGAACGCACAGAACTCTTCTCTCTTGCGATCCATCAGCCCTTTTGGGATGTGATGGGTATGGAAGGCCTCAATGAATTCTGTCCAAGTTGGTGCGGGGCCTGCAGGTCGCATGGCTTCAAAATTCTCCCACCACAGATTGGCGGGTCCTTCCAGAAAGTAAGCAGCATAGGTCACCTTGTTGGCCTCTGTGATGTTGGCAGCCTGAATCTTACGAGAAATGCTTGTCAACCAATCATCCGCATCAAGCGGGTCAACCGAATGATGAAGTTTCGGTGGGCACAGCTTCACGAAATCATTGAGTGACACACCGTCAACACGGTCATTACGCGGAGCGCGTGTAGTGTTTTGCTCAATCCTTTCCAACAGCCTGTTGGTCTCCCTTTTGTTTCCCTCTGCTTCTAGCATCACTTCCGCAAGAGAAGGTGCATGGGGCAGTTCCTCTTGCCTTGGCTGGCTTCCTTCGCCCTGCTCAGGGGCAGGCGCGGGGTTATTCCTAGTTGTGGCCACCATCTTGGGTAGAAAATCAAACCCACAACTTAGACATCAAGGACAAAAATCCTAGGAAAAAAGATTTAGAATGTACTGGACAACATGGCATGCAGGGGTAGAACCCAATTAACATGGTAACAACAACTGCTACAAATACCATGATTCATACACACCATGACATAGTTCAGTACAAGCCCAAGCTGAAATACAACCTACGGAGAGATGACACAACTCATCGGAGGCATAACAAGCTTCCTATACATTATCTATCTACACCTCCGGAACTCACTCTCAACCTGGTCATATCCCACAAGACACGCAGGACTGTGGCGATACGACTACTACTAAACTAGCAGCAACATCCACGTACTCAGGCATTGCCATAGAATGCCTCGTACAGGTTACTCCCATGACCCGGGAGCTGAACCTGAGGATCTGGAAACACTCTAGCCTGTGATCCCTGGGAACCAAAAGGACACGGATGTGGCCTTGGTCCTCTTGCTGGTGGCAACAGCGGTCCTCGAAGAGGGGTGATGCCTCCAACATTGGGCCAGTCTACGCGTGTTGGCAAATGAGTCCGCGATGGATTTAACATCTCCAAATCTCCATAACCTGTCTGCACGACAGGGGCTAACTGCATCAAGGCCGTCCAAAGACGCGCACGAGTAGCATATAGCTCCATGCGAAGAGCACGTGCATCTCGATCCCTGTTCTCCAGCATCTGAGCAGTCACCTGCAGCCTAGGGTCCTCATGAGCATGATCATAGTAGGCTGCACTAAGATAGCTATCCTCTCCTCCTTGGGAAGCAGGAACATAGCAGAACTCCGTGTTCTGAAGCAGACCATGGTGGAATCTCATAATAGTCAGCATGGTGTAGGCGGCCTCCTAAACCGCCATATCAATGGTAACACCTAGACCATAGGTCCAGTGAAGCGGCTCTGCAGCTCCTGGATAAGATGGGTATATCCTGATGGTACACAAGAACTGACTCTGATTGAAATCTCGATACTGCTCCTCCACTGTGTACTCCGGGTACCAGCGATATCCAGCTTCCATCATGACTCTAACCAACATGGCCGTATGACCCGGCACATCAATGCACCTGGTCAAACGAACCACCTGACGGGAAGGACGAGGGGGCATCTGAAACAAGAATGATGCAAATCCATTAGAGATTCCTAGCAGAAATCGGACAGCATAACGGCTGTAATTGCTCAACAAAAACTTTGAGACAATTGCAAAGGATTGGAAATGCATAACCACTCGACTAACATGACTCAATTCTCTTCTCCAACTGATTGTCACACCAACAATTCTCAAATTCAGACACACACTTGAAATCAAGCTAGCTAGTGGTCCATGGCTAGTAACTCGTCATCGTAAGCATTTAGAGAGAAAGCCTAATTCTTATTCGCGCAGAATAGATGAGAATGACACAACATAGAATAACTTGGGAAGAGGAGTAAAAGAGCCTTACGTTCCCTTCCACAAACAATTCCCTACTTTACTATAGTGTTTCTAGACTCAACTTCGACCGGTTTGGCTTGGTAGTCCTATAGCCAGTCAGTCTCTCATACCAACGCTGTCGGGACCCTAATCCTAAGTCATATGATTCCACACTGTAACTAGTCACATCGCTTTGCGGCCTCACGCACGGTAATCTCCACGGCTGCAGCCTTACCTTGGCCGGGACCGTTTGCATCTTTTGGCACACGGATGCGATCATGTCGCTGGCAATCACACAACAAAGAACCCGGGCCGACATGACTAGTCATAGAACCCAAGCGGTACATCCGTACGGAAACAGGCGTACATAACCCAGCAAAGGAGGTGTCGATCTCAAACAAGTGTAGACGAGTCATAGCAAGCTACAAGGACTCCATTACATCGTATGACATAAATGCCAACACTGCACGTAGACGAGTCGTAGCAGGCTACAGGGACTCCATTACACCGTGAGACATTTCCTCGAGGGGACAGACACAACAGCAAAGAAGGATACATGCCGGTCAACGAATGTGTCCGGAGCAGTAGCAAGCTACCAGGGCTCGGTGGAAGAACAAAGGGGCAGTTTCCCGTAAAGAGCACTACTAAAGGCACACGACTAGGTGTCGGATCCCATACATACCGTTGCACGTCACACGTACGCACGACATGCCCGATATTCATAGATACAACTATGGCATCACAACATAACCATACATTGATACAACTTTTATTTAGAATACTCCGAAGAGTCTAACATGTTATGTTCATACAAGCAGGGTTCAGATGACCCAAAGCACACAAGTCATACAAACATGTTCATACAAGCCAGCAGAAACTTAAACTATCTGAGTACGGACATTGAAATGGAAAAGAAGGCACATGGCCTGACTATCTACAGCCCACCACATGGGCAAGATCGTAGCAGGGACACCAGCTATTCGGCGTCGTTGATGTCTAGATAGAACCCACCTGATGGTTCTTGATTCTCTTCTGCAACATTTATTAGGCAAGGGTGAGTACAATCGTACTCAGCAAGTCTTTAAATCAGACCTAGTCTATTTATGCTCAAGTATCAACAAGGGTGGATGGTGGAGTTTATGCAGAAAGCCAGCTTTGACTCATGGCTAACCTACACTAATTATGTTTAACTCTTTGTTAACAATTTTAGTTATCGCACTCGAGTCCACTAACTCCACGGCAATACACCACCATGGAATCACCTTCCCCTTCCGGAAGAATGCCATCCATGGTACTCACACTTGTCTTAGCATTTTATAAGTGTCCATCTGATTTTCCATGAATAGCATAAGATCTCCAAGTAGTCCATAACCGAGGACGCGGCTATTCGAATAGTTTCATAACCCTGCAGGGGTGTACTTCTTCATTCACGCTCTCGCCACTTATCGCTGTGTGCCATAAAACCATGCACCTCGGCAACTTTCAAGTGGATGCCCAGCGAGGGAGTCGGCCACGACCGTCAATCACTAAAGACCACTAGTCCAGGGTACTGCCTATTTGAGACTGAACCCGCACGGAAGTCCGGCCGAAGTTTCCGCTACGGCCCCAAACGATGTGCGCAGGGTTCCCAAGTCCACCGTTCGGGTGACCCTTGGTACACCGTGCCACTTCCTACCACGTCGTAACCCACCCCGAGGGTCAGCGCTACGCACGGCCTCCAGCATGCTACAAACACAAGAAACTACTTGCAGATCCTGGACCAAGGACTAAGCGACTGATAAGTCGAGAGGGTCAATTAAGTATCCCAACGTGTTCATCACCCAGATGAATCAGACCTGGACCAAATCAGATTCATCTTATTCACATCACACCAGGGCAACACTGTTCCACTCCGGTTCATCACCCAGATGAATCAGACCTGACACAACTCTAAGCATAGCAGGCATGGCAAGCAAGTAAGGTAAGCACATCAAGGCACAAGCATCTACTAGGTATGCTAGGTTGCAAGGTTTAGCTATTTACAGTGACAAAATCAGGTCATGCAGAAGAATGGGTACATCTACCGCATATGACTGACATGTGATCAATGCCCTAATGCAATGAACAAGAGCAGGAGCGAGAGAATAGGTTATATCAGAATGATCAATGGGGTTGCTTGCCTTGCTGAGTTGCGGAGGAGTTCTCTCCTTCGTCGGGATACGGAGTAGTATCGTCCGGATTCGGACCTACCGCAACGTAGATAAAAACACTCAATACAAGCAAGTGCAACAATATGATGCATGATCATGGTATAGCAATATGCATGGATGAGCTAATGATACTAGTGGTCATGTCAAATTAAATTGAGTTTGAACATAGGTTCAAAGGTGTTCTCATTTCAAATTCCAATTATTAACCTAATGTCAAATATCCATGTTCACCTATTTAGATTGCTCTAACATGCATGAGACTAGCACCATTGGATTCATTGGATTTTTCTGATCAATTTTCATATATAAATTATTTTCATCTGATTTACAGATTATTTGATATGATTTTTCAAAATTTTAAACAATTTCTGGAATTATTTTTAAACTGGAAATTGCTTTTATTACATCAGCATGACATCATGATGACGTCAGCTGGTCAGCTGACTCGGTTCAGAGTCAAACCTGACGTGTGGGGTCCACATGTCAGTGACGGGTTAGCTTAACTAACTGATTTAAACTAATTCTGTTTTAATTAACTAATTGGGCCCACCTGTCAGTGTCTTATTAGTTAACAGATTAAGTTAAATTAATTACCGGATTAACTTAAAACCAATTAGGGTCGGGACCCACCTGTCATTGACTCACAGAGTCAAGCCAGGGGTCCACCCGGGTCAAACCCACCGGAGTTGGTCGGCGGCTTGACGCTGGTGACCACCAGAGATGGCGGCGTCCGTCGGGTTTCTTCTACAAGGGGTTATCTAGCAAGCTGAGGCCACCAGCGAGTAGCCCGCACACAGCCGCATCCATCCGAAGCCACAGGAGGTCACGGGGTCGCCGGAGCTCGCCGGAAACGAGCTCGTGGCGGCGGCCGGAGCTCGGGCTCGGACTAAAACACGACACAGGGCACGGGGATACTCGGAGATGGGCTCAACGGGCTCCTGGGAACTCCAGGAGTTCAACCAGACACGCGCACGTGAGCTTGGAGGGCTCTACGCACGGCGGCGACCATCGACGGTGACGGGAGGTACTCCGGTCAGATGGCCAGGCTAGCTACAGCGCGTGAGAGAGAGGGGAAACACAGGGAGGAGGAAGAGGGGCTCACGGGGAAGCTGCAGGGGGGCTGAGATGGCTCGGGGACGACCGGGGGCGGCAGGATCGGCGATGAGCTCTGGCCGGTCCCGAGGTTGAAGATGAATGCGGCAGCAGCTTCGGGGGCTCTTGGGCTCTCCTGGTTCCACAGCGAGGACGAGGTCGTCGCGGCAGTTCTATTTGCGGGCTCGGAGGGGAGAATGGGTGGTCAGAACGGCGGCAACGGCGAGCGGCGGCTCTCGACAGAGGGAGGAGAGCAGAGAGGGGAAAAGGGGAGCGAGGGAGAGAGCGGCGACGGGAGAGAGGGAGAAGACACGGAGCGGCCACGCGACGCGCTCGGGAGGGCGCCACGCCAACTAAGCGAGCAGGGAGGAGGTGGAGGCCTCGCCGGCGCCCCGCGGCACTTCACCTCTGCCTACTGGCAGAGGTTGAAGGTGACCGCTTGGCCCTAGTGGGCTGGGCCGTCTCCTTCCCTGGGCCAGGTACTCTTCTTCTGGCTTTTCTTTTTTTTAAATTCTGGTTTTCTGTTTTCTGATTTTTCTGACATTTGTTTTATTTCTTTTACAGGTTCAAATGACTTTTCAAAATGATCCCTATATTTTCTAAAACAAAGTTTGAATATTTCAAACTTGTAATAAAAGTTTCAGGTCATTTTGAATACAAGATTAATGATAATGATTTATTTATCATTTTCAGAGGCTTTAATCATTATTTTAAATCTGTTTCCAAAGTTCAAATAAATTAAATGATCCCTATTATATACTTGTCCAAATTAATCAGACATAGGGAACATTTTTAAGGCATTTTAGGTTTTGTTGAAAATTTCGTCATCTTGGATCCATTGAATTCCAATATTGGTTAGGGTTTTCTTTTCCCTCACCTCTCATGTTGATGCAATGATGATGATGATGATGCAAACATATAACCAACCTAAGAAACTTTCTAGGGATGTGACAGACCGTTCTTAGGAACTGTGTTCCGTGTTTGTGATCCAAGACTAGTTACTACCACATGCGGGGCCCTAAAATATGACCCCGCTCGACTTATCATTCGCTTAGTCCTTGGTCCAGGAGTTGCAAGTAGTTTCTGGTGTTTATAGTTTGCTGGAGGCTGTGTGTAGTGTTGACCCGAGGGGTGGGTTACGACGCGGTAGGCAGTGGCATGGTGTACCAAGGGTCACCCGAATGATGGGCTTGGGAACCCTGCGCACATCATTTGGGGCCATAGCGGAAATTCGGCCGGACTTCCGTGCGGGTTCAGTCTCGAATAGGCGATAACCTGGACTAGACGCCTTATGTGATTGACGGTCATGGCCAACTCCCTCGCTGGGTTTCCGCTTGAAGGTTGCCGAGGCGCATGGTTTTATGAGCACACAACGATAAGTGGTGAGAGCGTGTGTAATGAAGTACAGCCCTGCGGGGTATGACACTATTAGAATAGCCGCGTCCTCGGATATGGACTACTTGGAGAACTTATGCTGTTCATAGATAATCAAATGGATACTCATAAAATTATCAAGACAAGTGTGAGTACCGTGGATGGCACTCTCGTAGGAGGCGCAAGTGAATCCATGGTGGTGTATTGATGTGGAGTTAGTGGACTCGTGTGCGATATCTAAAATATAACAAAGAGTTGAAATTGAGTAGTATAGGTTAGCCATGAGTCAAAGCTGCCATTGCTAAATAAACTCCACCCCCCTGTTGATACATGAGCATGAATAGTCTAGGTCTGCTTTAAAGACTTGCTGAGTACGTTTGTACTCATGTTTGCTTAATAAATGTTGCAGATGAGACCCATGACCCATCATGTGGGTTCTTTCTAGATGTCGACGATGCCGAATAGCCGGTGTCCCAGCTACGACCTTATGCCCTATTGCGGGCTGTAGATAGTCAGGCCATGTGCCTTTTTACCCTTTCCACTGTCTTTACTGAGACATCTTTATGCTTCCGTTGGTTTGTATGACTATGCTTGTATCACTTGAGTGTTGGGTCATGTGACCCCTATCTGTAAGAACATATTATGCAAGGCTCTTTCGAGCCTCTTAAATAAAAGTTGTGTTAATGTATGTTTATGTTGTGATGCCATAGTTGTATCTATGCATATCGGGCATGTCGTGCGTACGTGTGACGTGCAACGGTATGTATGGAATCCGACGCGTAGTAATGTGCTTTTAGTAGCACTCTTTACGGGAAACTGCCCCTTTGTGCTTCCATCAAGCCTTGGTAGCTTGCTACTGCTCCGGACACATTAGTTGATCGGCATGTATCCTTCTTTGCTGATGTGTCTGTCCCTTCGGGTAAATGTCTCACACTGTAATGGAGTCCCTGTAGCCTGCTATGACTCATCTACGTGCAGTGTTGGCATTTATTTCACATGGCGTAATGGAGTCCTTGTAGCTTGCTATGACTCTTCTACACACGCTTGAGATCGACACCTGCATTGCTGGGTTACGTATGTCTGTTTCCATATGGATGTACCACTTGGGTTCTATGACTAGTTATGTCGGCCCCGCTTCTTTGTCGTTTGATTGCCAGCGACATGTTCACATACGTGAGCCAAAAGACGCAAACAGTCCCGGCTAAGGTAAAGCTACAGCCGTGGAGATTACCGTGCATGAGGCCGCAAAGTGATGTGATATGTTATAGTCTAGATTGATATGACTTAGGATCGGGGTCCCGACAAACCAACACAAGGAAAACAGAATCTGTCAAAAACAGAACAGCCTGTAGCAATCTGTAAACTTCGAATACTTCTAGAACTGTGAAAAATCGGAAAAATTAGGACAACCAGGGCAATTTGTATACAAATCCTATGTAAAAATTTCAGATCAATTTGACGCTCTTCAAAATTTAGAAACATCCTGTACTGAGCAAATAGTTTCTGTTTTCCAGCAAGATCAAATCAACAACTACCATAGATCACCCGAAAGGTTTTACTTGGCTCAAACACTAATTTAAACACAAAAACACAATTACTACAGAAGTAATAATGTGCCAAACACAACAAAACAGAAGCAAAAAACTGAAATCCAAAATAAAATTGGGTTGCCTTCCAAGAAGCGCTATTATTTAACGCCCCTAGCTAGGCAAAACACAATAGATCTAGGTATTGTCATCTTTGGTAAACAATCCAAACCTGATCAATCGATCAAAAGATTTCCTAACTAGATCCATTCTTTCATTTATTTCTTTTCTAGTAGAATAACTTAAATCATGAAAGGGGTTGTGGTTAGTGATTTTAACATTCATAAACCCGTAGTCTGGATCATCACTATAAATATCATCATATAACACATGTATCTTATTTATAAAAAGTTATTTGATCATATTTTCAAGCAAATCATCCTCATACCCTTCAAAAATTCCCCTAGTAATCCAATTAAATTCCTCATAAGTTTCATGATTTAGGGTGTGAGTTATTTCCGCGTAGGGAGCTCTCTTCCTAAGATTTTCACTATAAGGTTGGTAGTCCCTAGATTCTAGGGTACGCAAGGTTTCTTTATCATGGAGGATTTCTTAAATAGGAGGGTGTTCAACATCTTTATTATAGAAGGCAAAAATATCCGTAGCTTCTTGTATGATGAAATCAAATTCTCGCATAAGGAAAATAGTAGCAAGCTTTTTAGCTTTAGGATGATTAATATTGGGAAGTTCGTAAAACACTTTTTGCAAAGCGGATGAATGTGCACAAATTTCCTTTCCAATTTTTCAATGAGCATGAAATAGCATCCGCATAACTATTCATGCTAAGAAGAATAGATCTCTTACTCATAGGTATTGTTCAATCAAAGAATTCTCGAATAACGCTCTTACCAATAATGTTTCCATATCCAATGTGAATAGTTTTATTTTGAAGAAGAGATTCAGTTTCATGATCTAGAGAGCGAGATTCAAATTTTTCCTCAAGATTAGTACTAGTGATATGCCCCAGATTTTCAGCGATATCTTCCCTTGTTTCAGACATGATGGCAAAGCGAGCAATCAAGCACACAAGCAAGAAGCGAATGAGGAGACGAACGGAAAAAGGCGAAAGGCAAATATTTTTGAAAATCGTTTTAGAAGTGGGGGAGAGGAAAATGAGAGGCAAATGGAAAATAATGCAAATGCAAGAGATGGGTTTGTGATGGGTACTTGGTATTCTTGACTTGCTACGTATCTCCCCGGAAACGGCTCCAGAAATCCTCCTTGCTACTTCTCAAGCATGCATTGGTTTCCTGTGAAGAGGAACGGTTTGATGCAGCAAAGTAGATAAGTATTTCCCTCAGTTTTTGAGAACCAAGGAATCAATCTAGTAGGAGACACAAGCAAGCCACCAATAGATATACCTGCACAAGGAATCAAACTCTTGCACCCAACGCTATAAATGGAGTTGTCAATCCCTTCACGATTATTTGCAAGGATGAGATCTAGTAGAGATAGATATAATAGGGTGCTTGAATGGAAAGTAAAAAAAATGCAAAAAGTATTTTTGGTGTTTTTGGTTTTAGATCTGAAAATATAATGTGGAAAATAGACCCGGGGGTCATAGTATTCACTAGATGGCTTCTCTCATGATGGCAAGTATTACGATGGGTGAACAAATTAGTTTCGAGCAATTGATAGAAAAGCGAATAGTTATGAAGATATCCAAGGCAATGATTATTCATATAGGCAGCATGTCCGTGACAAGTAAACCGAAACGATTCTGCATCTACTACTATTACTCCACACATCGAGCGACTCTTGCCTGCATCTAGAGTATTAAGTTCATGAATAACAGAGTAACACATTAGGTAAGATGACATGATGTAGAGGGATAAACTCAAGCAATACGATGAAAAACACATCTTTTTACCCTTGATGGCAACAATACAATACATGCCTCGCTACCCCTATTATGTCACTGGGTGAGGACACCGCAAGATTGAACCCAAAACTAAGCACTTCTCCTATTGCAAGAATTGCAATTCCAGTTGGCCAAACCAAACCAATAATTCAAAGAGACATGCAAATATATGAAATCATGCATATAAGAATTCAGTAAAGACTCAAATAATATTCACGGATAATCTGAACATAAACCCACAATTCATCGGATCTCGACAAACACACCACAAAAGAGTATTACATCGGATAGATCTCCGTGAAAAACATGGTATTGAGAAGCAAAGAGAGAGAAGAAGCCATCTAGCTACTTGCTATGGACCCTAGGACTATGGTGAACTACTCACGCATCATTGGAGGGGAAATGGGATTGATGTAGATGCCCTCCATGACCGAATCCCCATCCGGTAGATTGCCGGAAAAGGCTCCAAGATTGCATCTCTAGGGAATGGAGGCTTCTGGCGGCAGAAAAGTGTTTTCGTGGCTCGTTCTGATAATAATGGAATATTTGGGTATCTATAGGATGAATATTAGGGTTAGAGGAGGTGCGAGGGGCCCACAAGCCTGCCCGTCGTAGGGTACCCCCTGGCCGCGGCAAGCAGGCTTGTGGCCCCGTGGCAGGTCTTCTGCCTTGGTTCTCAAGTCTCGTGGCTTCCGTATTTTCTAGAAAAAATCTTTCCGGAGGTTTTATTTTGTTTGGATTTTGTTTAATATTCCTTATTTTTGAAACTCAAAAACAAGGAAAAAATAAAAACTGGCACTAGGCTCTAGATTAATAGGTTGGTCCCAAAAATAATATAAAATAGCATATTAATGCATAAAAACATCCAAAAGAGATAATATAATAGCATGGAACAATCAAAAATTATAGATACGTTGGAGACATATCAATTACTCCTTGTAGTTGATGCTAGTTGGTTTACTTGGTGGAATGTCATATCTTCAGATCCTTGATCATCATTAATACTCCGCTGATTATGAACATGAATATGCTTTGTGAGTAGTTAGTTTTGTTCCTGAGGACAAGGGATAAGTCTTGTTATAGTAATCATGTGAATTTGGTATTCGTTCGATATTTTGATGAGATGTATGTTGTCTCTCCTCTAGTGGTGTCATGTGAAAGTCGACTACATGACACTTCACCATTGTTTGGGTCTAGAGGAAGGTATTGGAAAGTAATAAGTAGATGATGGGTTGCTAGAGTGACAGAAGCTTAAACCCAAGTTTATGCGTTGCTTCGTAAGGGGCTGATTTGGATCCACATGTTTCATGCTATGGTTAGATTTATCTTAATTCTTCTTTCGTAGTTGGAGATGCTTGCGAGAGGGGTTAATCATAAGTGGGAGGCTTGTCCAAGTAAGGGAAAACCGCAAGCACCGGTCCACCCACATATCGAATTATCAAAGTAACGAACACGAATCATATGAGCATGATGAAAACTAGCTTGACAGAAATTCCCATGTGTCCTCGGGAGCGCCTTGCTTTACATAAGAGTTTGTCCAGGCTTGTCCTTTGCTATAAAATGGATTGGGCCACCTTGCTGCACCCTTGTTACAATTGTCACTTGCTACCCGTTACGAATTATCTTATCACAAAACTATCTGTTATCGATAATTTCAGTGCTTGCAGAGAATACCTTACTGAGAACCGCTTGTCATTTCCTTCTACTCCTCGTTGGGTTCGACACTCTTACTTATCGACAGGACTAGATAGATCCCATATACTTGGGGGTCATCAAACCGCACCCAGTTGGATTGACGCGACTCCTAGGCGCAGCGCAGGCCATCATTGCTTCCCATCAAGTGTTGTCGCTGCTGCATGTCGCATGGATGTGACCTTTTAGATGGCAGGGGGCGCGTGGATGGGACAACATTTATCGAATCGCCTCGTGCCGCCAGTGAGGCGGGCAACGCGTGCCCTCCCACAATGCCTCGTGTCTGCGGTTACACCTATAAATCTGCCCCGTCCCTGGCCAGGGAAGTGTATTGCATTCTTGAGGCTTCCCCTCGTTTCCTTTGCTCCGCTAGTACAAAACCGCTCTTTCCTTCTCGTCACCTGGTCCTTCATGGCGTCCGGAGGAAGCGGTGCAGGTGCAGCGAAGCGGCTGGCTCACTCGGCTCCTTCGCCTGCCTCTGGAGGCGGCAGCGAGGCGCCCTCGGGGTCGGCGCGAGTTTACCAACAGTGGGCTCTGGCCGACGAGTAAGTACTCCATTGCCTCCCTTTTCTCCCGCTCTTCTATCCACCGTCTAGAGCTTGATCTCCTTCCCCTCCATCCAGGGTTCCCGCGGCCAAGAAGCGCAAGCTTGGCGAGCTTCAGGAGGAGGTAGAGATGCTGCGGGCCCGGCTGACGACCGCCAAGGCCGCCTTCGATGGCGCCCTCCGGGGTGAGGCTGAGCCTCAGGCAGAACTGGCGTCCCTCCAAGCCAAGGTCCAGAATGCGGACGACACCATGCAGGACACCAAAGAAGAGGAGGCGCATGCGAGGCTACTGGAGTCCCTCCATGCCAAGCAGTTCCAGGGCATCGCCTGCCACGTGGCCAGCGCGGTGAGCCGGTTCGTCGGGGACGCCCCCGCGCTACCACATGTGCGCGGCGACGCGGATACCTTGAGTTCTTCCAGAAGGTGGTGTAGGAGCTGCAGACCGGCATCTCTTGCATCGATGCAGACTCGCGTCCGTCGCGCCCGTCCTTCTGGACCTTGCCTTGACGCTCGTCAACTCCAACCTGCATCACCTTGCCCCGCAGCTCGACCTCCGGTGCCTTGGAGCGCGGGTCCCTGACGAGCTCTAGCGCCCCCTCTGGAATGAGACACGCCCGCTCATGGAGGCCATGGTGGACCGATTCATCTAGGTGCCCGCCTGCAGCGACGAGGACAGCTTCGATGCCGGGCCGGCCGGCAGCGCGGGTGGCAGCGACGACTCCTCCCATTAGGCATCCTTCGTTCCCCTTTACTTGTACCTGTAACACTCGAACAAGAACCCTTCCCCATGGGGCGTTAATATTTTGCATGTTACCTTTTGTCGTCTTGCTTTTCTTCCTCCATTTGCTGGTTATGGTGTTGATTGGTGTCGCCATGGTTGCGGCCCTAAGTTAGTCCCCGATGGAGCCCTTGCGAGGCTCTCCCCTCCCGGGGCGACTCACGAGTGCTTCTTCTGTTGGGCCCTAGGCCCAACGGCTCGTCGTGAACGAGCCACTCCTCGTGTGTTGCCTCCTTTGTTGCTTTGTCCCTCAGGGGCCTTGGCTACCGCGTGTAGTAGCCGTAGTTCCTGCATTCTTAGGTTAGCATGTGCAGTCCTTATTTCATCCTCGAGGTCGCTATTAGGCCAGCAGGCTCCTGATGGGCTTGATAGTGTACTTAGCTTTGTATGACACTGGTGATCCTATACGTCGTGAGGCGAGACGAGCTGTTCCATCAAGCTATGACTCCGTCCATGATATCTTCTTCTGACCTGCTCAACAGTCAGGGGGGCCTTTCGGCGCTCTGCGTTTGTAGGTCCCTGTCCCGCACATTTCCCCACCACCATTAGGTACGACCTGAGAGGACGTACTTCATGAGGCGAGGCCCCGGTACTCCTGATGCCGACCGGAAACCATGGACGGCAGCAGGAAGTTGAGTGGCATTATGACCGGTAAGGCTCCCGAGGCATGTTGCACAGGAGCCCCCTTTTTCGATGATCAAACCACTCTACATCATCAGGTCCTAGTCACGCGCATTTCCCTACCACCATTACGTACGACCGGAAACCAAGGACGCACTTCATGAGGCGAGGCCCCGACTCCTATGATGCCGACCGAAAACCAAGGACGACACCAGAGAGGCTGAGTGGCTATATGACCGGTAAGGCTCCTGAGGCGTGCTGCTCAGGAGCCCCCTTTGACGCTTGAGCGATCCCCCATTCTGTCCTTCCATGTGACACCTTAAGAGCCCCTGGGGCCTCCCGAGAACCCATGTTGTGACGTGATGCTGTGGTTAGAGCCCCCGAGCGGGGGTCGACCGCTAAAAGATGTGCTCTCCTGAGGCGGTAAGACCTTGTTGTCTGGCTCTGTGGTGCCTTGGGGTACACGGAGTGTTCGGCTCCTTATGAAACACCATTCAGAAAGGAAGAACCTCAAGTTTGGCGAAATGAGAAAATGCAAAGAGAAAATCTCCCACCACTTTGTTTTAAATCATAAAATCACGAAATTTTCGAGCTTCTGACAAGCTCAAGCACCAAAAGGGCCATTGAAGGCTGCAACTTGAAAGATTAAAAAAGCGAGAAAATGGCCGCGTCCAGCTTTTTGAGGTTGTCCCCGCCTTCGTCTTCCTCTAGCGCTGAGCGTAGGTCATTTTCAGAAACTTTCTTGATTTATTAAAATTTCCAAAATGGTTGTGAAAATATAGTTCACCCCTGGTATGTTATTGCCAACATTTATCAGAGAGGGGGAACATTTTTGAAAAGCATTTTGGATTCATTAAAAAATAAAAAAATTGGAATTTGTTTACTCAATGAAGTGCTAGGGTTTGTCATCCACATTTCAAATTCATTTGAATTTAAACATTATGCCATGAATGCTCAATGATGCAACTAATACAAGCAATTTCCAGGGTTGTGACACCTGGATTTCAGGCGGTGTATCCATGAAAACTGGCCCATCTGGCCCAGGTGTCTCAACATCGATTGTTGCCTCAGGGTTCACGTCTATATCTTTTTCCCCAACAAGGACAGCTCCTGTCATTTTCACTGGCAAAGTATTTGACATGTTTTGGTGAGTAGTACCAGAAGATGACTCACCAGCCCTTTTTGAGAAAATAACATTGGCTCTATAAAATGCATATATCACAGATTATGCTAAAGAAGTATAGGTCAAAGTTTAAAATAGCATAAGTCAATAAGTGCAAGTTCAGGGGCTTACCCACGGTTGATGTTGAAAGAAGGAAGTTGTGTTGCCATCGTGTCATCTAAAGATGAAGGAGAGGCATGATAAAGCAAATTCGAAGGGCTAAGAGGTTTTTTAAACAAACCGGCTCTAGAATGAGAGTTGGTTGGACTATGAGGCACCTCAAAGTGTGTTTACGAGACGACAATGCATGATACGCCTCCAACGTATCTATAATTTTTGCTTGTTTCATGCTGCTATATTATCATTCTTGGATGTTTTACAATCATTTTACCACAACTTTATATTATTTTTGGGACTAACCTATTAACCTAGAGCACAATGCCAATTCCTATTTTTTCTGTGTTTTTGAGTTTTACAGAAAAGGAATATCAAATGGAGTCCAAACGGAATAAATATTTACGGTGACTTTTTTTGGACGAGAAGAGACCCAGGGAGCATCGGAGTTGGACCAGAAGACCCACGAGGCAGTCACAAGACTCACGGGCGTGACCACCCCCCTGGTCGCGCCCTGCAGGCTTGTGACTCCCTCGTGGCCCATCTTGACTTATTTCCACCGCCATAAGTTCCTATAAATACCAAAAACCTAGAGCCCAGTGCCAGTTAACCTAGAGCCCAGTGCCAGTTCCTGTTTTCTCAGTGTTTTTGAGTTTTACAGAAAAGGAATATCAAACGGAGTCCAAACGGAATAAAAATTTACGGTGACTTTTTTGGACCAGAAGAGACCCATGGAGCATCGAAGTTGGGCCGGAAGGCCCACGAGGCAGTCACAAGACTCAGGGGCGCAACCACCCCCTGGTCGTGCCCTACAGGCTTGTGACTCCCTCGTGGCCCATCTAGACTTATTTCCACCGCCATAAATTCCTATAAATACCAAAAAAACATAGAACCTAGATCGGGAGTTCCGCCGCCGCAAACCTCCAGAGCCACGAAAAACCAATCAGGAGCCCGTTCCGGCACCCTGCCAGAGGGGGAAACCATCACCGGAGGCCATCTTCATCATCCCGGTGATCTCCATGACAAGGAGGGAGTAGTTCACCCTCGGGGCTAAGGGTATGTACTAGTAGCTATGTGCTTGATCTCTCTCTCTCATGTTCTTGAGATGACACGATCTTGATGTACCGCGAGCTTTATTGATATAGATGAATCATATGGAGTTTTCCCTCACAATCTTGTTGTCATGAATTGAGTTTTCCATTTGAAGTTTTCTTATCGGATTGAGTCTTTAAGGATTTGAGAACACTTGATGTATGCCTTGCTATGGGATATCCGTGGTGACAATGGGATGTTCTATTGATCCACTTGATGTATGTTTTGGTAATCAACTTGCGGGTTCCGTGACCTTGGGAATCTATGCATAGAGGTTGGCACACATTTTTGTCTTGACTTTCGGTAGAAACTTTGGGGCACTCTTTGAAGTTCTTTGTGTTGGATTGAATATAATGAATCTGAAATTGTGTGATGCATATCGTATAATCAAGCCCATGGGTACTTGTGGTGACATTGGAGTATCTAGGTGACATTAGGGTTTTGGTTGATGCGTATCTTCAGGTGTTATTTTAGTATGAACTCTAGGGCTGTTCGTGACACTTATAGGGATAGCCGATAAGATTAATCAGAAAAGATAACTTTGAGGTGGTTTCGTACCCTACAATAATTTCTTCGTTAGTTCTCCGCTATTTGTGACTTTGGAGTGAACTCTTTGTCGCACGAGAGGTACTTACATATGATTCAACTATGCCGATATTGTTTAGAGAAATTGAATGTATGGACCCTAGGCCTTGTTTCCAAGCATCTATACAACATTTTGCTCGTTGTTTACTATTTGTTACCTTGCTGTTTTTATATTTTCAGATTACAAAACCCTATATCTACCATCCATATTACACTTGTATCACCATCTCTTCGCCGAACTAGTGCACCTATACACTTTACCATTGTATTGGGTGTGTTGGGGACACAAGAGACTCTTTGTTATTTGGTTGTAGGGTTGCTTGAGAGAGACCATCTTCATCCTACGCCTCTCACGGATTGATAAACCTTAGGTCATCCACTTGAGGGAAAATTTCTACTGTCCTACAAAACTCTGCGCTTGGAGGCCCAACACGAGTCTAGAAGAAGAAGGTTGTGTAGTAGACATCAGTGCATCAGAAAAATCATGGTCTAAATCGCCCAAACCACTACGGGTCTTGCGCTTCGATGAGCCAGCGAATTGTGCTTTCTTCAAAAGAAAATTAGGAGCCAAGTGAGCATATGGGTGTGTCATCTTGACATTCCGGATGACTCGCCTTAGTACTCTGGGAACAAACATTTCGAAATTGGAGGATGTGGAAGTTACCTCAAATTCGCTGGTTTGGCTAGATTCCAAGTCACCCTGATAAGAAGGTGCGTCAGCAAGCTCAATAAACAAACAGCTAGGAGAATAAACTTCTACCTCAGAATACTCTCAAGAAGATGACACTCGTGTTGTGTTACCTCTTTTGCCCGATGAAGGAACAGGGGCTTGAGGTGTGACCTTCCAGAAATCAGAGTTCCCCTGCAAAAAACAACCATGCAATAAGCAATGGAGGGTCACAATGAATTGAGAAAAGATAGTGAAAATAGTCGGTACCGAAGGCGGCGGGTTGTGTAGATAAAATGGTCCCAAACCAAACCAGTAACTCTTCACGGCTCTTTCGAGTCAGAAAAAAAATTCTTTGTTTCCCTGTTGAGGGCATCAATAGTCAAGTCCTCACGAGTAAAGCGACGAGGGTCAGATGAGGCGCCTAGGTATGTGCACATCAATCCGCTTCTTACACTAATAGGTTGAATCCATCACTTTAACTAGCAACGGATCAGATCAATACCAATCAAGCCGTGTGCGGTCAGAGCCCTCAACTTTGCAAGAAGAGGCGCCAATGCAAAAATTCTACATTGTTGCCAAGTCTTTCCAATATGTAACCCGACAAGGGGTTTTCTCCTTCAGGTGCAGTATTCTTACAGTAAAACTAGGTCTTATACCATCCTTTGGGGTGACTCACCATTTGGATTGAGGAAAGGCACTTCTTTTCCTCTTCTGAGTCGTAACTTCACCAAATTCACAGGCAGCGCCATTCTTCACCTTGGTCTGATGGTTAACATAAAAAAACCTAAAAAGGATCACGGGTGGCTCAACATGTAGGTATACTTCACATAGCACTTGGAATTGAAAAATATTGGTCATAGAATTTGGACCAATTTCTTGAGGCCTGAGCTTGAAGAAATGCAAGAGATCCCTGAAGAACTTTGAACCAGGAGACGGAAGCCTCTACATAGATGGTCAATGAACAAAACAACTTCTCCCTATCGCGGTTGAGGATATGACTCTTCTTTGGAAGCCCGCCATTCTATGACCTTTCGAGCTGGCAAAAGACCATGATCCACGAGGTTGTCCAAGGTGAGTTTGGATTCTTTGGTCTTGGCCCAGTTATAGACTTTGGAATTCTTTGGAGCCATGGTGGGTAATTGAGAAACTATAAGGATAAAGAGAAAAATTATCCGGCATGAGATTACAAGCCACCCATGCAAACTTGGCTATTGTAAGATGGCAAAATCGAAGAAGGACAAAAACATTTCCACAACACTCAGTGAAAGGTGTTGGTTCACAAACAAGTTTCTACTAAAGATCTCCTTCCCAATGGATCCGAAAAAATAAGGAAAATAGTAAAATATGTGTTCTAACTGATGGAGAGGTCGAAACTATGGCATTCAAGGAGCAGTCTTGGTGGTTCATTCAAGATCTACTTATGAGGAAAATAAACAGGAGATCGCATAAAAGCCACGAACTAATGAGCGAATACATGGATCTACGGGTAACGTCTCGGATGAACACGATGAACATGGCATATATGTCGAAAGAAGCGAATCTTAAAATCGGAGGATTCATACCAGATTACGTTGGAGCAAAGGCGGAGATCGGTGCGCCAATATTGACGGCTGCAAAAAAGTCTTGATGGCAAAGACGATAGAGCTGGGAATCCTGGCGACGCCTCTGGAGCTCCAGTGGTGTTCGATAGAAGATGAAGCAAGAGGAAGAAGATGACGGAAAGCTTACTATGGGAGCTCAGTGGGATTATTTATAATAAGCAAAAACGGAACAACGACGGGAAAAACGAAACGGTTGCAGTAAATTTGTGGCTAAGTGGATGCCTTGATTTTGGCATTAGCCTAGATTTGGTGTGGTTTTCCAAAGATATGTTATTATGACTTTGGAGAACAACGACCAGCAGAATGATGGCATTAGCAAACTGGCACTAGGAAAATGACAAGTCTGGAAGGGCTGCGAGCCGGTGCCTCGAGGTTCATGAAGGATGGACGCAAGAAGATGGTAAGCCACCAAGGGAAGATAAGAAGAATGACATGAATTAATTCAAATCAATCTGGGGCCTAATGTCGTGGATATAACTCCATGGTGTGACCCGCCCGATTGGGCTGGGTTAGTATAATGGCGGCTTCGGAAATATATTCAAGATGGGCCATGTTGTGAAGGTAAGACAAAGTAAGGCGGTTGCTACGTAAATTTTTGGATGGCCCGGGCACGTGAAGACGGCGAATCAAGTCCCATAGGGCAGAAGACGCCGGTTGTTTCCTTGTTTGAGAGGCAAGGAGTGTTAGAGATGTGATAGGTCACAAGTCATGCTATAACCCGTTCTCTTGTAAACCCTAGGGTCTCGACCTATATATAAAGGCGTACTCCTAGGACTGAAAGACTTAAGTTATTCCCTCTCGAAAGCTAGGTTAGCAATTCTGCTCCCTTGTAATCAAGATCACCATTAATATAGACACAAAGTAGGACGTAGGCTATTACCTCCATTGGAGGGGCCTGTTGGAAATATGCCCTAGAGGCAATAAATAAAGTGTTTATTATTATATTTCCTTGTTCATGATAATCATTTAGTATCCATGCTATAATTGTATTGAATGGAAACATAGATACATGTGTGGATACATAGACAACACCGTGTCCCTAGTATGCCTCTAGTGAACTAGCTTGTTGATCAAAGATGGTTAAGGTTTCCTAGCCATAGACATGAGATGTCATTTGATAACGGTATCACATCATTAGGAGAATGATGTGATGGACAAGACCCAAACTACAAACGTAGCGTATGATCGTGTTAGTTTATTGCTACTGTTTTCCACATGTCAAGTATATGTTCCTATGAGCATGAGATCATGCAACTCACTGACACCGGAGGAATGCTTTGTGTGTATCAAACGTCACAACATAACTGGGTGACTATAAAGGTACTTTACAGGTATCTCCGAAGGTGTCTGTTGGGTTGGCATGGATCAAGACTGGGATTTGTTACTCTATGTAACGGAGAGGTATCTCAGGGCCCATTTGGTAATACAACATCACAACAAGCCTTGCAAGCAATGTGACTAAATGTTAGTTGCGGTATCTTGTATTACGAAACGAGTAAAGAGACTTGCCAGTAACGAGATTGAACTAGGTATTGGGATACTGATGATCGAATCTCAGGCAAGTAACATACCGAAGAACAAAGGGAACGTTATACGGGATTAACTGAATCCTTGACATAGAGGTTCGACCGATAAAGATCTTCGTGGAATATGTAGGAGCCAATGTGGACGTCTAGGTCCCACCATTGGTTATTGACCATAGAGGTGTCTCGTTCATGTCTACATAGTTCTCGAACCCGCAGGGTCTGCACACTTATGGTTTGGTGACGTTTCGGTAGTGTAGAGTTATGTATGGTGGTGACCGAAAGTTGTTAGGATTCCTGGATGAGATCCCGAACATCACGAGGAGCTCCGGAATGGTCCGGAGGTAAATATTAATATATAGGATGTCCCAGTTTGGTCGCGGAATAGTTTCGGGCTCATCGGTAGTGTACCGGGAGTGCCGGTACTGTACCGGGAGACCTCCGTGAGGGGTATTTCGACCCTAGAGGTACCATGGGCTGTGGAAGAGTGATAACCAGCCCTTAGTGCGCTGGTGGAACAGCCACAAGAGGCCCATGGTGCCAGGAGAAAAAAAGGCCAAAGGAAAAAGGTGGAAAAAAGGCTAAAAGGGAGGAATCCTACTCCTACTAGGATTGGAGGAGGAGTAGGACTCCTCCCCCTTAGCTTTGGCCGAAGCCTCCTAGGCTTGGAGGAAAGTCTGCCTCTCCTCCTCCCTCCCTCCTATATATACTAGTGGATTGCTAGGGTTTTGCACAGTTTTTATGGCCACGTGCTACTCGTTCCACCGATGCTCCTCTAGATCGTATTTCCGCAGTGCTTAGGAAAAGCCCTGCCGGAATTGCTCCACCACCATGGCCGGAGCACTGTTACGCTTCCGGTGAACTCTTCCTCCTCTCCACCTCTTCTTGCTGGATCAAGACGGAGGTGATCGTCATCAAGCTGCACGTGTGCTGAACGCGGAGGTGCCGTCCGTTCGGTACTAGAACGGAAGGACCGTGATCAAGGCCACGGGACGGATCATGATTGGATTGCGGGACAGATCATGACGAGATCGTGGGATGGATCATGAAGAGATCGCGGGATGGATCATGATTGGATCGCAGGACACTCGGCGATTTGAATCGCGAAGACGTACGACTACACCAATCGCGTTTCTTAACGCTTCCCGCTTAGCGATCTACAAGGGTACGTAGATCAACTCCCCCTCTCGTAGATGCTCATCACCATGGATAGGTGTGCGTGCGCGTAGGAAAATTTTTGTTTCCCATGCAACGTTCCCCAATAGGGCCGAACCTGGGTAAACTCTCCTCCTGTTGCTGTTGAACCCCTTTGAGTCTCCACCTAGCGACGATGGCCTCACACCTAAGTCCTTGCACGAGGACATCAACCGTGATAAAACCACAACAAGTTTATCTAGGTTCGTCCCCTCCGATGGAGGTAATAGCCTACGTCCTACTTTGTGTGTATTTTGATGGTGATCTTGATTACAAGGGTGCGGAATTGCTAACCTATCTCTCAAGGGTTTGCTTCTTTCTTACTTGACCTCTCTAACTCAAGGGCTCCCCTTTATATATGGGTGGAGGCCTGGAGTTTACAAAAGAGTCTAGGTCGTATAACAACCCGTGACTCAATCTTACTCCTCCTTCCCTTGCTCCTCAAGGAAAATATGATTGCCTATGTCTTTATTTTTAAGTTGACCATCCTGGCGACGTCATCGAGATGATCTTGAGTTAAGCTGCCTTCTGAGCCTTGGGCCTTATGTCTTTCACGCGCATCCTTCCATGGGATGTGTTAATACACGGGGTCATATATTGGGCGAGTCATACCCGTGGGGTATATCCCCAACAGTATCTTTTGGAGTTGCAGAAGACCAGGAAAGAAAGGAATGACTAACTGCTTCTCTGATATGCTGAAAGATAATTCCCTGGATTTTATTTGTGTCCAAGAGATCATGAAAAAATATTTTTTTGCTAGCTTCCTAAGGAAGCTAGATCCCTATAATATATATGTTTGGAACTACATTCCTTCTATAGGAAAAGCTGGGGGTATCATGTGTGGCATTAGGAAAGAAAAACATGAAATCATATCCTGGTTGACAGGAAAGTACATTCTTCATGTGTTAGTCTGTGACATGGAGCCTGACATAGTGTAGGCCCTTCTGAACGTTTATGGAGCGACCCATGATGAGCAAAAAGAAGAATTCCTTGCAAAACCTGTCAATTTATGTAGTCATGTTGTTGGATTTCGGGCTCCGCAAAACCCTTAAGATTCGAATATAGGGGCGTAAGCGATGATCCCCTATAGCCTCACCCAACCTAGCTCACTACTCGATGAACACAACAGCAAACTCGCACGATGACAAGGAAGAAGATGAACACGACAGTTTACCCAGGTTCGGGCCGCTGTGAAGCATAATACCCTACTCCTGCTTTGGTGGATTACCTCTCAAGGAGGTGGTGTGGATGAACATGTACAGTGTTTTAGGGCCTAATGAGGGCTCCCTTTGGTGTGTTCGAGGCTCTCTGTGGCTTGGTGGTGGGTGGATGATGGAATAGATTCGGGGTCCTCCTCTACGGTGCAGTCTACCATCTATATATAGCTATGTCCTACGTCCTCTTCCCTTATCACAATGGCAGGAAGGGATCCCACAACGGCCAAATTTGAAGGGGGATGGGAGTACGTGCTCGCCCTGCCCAAAGGCGGTCTTTGCCTGCAAAGTAGTTGTCGACGATGCAGGGATGGGCTTAGCGATGTCACCCACCCTGCAGGGCGGGTGGTTGCGGTCTTGTTACGTACGTCCCTGCTCCCTTTGCACCAAAGGGGAAACTGCGCCATCTGGTGCGCTGGTGCCCGCCTGTCCTTCGTTGCGTCACCCTTGACTCATGACGTTGGGCCTTGCATAGAGATCTCCGCCGCTCTAGAAGGGTCCTGAGGAGGCCCACCCATTATTGGTCTTGATGTCGTTCCTCCTCGCAAGGCTGGCACCCCCGCGAGGGCCTTGTCTTGAGTGGGGCCATGCCTGGCCACGTTTGGCTGATGAAGTGGGCCATGCCTTGGGCCGCAAGCAGGCAGGTCTGAGTACCCCCATTCCCAGAACACCGACAGTAGCCCCCAGGCGCAAGGCGCACTCGAGCTGGCTTATGGGCGAAGCCTGGAGGACGGCCTGAAGCACCGCGGGCCCCAAACACCTGAGGGTCTGGCCCTGCACGAGTCAAAATGCCCCGACAGCAGTGCCTCCACTCCCCGTGGGCGTCCGAAACCTCTCCCAGTCAAACTAATGCAACGCCCGGGTGCAGCGCGGGCCATCATCGCTCCCATTGAATGTTGTTGCTGCTTCGAGCCACGCGGATGTGAACCTTCAATGGGTCCTGCACCCCCGAAACGCGAGGGGGCACGGGCAGTCTTTGGCTGTATATAATAGTCGAGGGCGAGAAAACCCTCAATCATCTTCATCTTCTTTGTCTCCACACCCATCGAACCGTCGCTTCCCAGCAATGCCGTCGGTGAGGAAGTTTTCTTCCGCCGAGAAGGGACAAGCATTCGGGGAGGATCCTGCCGCTCCGCCGCCCCAGAGGGGTCGTGATTGCCCCCTAAAGTATGTCGTCACGCCGATGGTGGCACCCAGAGAGTGCAGCCGTGTCCCAGCGTGCCGCAGCGGCCGCGGTGGAATGCCATCCAGCGCGGGCGGGCGCGACGGCGAAAGTGGTGACGGACGCGATGGGAGGTCAGTTGTGGCCACCCGGCTGCCTTGATCGTGGCTCCATACGGAGTTCGTGATGTGGGCAGACATGCCGAAGGCCGCTTGGTTCCAGCTCCCGAACTTCTTCATGAAGGCCCTGCCGGCCGGAGGGCCTGTCGGCCTTTGGCTGCAGGCCTACGGCTGCTACAGCGGGGCGTCTTGGGTGGAGGTCGAGATCACCCCCAGAGGATGTGTGTACCTGAACCGCGAGTGGCAAGCGTTCTCCCATGCCCGTGACCTGAAGGGGAGGCGCACCCTCCACTTCAAGTATGATGGGGAGGTGACGCTCTTCGTTAAGATCTTTGGGGATGAGGGTGAGCGCCTGGGGTGCTACCCGGAGGATGTTGGCCGCAGCGATCTAGGAGATGAGCTTGCCCTTCATAACGAACGTCGCGTCTCGAGCAGCAGCGACACCTCCTCTGAGGAGAGCCCGGGCGATAGTAGCGACAGCAGCTATGACGCACTGCCACACCGACGCACCCGGGTCTCAGGGGATAGCTCGCTACTACGGTGCCATTTTCCCGCTCCGGGGGCATTCGTCCCGGTGTGCTTCCACGGGGCCGTGAAGGAAGAGGAGGACACCGACTAAATGCCGGTGTGCTGGCGCCGGGGCTCCTGAAGCGACACCCCTCGTGCAGCTTTTCACTTTCTTTCTCCTCCTCCTCTTTTGTACCTGTAATCCAAGAACTAAGGGGGGGCCTGTGGGTGTGTCACTCCCTCGAGCACCTGCCCTTCTTTATCAGTACCTTTTGCATTTTGTCGATTGGAGTCGCCTTCCGGTCGCAGTTAGGATATTAAGCTTGACAGGCCCGTGGTAGGCTTTCGGGTTGTGGGGGCGCGGATGTGGCGCTCGGAGGGTCCGTTCACCCGGTCGGCTTCTTCTTCTTGCGATTGAGGTGAGTTGGGAGCTCTGTCGACGCTCTTTGTCTGCAGGTCCCAGTCCAACACATTTCCCTACCATAGAAAGGTACGGCCACTTACCTCGACGTTCCTCATGAGGCGGGGCCCCGACTCCCCTGATGCCGACTAGAAACCAAGGACGACATCAGGGGGGCCGAGTGGCCTTATGGTCGGTAAGGCTCCTGAGGCGCAATGCTCAGGAGTCCCCTTCGACACTCAAGCAGCTCTACTCAGCAGGTCGCGGTCCCGCGCATTTCCTCACCGCCGTTAGGTATGACTAGAAACCAAGGACGCACTTCACGGGGCAAGGCCTCGACACTCCTGGCACCGACTGGAAACCAAGGACGACATCAGGGGGTCGAGTGGCCTTATGACCCCTAAGGCTCTTGAGGCGCGATGCTCAGGAGCCCCCTTAGACGCTCAGGAGATGGCACGTCAGGCCGAGAATGGAGCCTCTGGGCAAGTACAAGGCGGCATGCGCCTACTAACCCACACGTGAGTGCCATGCGAGGATCCGGGCGCCAAGGCGTTGCTGAGGTGTAAGCACTATGCCCCCAAGCCCCTGCTCGCAGGGTACGAGGGGGAGGGGAGTAGGCGAGTGCTTTACTTGGCGAAAGAGAAAGCAACATAAGGAATGGAAACAAAAAAAATCCCTTGACCTTTGTGTCCAAAACATGATTTGGAAAAACCCTGAGTTTAATTTCATAAAGGCTGGCAAATCCAAATAAGAGAAAGGAAAACAATGGCCATGTCCAGCACTCAGATTGGTCTTCGTCTTCCCCTAGCGCTGAGCGTAGGGCATCCACGTTGCATGGGCATAGCCGTTGATGGGGAGTGTGGTCTTCTTCGCCAGCTCTGGGCTATGACTGCCACATTGCATGGGAGGAACCCCTCCATGTCCTTGGTGGCTCTGGGCATATACAGCCCGCTCTTTATTATGTGAGAGTGTCACGGGTAGAAATTCCAGAGGTGCTGGACGTTCCAGGCATTCTGGAAGGGGACCCCGTCCTGAGTCTCCAGGCGCACGGCGCCAGGCCTAGAGACATGAACGACCTTGAACGGGCCCTCCCACATGGGCGAGAGCTTATGCAAGCCCTCCCTGGAGAGAACGTGCCTTAGGACGAGGTCTCTGACTTCGAGGGTCCTGGAGCGAATGTTGCAACAGTGGTAACACCGTAGTGCTTGCTGGTACCGCACAGCTCGGAGCGAGGCCCGACAACGTGCCTCCTCTCCGAGCACGAGGTTTGTTCCCCGCTCGACATCTTAATGCTCCTCGTCAAATACCAATACTCGCGAGGATCGGTGCTTGATCTTGTGGGGGAGGACAGCTTCGGCTCCGTAGACGAGGAAGAACGGGGTCTCGCCAGTGGGCTTAGTATGAGTGGTGTAAATGGAACACAACACCGTCTAAAGCTCATCGATCCAACCCTTGCCGCAGGCTTCAAGCTTCTTCTTGAAGCTCCTTGTCTTGAGGCCCCGTAGGACTACCGCGTTGGTGCACTCCGCCTGGCCGTTGCTCCTTGGGTGGGCCACTAAGGCGTAACATATCTACATACCAAGGTTAGCACAATAGGTCTTGAGGAGGTTACTTGTGAACCGCGAACCATTTTCAGTGATGATGCGGTTGGGGGCGGCAAAGCGGCTCACGAGGCCCTTGATGAGCTTGACGGCCGACTCGGCCGGGTTGGTGTGAATGGGTCCACCTCCGCACATTTGGTGAACTTATCAATGGAGACGTTGAGGTAGGGGTACCCGCCCGCTGCACGTGGGAAGGGCCCCAGAATGTCCAGCCCCTAGACCGCAAAGGGCCATGAGAGCGGAATGGTTTGGAGGCTCTACACTGGTTGGTGGATCTACTTGGTATGAAACTAGCAGGCGTCGCAAGACCGGACCAGCTCGATGGTGTCGTCAAGCGCTGAGGGCCAGCGGAATGCCTTACCTGCAAGCGTGCACGAAGAGGTGTGATGCCCGCATTCTCCTCTATGGATGTCGGCCAGAAATTCGCATCCCTGCTCCTTGGAGATACACCGCGGAGCGACATTGTTTCGGCGCCTGCGATACAAGCCGTCATCTTGCAAGCAGTAAGCCGTGGCCTACCGGGCCACACGCTCCGCATCTTCCTCTCTTTTAGGCAACATGTCGTGAAGTACATACGCCTTGAAACCATGCATCATGCTGTGGGCCTGAGGCTCCACGGCCAGGAGCAGTCGAGCTCCTGAGGCCTGGCCGCAGTCCAGAGCTCCCAAGGACGGTGTTGGGGGGAGCTCCTCACCTCGTGGCGCCAGGTCCTCAGCATGCAGCACCATGGAGGTCTTGAAGAGCCGCTCCTCGAAGACTCCTGTCTCCTGGGGCTCACAGCACGAGGCCCTCTTGGCGATGTCATCGGCTTCTTTGTTCGTGCTGCGTGGGATATGTTGCAACTGCAGGCCCTGAAAACGTTTTTTGATCTGACGTACCTCTTCCAAATATGCCTCCATGTGCTCATCCTTGGGCGTATATTCCTGGTTGGAGAAGTTGATGAGGAGCTGGGAGTCGCCCATCATGGTGAGGCACCAGACTCCTAGAGCCGTTGCCTCCCTGAGGCAAGTGATAAGGCCCTCGTACTCTACGATCTGGTTGGAGACCTTCTATTCATGCTGGAAGCAGAGCTGCACAACATAACGGAGCTTGTCTCCTGTTGGGGAAGTGAGCACGACCCCAGCTCCAGCCCCCTTGCGCGTGAAGGCTCCATCGAAATGCATGATCCATCCTTCTGGTGCCTCGTCGTCAGGGGCGAGGGACTGGGTCATGTCTAACCCTGGTCGTGTTGAACTCGATGTTGAAGGCCTACAACTCGATGTTCCATTCGGTGACCCTACCTTCCGTGTTGGGGTTACGCAAGATTTTCTCCAAGGGGTAAGCAGAGACGACCTTGATGGGATGCCCCTGGAAGTAATGGCATAGTTTCCTTCAAGCGACGAGGAGCGCTAGGAAGAGCTTCTGCTGCATGGGGCAGCACGAGTGCATGGCCTGCAACACTGTGCTGACATAATACACAGGGTGCTCAATGAGAGTGAGCCACTCTGCAGTGTCTTGCCCCGTTACGGGCCCTAGAGGCCTGAGAGCCTCATGGGCCATCGGTGCGGGGGCAGCCTCATGAGGGCCAAGCGCTTCTGAGGCAGTTGGAACGGCTTGGGCCTCAGGAGGGTGGAGCGCTTCAGGGACTGTTGGAGCAACTTGGGGCTCAGGTGCTTCATCTTGGGGGGAAACAGGCTCTTGAGGATCCTGCGAGCCCCCTGGCTTCATGTTTGGTGGGCCGCCAAACCCTGTTGTATTGGTGTGCGTGACGACCCACTCCTCCCTGATTGCCACCACTGCAGCGCTAGCGGAGTGGGGGTGGCAGCAAGGTAAAGAGGTAGGGGATCCCGAGGGCGAGGCACTACCATCACTAGCGGGCTCATGAGGTATCGCTTGAGTTCCTCAAAGGCCGCATCCGCCTCAGGGGTCCATTCGAAAGGACCCTTCCTTTTCATGATCTTGAAGAACGGCAAGGCCCGCTCGCCAAGCTTGGAGATGAAACACCCCAAGGAGGTTATGCATCCTGTCAGCTTCTGCATTTCTTTGAGGGTCTTGGGTGGACTCATCTTGCTTATGGCCTTGACCTTCTTCAGGTTCGCCTCGATTCCCCAGTGCGACACTAGGAAACCAAAGACACATCCTGCCAGCTTCCTGCCAGCTTCTGCATTTCCTTGAGGGTCTAGGGCAGTTTGCCCGAGGGGACCCCAAAGGCACATTTTTCAGGGTTGAGCTTCAGGTTCACTTGCCTCAGGCTGGCGAATGTCTCCTCCAAGTCTTCGACCTGGGTCTTGGCAGCCTTGGACTTCACCACAATATCGTCGACATAGGCTTCCGCATTTCTCCCGAGCTGCGGCCCTAGGGCGATGTGCATCAGCCGCTGGAAGGTCGCCTTGGCGTTCCGCAGCCCGAAGGGCATGCACGTGTAGAAGAAAACCCCACGTGAAGTAAGGAAAGTTGTCTTCTCGACGTCCTCCACTGCCATCTTGATCTGGTAGTAACCCAAGAAGGCGTCCATGAAACACAGGAGGTTGCACTCTGTGGTGGAGTCCACGATCTGGTTGATGCGCGGCAGAGGCTACGGGTCCTGGGGGCAGGCTTTGTTGAGGCTCGTGGAGTCGATGCACATACTGTCCTTCTCGCATTTCTTTGGGACGACCATCGGTTTAGCCACGCACTCAGGGTAGCACACCTCCCGGATGACCCCTGCCTTCTTGAGCTTGCCAACCTCCTGGGCTATGAACGCCTGCTTCTATGAAGCTTGCCTTCTTGCATTTTGCTTCACCGGGTGTGCATTTGGGAACACCATGAGATGGTTCTCGATCACGTCCCTCGGGACTCCCAGTAGGTCGGAGGCAATCCACGCGAATGCGCCTTTGTTCGCCCGGAGGAAGGCCACTAACGCCTCCTCTTGATCTTGAGGCGAGTTGGCACTGATGGTGAAGGTGGGGCCAGGGTTTTCTTCGTCCATCAGCACCCGACTCTGGGAGAACAACTGCCTCTTCTTCACTGGCGCGACGTCTAGGAGGACGCCCCCGTGGTCCTCTGCGGCTTGCGTGGCGTCCCCAGCTGTCGTGGTTTTATCACGGCAGATGCCATGGGTAGGCTTATCGAGAGGGGTCGAAAGAACGCCGGTGGACTCCGGGAGCGGGGTTAGGCACGAACGGCGGTAGACACACGATGTACCCAGGTTCAGGGCCCTCCGTGGGAGCTAATACCCCTAGTTCTGCTTGGTCTAGTTGAGACAATTCTAAGGTTACAATGGTGCTCCTTGAGCTGTATGGATTGAGGAGGAAGAAGGAGCTAGGCTGCTCTTCTACCTCTCGGCAGATGTATGTGAAGTGTGCGTAGTGTTGGGGGAATGATCGATCGGCCGACCCCGTGCATGGGGGAGGCCCGGTGTAGCGACCCGACTCAAAACGAGTCAAGCCTCTGTGTTTTCTATGCCATCCCTGGATCAGTATGCTGGCACACACAGTACATCTATGTATATATCAAAGTGCAATCACATGTAATTAACGTAAAAGCGATATATACCTTAAAATCTCAGCGGAAGCGGTCAACGGGAGTGGAATCCCAATAACACCAATGGCAAGTTGAGTGCGGACCGTAACCCTGAATCGTACTCTTACTCATCGTAGAAGAGTATCTACAACATGAGACGTTGCAGCCGTGTAGCTCAGTACATTGAATGTACCGGCAAGATCACCATAGCAGAAACAAAAGATAAAACTATTCTATATGCAGTATGGCTTTATGGCTCTATGTCTAAGTTTTTGCATAAAAGCTGATTTTATTTGCTTTTCCTACAACAAAGGAATATCAGGAGTTTTCACTATAGAGTTACCTAACATGACATGGTTCCGCCAACCAATGTCTCAATGCCCAAAAGTGACTTAAGTTGCCCACAATTAGTTATCAGTCCAGTGTTGAGAGCTCAGAGATAGATCCAAGTCTAGAAGCTCAAGTTGTCCGTAACCGGGGACACGGCTAATCGATTAGGTTTAACTCTGCAGAGTATTGTGTACTTTACCCACAAGATTCTTTCCCTCCTGGTAAGTCCTCGCACTGCCTGGTGTTTGAGAACAGGACGAAAGAAACATGGTCTTTCAGATTGTTTCCCTGAACTACCGGCAGTGCCCATCCAATCCTAACGTCGACTACATCTCGTAGCACTGCATAGTCAGAGTCACAACAAAGATCAACCAAGCCAGATCCCATAATGACTTGTGGCTACACAGGTAAGCTTCCGGGCATGAAGTATTCATCCTTCTATTTGAGTCTGGGTGAGGCTTTCCGCGTGAATACTGGCACATATCCAGCAACACCTAGGCAAATCCAGTGGCTTCTCCAGGGTGCCGTTCCAACCATCCCTCACCCAGTAGTGTGTATTGAAAAAAACTTGTTTCTCGAGTCTCGAAGTCTTGAGGTCTTGAAGATGCAGGACTTGAAGAAGCCTTCATGAAGTCATCGTTTTGACGTGGAGTCCTCCTTCTCACACCACTCTCGATCACTCATACCAGACCCCGTCTACTTTAGCATAGCATTGAAATATCTAGCGTTCCCGGGGCTTAAGTAACAAGTGGTGGGTTCCTACCTCATGCATACTACTCAACTACAAGAATTTCAATAACACTACGGGAGGGATTTGTTGAATGATGTCACTACATGCAAATAAAACATAAGTATGGAAAGAGATGGTCAAAGTGAACTTGCCTGTATTGTTGATGAACAAAAGATATTGCTCTCAGAAATAACTTGATAGAACTAATCGTCACTGTCCGATGAAATCTATATAATCAAACATAGCATTCATATAAGCAATCATACTAGCAATCAATACTAACAATAAAAAAATAACACAAGAGTAAACACCAAAAGTTTGTGATGAAGGAAATACTTAAGACAAAAGTTAAAATCAACAAAACTTCATCAAAGCAACTATGACTAGTTTTTTTTCCCTACAAACAACTATTCTCAAAGGTAACAAAACAAACACAAAGTAATATATAACAAAAGTATTTTAGTAAATATTTTGCTTAGCAAAAAGAATTACTTTTGAAGAACAACTAGAAATCATGAAAACAGCACCCTAAACAAACATAGGTTTTTTGCACAATAAACTTAGCAACAAGAAAACAAATAAAACAAAACAAATAACAAAATATATAACAACTAAGTTAATAGAAAGTAAAACTTTGTAAAACAAATATATTCAAAAAAGAACTCAACTAGCAATACTAGAGCATCTCAACAAAACAAAACAAAGAAAGGCAATGGCCCCTGAGTTTAGGTGGCTAAACTACTACTAAAACAAAACTGTTTTTTTGTAATAAAACAATTCTTAACAGAAAATAAATACTAAACTTTTTATTATAAAACATTACCTAAAACATTACTTAAATCATAAACAAAATTTGTGAAAAGGATTACTACTAAATTGTTTTATCAAACATTACCTAATAAAGAAGAATATAGTTTCCTATAATAATAGAGTAAACTAAACTATTTTTTTTAAAACATTTCTTAACAGAAAAGAATTACTAAAAACTTTATTTGAAAACAGAATCTACATACTTAAAACTTTTGTTAAAAGAATCATTACTAACTAAGTTGTTTTTTTATAAACTATACCTAAGTGAAAAAAGGTATAGGTTCCTACAATAATAATTTAATAAACTGAACAAATTATTTTTTTGTTAACAGAAAGCATAATCCTAAAGTTTAAAACAACATAACTAAATGAAATCTAAAACATAAGTTAAATCAAATTCAGATTTCAATATAAACCAAAAGAAAATCAAACTAACTAAACTAATAGGAAACTAAATAGATTCTGCTTTTAGTTAAAACCCAAATCAAATTTATTTTAAAAATTCTCAAACTTTACCTACTGATAACTAAGATCACTAGTGACAAGTAGCAAAAAGGATCAACTAAAAATAACTTTTTAAACTCAAGATATTCAGAAAACAAAATTTAACTCAAATATGTTTAAATTCAAATTTAATTATTCAAACATAGTCAAACTTGGTATCTTCAGAAACTAGAATAAATTTTTGATACAATTCAAAAAGAATCAAGTTAAAACACTTAAAAACATAAAAGATATTCTAAAAACAAAAACAGAACTAAATCTGTTTTTGAAACAGAAACAAAAAATCGAATTTTCTAACTAACGGTCAGGGGGGCTACGTGGCGTCTTCTGATTGGTCCAGGGGTGCGCGTGATCTAAAGATTCGAGCGGACGGCCGAACGCTAGAAGAAAACGGTTCGCCGTTTAAAAGGATCTAATTCTAGCCTTTAGGATCGAGATCTAATGGATGAGGGGGTTTCCGGTGGTTTACAGAGGAGGGAGGTCGGAGCTCCGGCGATGTCGACGGTGGCCGGTGGTCGGAGGTGGTCGGGGATGGCGTCTTGGTGGTCGGAGAAGGCCTCTGATAGGTCATGTCAACGGAGGCAAGCCTCCGGCGTCGGTTGGTGGTGTTGGAAAGGCGAGGGGGCGACGGCGTTGAGCTCCACGAGCTCTTGGAGCTTCGGAGGGAGGCAGAGCTCCGGCGAGGTAGACGGTGTGGGTGCTCTGGTGGGGTTGGGGCACGAGCGAGGGGGCTGGGAGGTGTGTATGAGTGCGGCGAGGTCGTCGGAGACCTCAGAGGGGCTCGGGGATGGTGAGGTGGAGTGGCACGAGGGCAAAAGTGCGGCGGCGACCAGTGCCTCCAGTGAGGTATTACGGTGAGGGGAGGGGGTCGGACGAGGAGGAAAGTGGGGGAACGGGTAGAGGGGAGGTAGGGGTTTCTTATAGGGTCCTCGGGGTCTTAGAAAAGGCAGGGGAGAGGAGATCACGGCATGGATTCTTCGTCGGCGTGAAGAAGGGAGCGGAAGGAAGGAGGCGACCGCGCGGTGAGTGGGAGCGGGCGGTGGGGTCGGGGCGTCAGTGGGAGAGAGAGGAGGGGCACGGCATCGGGCGGCCGATCCGGAGGAATTTCGGGAGGGAGAAAAGGAAAGTGGGTCGACCGGCTATTTAAAAGCCTTAAAGTTTTTCCTTTTTTATTTTACCAGAGAATCAGAAAGCAATAAAGGTCCATAAATACTTTCCCAAAAAAAAGTTTTACACCATAATTACCAAGATAATAAATGCCATTTAATGGACATTTTTCCATGGCCAAAATAAATACTTTTTAAAAAAATATTTTCAAGAAAATGCCTAAGTGGCGTTATTTATTTTTGCAAATATTTTTCAAATAACCTCTTGGGTTTTATGATTCAAAAACTTCACAAAATACCCCCTGGTTTTGGAGTGTCCTATTACTCCTCTCAAAAATCTTTTCTAGAGGTTTGAATGCTTGCAAATTCAAATAAGGAATTCCAAATATGAATGTGAAACTCCATATGAGAAACTTTCAAATAGTCTTCAAACTTCCAACTCCTATTTCATATAATTTGAAGAAGTCATATTATCCTCTCTCATGAAAATCATTGAGTTGCATAAAGTTTCTGTAATAGAAATATTTTCAAAATGAAATTCGAAATCATTTTCCAATCCCTTTTCATTTCTCAAATGGAAGAAGTCATATCATCTTCACTCTGGGGTTTTGTGATGAAATGGATTTGAATTTCCTAAGGATCAAAATGCAGAGTAAGAGTTTTCGGAAATTCATTTTATTCCCTCTCATTCAAAAGTTTTCAAAATTTTCAAATTTTCACTCAAACTCAATCACTCAATTCAAAAAAATCAATCATTCTAATATTTATTATAACATTCCAAAATTTGGGATGTTACACCCGGGGGATTTTATAGTCCAACCCTACGGATTACAATATGAATAGAAGGTCTTGGGGGGCCCTAGCCGACAGCCTCTTTGGCCGGCTGCGGGGACCACCGGCTGTGGAGTCTTGTCGATGGTAGGCCCCGCCAGCTGAGTGTAACATCCCAAAGTTTCACGCCTGAAGGATTGTCCAGAGGATTGTCCGGAGTGAGTTAAACTATGCATCCACACAGTTACAACCTCATGAGTTAAACTATGCCACCCATGATTTGGAGTTAGCAGCCGTAGTGCACGCACTCAAAACCTGGAGACATTTCCTTATCGGAAATAGTTGTGATGTTTACACCGATCATAAGAGCCTGAAGTACATCTTCACACAGAAGGAGCTAAACCTCAGACAGAGGAGATGGCTAGAGTTAGTCAAGGACTATGACATGAGATTGCATTACCATCCAGGGAAGGCAAATGTTGTAGCAGATGCTTTGAGTCGGAAGAGTTACGTGAACACACTCATAGTGGGAGGATGACCCCAGGAGTTAACCGATGATCTCAGAGATCTCAGGCTAGAAATAGTCCCAAGAGGATATGTTGCCACACTGGAAATCTAGTCCACCTTGGCCGAAATAATTCTTCAAGCCCAGAAGTTGGACAAGGAGATAGCTGAGATAAAGTAAAAAATGAAGATTGGGAAAGCTAAAGGTTTTCGTGAAGATGAGCAAGGAACCCTTTGGTTTGAGAACCGTATCTATGTGCCCAATGACATCGAGCTCAGGAAGTTGATACTTCAAGAAGCCCACGATTCACCATACTCGATACACCCAGGCAACACCAAGATGTACCTAGACTTGAAGGAAAGTTTTTGGTGGACAGGTATGAAGAAGGATATCGCCGAACATGTTGCGAGATGTGATGTTTGTCAGCGAGTGAAGGCAGAACATCACAAACCAGCAGGGTTACTCCAAACTTTGCCGATACCCGAGTGGAAATGGGATAAGCTAGGCATGGACTTCATCACAGGATTACCCAGGACCCGTTAAGGTTATGATTCCATCTGGGTAGTGGTTGATCGCTTGACCAAGGTGGCACATTTCATTCCCGTGAAGACCACCTACCAGTGCTAAGTTAGCCTAGATATATATGACCAGGATCGTGTGTCTGCATGGAGTTCCGAGGAGTATTGTGTTAGATAGAGGAACACAATTTACCTCAAAGTTTTGGCATCAGTTACATGAAACTTTAGGTACGAGGCTGGAATTCAGTACAGCTTTTCATCCGCAGACCGATGGACAGACTAAGAGAGTCAACCAGATCCTGGAGGACATGTTGAGAGCCTATGTGTTAGACTATGGGTCTAGTTGGGATGACAACTTACCTTACGCAGTGTTCTCCTACAACAATCGTCATCAGACCAGCCTGAAGATGGCCCCTTTCGAAGCTTTATACGGAAGGCGGTGCAGAACACCACTGATGTGGGATGGTGTAGGAGACTGAAAACTTTTTGGTCCCGATCTTATCTGAGATTCTGGAGAGAAGGTCAAGTTGATTCGTGACCGACTCAAGATAGCTCAATCTCGTAGAAGAGTTATGCTGACAGAAAACGCAAGGAAGTGACGCATGAAGTGGGAGACCGGGCATACCTCTGTGTGTCTCCACTTCGCGGAATCAAGAGGTTTGGTGTTAAAGGAAAATTAGCACCCAGATTCATAAGCCCCTACAAGATTCTTGAACGTAGAGGAGAAGTTGCATATAAGCTGGAATTGCTAGAAGGATTGTCCGGAGTTCATGATGTGTTCCATGTTTCTCAGCTGAAGAAATGCCATGCTGAGATGGCTGAAATTCCTTTGAGACACACAGTGCCCCTAGAGGCCATACAACTTGACAGTGATCTGACTTACTAGGAGAAGCCCGTCAGAATCCTCAAGACTGCCAACAGAGTTACCCGTAGCAAGATCATCAAGTTTTGCAAGGTACTATGGAGTCATCACACAGAGGAAGAAGCCACCTGGGAACGTGAAGAAGATCTTCGTCGAGACCACCCACACCTATTCTCTAGCCAACCCGAATCTTGAGGACGAGATTCATCTTAAGGGGCATAGGTTTGTAACATCCCAAAGTTTCACTTTGGAATGTTATGAAAGTAGAAATGCATCATCATCATGTTTGTTGTGTGTAATAAAATTTGTTGAAAGCTCACCTTTGAAATTGCTGAAATAGCATTTCCATTTTCCCTTTTCACTAGCTTCCTATTTGCAAAACATTTCAAACATTTTAAAATATTAGAGGATAAGCATGCCACTCCACACCAGGGACATATTTGTGAAGTTTTGAGCCATAGACAACCAGGGGGTTATTTAAAATATTTTTCAAAAAAGAATTAAAAGCAATTAGGGATTTTGTGGGAAAAAAATATTTTTATTTTCCATTCTCGCCGAGAGAAAATGTTCATTAAATGGCATTAATTCTCCTGGTAATTATGGTATAAAACATTTTATGTTAGGAAATGGCTTTATTACCATTTATTGGTTTTTGATTCACTGGAAACAGAAAAAACAAAGGTTTTAATGCTTTTAAAGAAAACGGACGGCCCACTTACCTTATTCCCCCTCCCGAAATCCCTCCCGATCGGCCACCGACACGCGCCCAGGATTTTCTCCATCTCTAGCAACCGGACCCACCGACCGCTCCCGCAAACCTCGTGGTCATCCTCTCCATTTCGCCCCGCACCTCGTCGGAGATCCATCCCGCGATGGATCCGCCTCCTCCTTCCATTTCTCGATCCTCCGAGCACCCTATAAGAACCCCAACACACTTCACGCCCCATTTCACCCCCGAACGCCCCCTGCCCTCACCAGAATTACCCCACCCCACCTCACCGGAGTTCGAGCGCCACCCGAACCTCTCAGAGCTCCTGCCCATCGCCACCTTCACCCCCACTCCCCTCCGACGTCACCTACGCATGCCGGAGAGTCGCCACCACCGTTTGGAGCTCTCGGAGGCCACCCTCGACCACCGCAACGCCACCTCCGACTCCCTGCCTCCGTCGACATCGCCGGAGACTTCGACTTTCCCCTCTGTAAGCCATCCATCCATCTATAGCCATCAAATCTAGGGTCAACGGGCGAGATTAGATTAGTTAATAAAATGAACTAGTACCCTTTACTCTTCGGCCACCCGCTCGATAACTCCCGCACGCCCACGGCCACGGCCAATCACCGCATGCCACGTAGCACATCGCCGTTAGTTTATTTTTTTCTTTTTCTGTCCTGTTTTAGAAAATAGAATGTTTTCTGTTTTTGTTTTAGTTGTATCTTTTAAAATAATTAGTGTTTTTAATTGATTCTGTTTGCAATAGGTCACAAATTACATGTAGTTTCTTTCTGTAGTCTTAGATTTCAAATTTGATCTTTAAAATTTGAATTTAGTTAAATTTGCTTAAACTACTAAAATCTGTATAACTAGAGTTTAAAATGTATTTTTGAATGAATCTTTTTGCCACTGGTTTGTATTAGTTAGACCTACCATCTCACTTAGTTTGAGAATTTTTAGGATAAATTTGATTAGTGTTTTTAACTAAAACAGAATCTATTTAATTCCTATCAGTTTTAGTTAGTTTAATTTTTCCTTTAGTCAAATTTGAATCTGAGTTAGATTTACTTTTGTTTTAGTTTTTATTAGACTCTATTGTTTCAACATTAGGAATTTACTTGCTGTTAATAAAATAATAATTTGTTTAGTTTTATACTTTATTGCTATAGGAATCTTTACTTTTTTTCTTTAGGTAGAGTTTCATAAAACAAATTAGTTTAGCAATAATTCTTTTCACAAAAGTTTTAAGTAATTCAATTATGTTTTCTAAGAAAGATTTTATTAATTTCTTTTCTGTTAATAAATGTTTTGTTAATAAAAATAGATTAGGTTTACTCTATTGTTATAGGAAACTCTAGTTATCTTCATTAATTAGTGTTTTATAAAAATTATAGTTTTAGTAGTATATCTTTTCACAAAAGTTTTAATGGATTTAATTCTGTTTACTAATAAAAAAATTATAACTTTTCTGTTAACTATTGTTTTGTTACAAAAAATAGTTTTTGTCTTATAATGGTAGTTTTGCCACCAAACTTTGTGAGTCAATTTTGTTGTTTTGATTTTTCTCTTGATTGTTACTATAGAATTGTTTTTGTATTGTTAGTTTAACCTTGCTGATTGTGTGAGTTGAATGCTTATGGTGTGCTCTTGTTTGATTCGTTAGATCATCCGGACTGCGAAGCTTGTTATCTAGAGTCACTTGAGTTCGAAGATCGCCAACAAGGCAAGTCACTTTGATCATGTTTTTACCCAATGTTTTATTGCATTAGTTCTACCATCACCCCATTTGCATGCAAAGTAGGTAAATTGGAAACTTGGTTACATTGTTGTAGTATCATGTGGTAGGTACCCCTTCAACCCTTTGATACTATGGCCCTGGGAAACGTTGTTTTTAAATTTGCTATGCTATTAGTAGACGGGGTTGGTTGTGTGATTCACGAGAGTTGTGAGTTGATAATAATTTCAAGACCTACCTGATGATCAAGACTTCAAGTTTTCAACATTACCTCTGGGTGGATGATGGTTGGAACGGAGCCCTGGAGAAGCCAGTGGTTAGCCTAGGTGTTGCTGGAGAAGTGTCGGTATTCACGCGGAAAGGTCCACCCAGGAACGAAGGGATGGAAGGATGCTTCAAGACCCAAGGCTTACTTGCACAGCCACAAGCCATTATGGGCTCTGGCATGGTTGGATATTGTGGTGACCCTGGACAGGCGGTGCTACGAGATGTAGAAGAACTATAGGAAAGGATGGGCACCGATAGAGTCTCAGAGGAACCCCTTAGAAGACCATGTTTTGGTCATCCATTTCTCAAACACCCTGGAGTGCGAGAAATTCAACAGAGGCGATCAAATCTTGTGGGGGCGTGTGTAAAGCTCTGCAGAGTACCAAAACCTAATCGATTAGCCGTGTCCACGGTCATGGACGACTTGAGCCAAAGGAACTGAAACTATCTAGAATTCTCAACACAATTAATATGATGATGTGGGTATTAATAATTTGGGTATGAGAATTGGTTGGTGGAACCATCTCATTAATCAACCAACTTAGTAACAAGTTCTGCTTAGCCCTCTTGTTGTAGGTAAAATTGGCTTTATGCAAAAACTTACTACCCCACCTGCCATATATGCATGTAGAATAGATGATTACCTTTTTACCCCCTCTTTGTGACTTTGTCGGCATATTCAATATGCTGACCTACACGGCTGCCACATATCATGTTGCAGAGTACTTTTCCGACCAGGAGTGAGGATACGCTCTACGCTCGGTGAGATGCCCTTGGAGTCAGATGGACTCGTCTACTTGAAGCTTTTGCAAGATTTAGTTTATCTCATAAGTTGGCCTTATGCCACATTATTGTAATAAAGGACTCGATATGAGATTTTGATTAATTAATGTTCTGTGATTTCCCTTTGATATATACATTGATGTATCGTGTGTGTACCAGCATGATCATGGGATGGTACGGAAACACCGGAGATTCGACCTTTCAGATCGGGTCGCTACACTAAGGGGTCCCGTCAGGAGCCGGTGGGGCTCGCGTGGTGGGTCCGGATGAGGGTCCTGTCGCAACACGGGCCGCCACTTGAGGCGTCGTCTTGTGGTGACCGGCCAAGGTCAACGGCGTGGCCGGACACCCTGTAGCCATGCCGGGGCAGGTAATGGAATGGTTGAGGCGTGCCGGCACTGTTGGAAGCCCGGTCGCCATCCGCCAGGGTTAGAGGCCCTGACGCCTGCACTGTGGCCTCACGGGCGCTGACCCCCGATGGGATGGGGGCCACTGTTGCCATGCATGGCATGCTAGTGGTATCCAATGCACGGCCGGCTGGGGAGCCAGCCGGCAATGCCCCTAGCCGGCCAGCACGTCGCAGCTGGCGGGCCCTAGCCGGAGGGCCATTACCGGCAGGGAGCAGCCGGATCGCTAGGGGAGGCAGCCCGCCCTTCGGTTGCACAGGGAAGCAGGAGCAAGGGGGTGCTTCAGGCTACCCCGGGGTCATCCCCCCGTCACCGGCACAGGTATGCGCTACGGCCACGGCTTTGTAGGAGATCTTGAGCATGTGGGATTCATCCTTGACGTCCCCCACGATGATGAGGACGCCTCCGCTCCCGAGCATCTTGATGATGTTGTAGCCCAGGTGCGTTGCCGCCATGAATTGAGAGAGCGCGGGGTAGCCGAGTATCGCATTGTATGGGAGGTGGATGTGGGCGACATCAAAGTCGATCTGCTCGGTGCGGAAGCTGGAGCGGGTGCCGAAGGTGACGGGGAGGCGCACCCGCCCCACGGGGACAACGAGTCCGCCGACCACCCCGGAGAAGGGCCTTGAAGGCATGAGGTGGTCACGGGGTAGCTGCAGCGCATCGAAGGCGTCCACGGAGATGAGGTTGAGGCTAGCGCCACCTTCTATGAGGGTCCTGGAGACGGTGACGCCCCGTATGGTTGGTGTGGACACCATGGGAAACGTTCCAGCAGCCGTCGTTGTCTTGGGGTGGTCGTCGGGGCCGAAGGTGATGTCGATCTCCGACCATGCGCGGTGATGCACGGGCTCAGGATGCGGTCAAGCCGCTCCTACGTGGCGTAGAAAATTCTTGATGCGGCGGTCAGAGGATGGTGGCTGTGATCCGACAAGGATGAAGGCGACCGCGGGGGCGGCCCCACGCGCCCAAGCGCGGTCACGCGCCGGGAACCGGCCATTGCCGCGAATCTCGCCCGCCATGGAGTTTTCAAGTTGGGGTCTGACCATCGATGCGGGTGGGGAAGCTCCGACACTCCCCCTACCTAGCATTCCAAATGTCGGATTTCAGGCTCTGCAAAACCCTTAAGATTCGGACACAGGGGCGTGTGCAAATATACCCTGTAGCCTCGCCCAACCTAGCTTGCTACTCGATGAACACAATAGCAAAATCGCACGATGACGAGGAAGAAGATGAACACGGTAGTTTACCCAGGTTCGGGCCACTATGAAGCGTAATACCCTACTCTTGCTTTGGTGGATTGCCTCTCGAGGAGGTGGTGTGGATGAACATGTACAATGTTTTAGGGCCTCATGAGGGCTCCCTTTGTGTGTTCGATGCTCTTTGTGGATGATATAGTATAGTGTTCTTGGGCCTCCTGAGGGCTCTCTTGAGGTGTTCGAGGCCCTCTATGGCTTTGTGGTGGATGAGTGGTGAAATGGATTCTGCGGTGGATCGGATCTGTCGGTTTCGTACCCCTCTACGGTGCAACCTATCCTTTATATATAGTGGTGGGCCGGGTCCTCTTCCCTTATCACAATGGCAGGAAGGGATCCCACAACAGACAAATTTGAAGGGGGCAGGAGTACGTGCTCGCCCTGCCCAAAGGCGATCTTCGCCTCCAAAATAGTTGTCGATGGCGCAGGGATGGGCTCAGCGATGTCTCCCGCCTTGCGGGGTGGGTGGTTGCGGTCTTGTTACACCGGAATGGAAACCTTTGGGGGTGCTTTGGGAATCCGCATACATTCCTGCTCCCTTTGCACCAAAGGGGAAACTACATCGTGTGGTGTGCTGGCTCCCGACTGTCCTTCGTTGCGTCAACCTTGACTCCTGAAGCCGGGCCTTTCATAGAGATCTCTACCGCTCCAGAGGGGGCCCGAGGAGGCCCACCCCTTGACAGTCTTGACGACATTCCTCCCCGCGAGGCCGGGGCCCCCGCGAGGGTCTTTTCTTGAGTGGGGCCATGACCAGCCACGTTTGGTTGATGAAGTGGGCCATGCCCTGGGCCGCATGCAGGTAGGTCTAGGTACCCCTGTTCCCAGAATGCCGACACATGTATTTGTGCCTTGTATTGCGTGGGGGGCTTTAATATTCTGCAGCATAGTGGAGAAAAAATAAGAAGTTAAATCCCTCAAGTTATATGGATAGATTCAACTCCATTATCAATACCATGTGTTTGCGAGAGATCCATATCGAAGGTGGTAAGTACACCTGGTCTAATAAGTAGGCAGACCCCACCCTCGAGAACCTTGATAGGGTGCTCATGAGCAGTGACTGGGAGGACCTTATTCCACTAGTTACAGTTAGGAAACTGGTCAGAGACGTCCCGGACCAAAATCCCTTACTTCTTGCCACTGACAGGCAACGACCGCAAACTCCAAAACCTATAGAGTTCAGGTTTGAAATGAGTTGGATGGCCAATGATAACTTTATTCCTCTACTCGAGAATACTTGGAATAAGCCTGACAAATCTAATGATCCTAGTTAAAACTATCGTTTTCTTGATGGATAGTAATCGATCCCTAGGTCCTGATAACATTCCTGCAGAATTTTATCGCTTTTGCTTTGTTGCTTTCCATGAGGGGACATTGGATATAGAGAGGATTAACAATGGTATCATCACCCTTATACCTAAGATTGATGGGGCCAAAAGAATTCAAGAATTTCATCTTATTTCTCTTCTGTGATGCCCTTACAAATTAATCACTAGAGTTCTCGACAACAGAGTTGTGATTTTTCCTAATAAGCTCATCAGCTGCCATCAAAATCCCTTTATTAAGAAACGCAACATCATGGATGGTATTCTGAACTTGCATGAGATTTTATATCACACTCGTGTGAAGAAAAAAGTGGGCATTGTCCTGAAGCTTGATTTTGAAAAGGCCTATGATAAGGTCAATAGGGATTTCTTGCTGGAGCGTCATAAACTTAGAGGCTTTAGTGACAAATGGTGCGGGTCGATAGTGAATTTTTTGCATCACGGGATTGTCAGTGTCAAGATCAATAATACCGTAGGGCCTTACTTTCAAAGTCATAAGGTGTACGTCAAGGAGACCCCATGTCCCCTTTCATGTTCAATCTTGTTGTTGAGAACTTGACTATAATGATCATTAATGCTCAGGGTAGCAATCTCGTTAAGAGGCTAGCTGATGATCTCGTTCCCAATGGAATTGCTATACTATAGTATGCTGATGACATGGTCCTATGTATAGAAGATGATTTTGATAAAGCAATTACCCTAAAAATACTTCTTTCGCTGTTTGAACTCATGTCTGGTCTTAAAATTAATTTCATGAAAAGCAAGTGTTGTGTGTGTGTTGTGGGGGGGATGACACAACCTTCCAAAAGTATGCAGATTTGTTTGGATGTCAGATTTCGCATTTCCCTATGAAATACTTATGGGTCCATGTATGTCATTCTACCTTACGGAATGTGGACTGGGAGTTTGTTGTTGTTTGCTATTTAAAGAGGTCTGACTCCAGGATAGGGGATGTGACCTCCTCTGGTGGGAGGCTGACACTTCTTAACTCTTCCTTATCGAGCATTGCCTTTTACTACATGTCCATGTTTCTCCTATCCAAAACTTCCATTGAAAGATTGGATAAGTATAGACTGTGGGATCACTAGAAGAGACGTCTAGAGGGGGTGAATAGACTACTTGCATAAATTAAAACCTAACCTTTCCCAAGTTAATGGGTTAGCAGATTTTCGCATTTCTAACAAATCTAGTGCACCCTACACATGCTAGTCAACAAATATGGCAACATAAAGTAAAGACAAGCACATGTAAGAAGGAGTAGAGGTAGGAAGATCAAACGCAATTTCGAGACACGAAGATTTTCCCATGGTTCTGATAGGTGGCACTATTGTACATCCGCGTTTATGGAGACTTCAACCCATGAAGGGTAACGGTCGCGAGAGTCCACGGAGGGCTCCACCCACAAGGGATCCACGAAGTAGCAACCTTGTCTATTCCATGATGGACTACGTCCATGGAGGACTAGCCTTACTTGGGGTATATCTTCACGAAGAAGGCGATCTCCTTGCCCTTACAAACTTCTTGGTTCAACTCCACAACACAAAGTAGGAGGCTCCCAAGCAACACCTAACCAATCTAGGAGGCACCACACTCCAAAAGGTAATAGGGTCGATAGTAACGATGAACTCCTTGCTATTTTGTTTCAAATGATAGTCTCCTCAACACTCAATCACTCTCTCATAGATTTGGCTTGGGTAGAAGAGATTGATGGGGTGGAAAGCAACTTGGAGAGGCTAGAAATCAAGATCCATATGGTTGGAGTGGATGATCTTGACCTCAACACAAGGGTAGGTGGTTCTCTCGTAGAAAACTGGATATGGGAAGTGTGGGTCTGTTCTGAGTGCTTCTCTTGCGAGTGTGGTGTGGTCGATGGCTATATATAGGCATCTCCAAAAATCTAACCATTATAACATTATTGACCAACTCGGTGAAACCGAAGTGAAAACTTAGTTGCACCGACTAGTGCAAAATGTGGCAACTTTAGGTTTTTTGGTGAGACCAATATGGAAATCTCGGTGGTACTAGTATGAGTGGCCGAGGGCAATTACACAACTCAGTGAGACCGATTCACAATTCTCGAAAATTCTGATTTTGTAAATGAGACATCAGAGAGTTGATCACTGATCTTGGTGGAACCAGTATGAAACTTGGTAGTACCGAGAAGTGGTACTTGGCTAGGGTTTCTGTCTGGGGTTTTAACTTGGTATAGCCGATATGAAATTGTTGGTGGCATTGATTTTGAGTGGTAGGTTCTATGACAGAAAATTGTGCGAGAGCTTGTGGGTGTTTTTGGTGACTAACACTTGATCACTTTGAGCATTTCATTCACCATTATTACCTCAACCCCTTTTGATAGTATTGGCTTTCCAATGGACCCAAAGTGATTTCTCACAAAATAAAATGTAGAGTCTTCATGCTTGTATCTTGGACAATCCTATTCCTTGCATCTTGGGGTCTCCCGACAATCCTTTCGCCAACCCTCTCTATGGACTTCATCTGAAATAAGCTAGATAAAACTGTTAGTCCAAGAGACAATGTATGTTGTCGTGAATTATCAAAACCACCAAGGGAGAATATGTGCTTTCATAGACGCAAATTTTTCTCGTGTGGGGGCAGGGGTAAGAAAAGATATCACTTGGTTAAATGGAATAGAGTTTGTAGGTTAAAAAGGAAAGAAGGCATGGGTGTCAAAAACTTACACATACAGAATGTTGCTCTTCTTGTTAAGTGGTGGTGGAAATTAGACATGTGCAATGGGATTTGGCAAGAAGTGGTTAAAGCTAAATATCTAGAAAAAAAAATACTTGATTGCTACTGTCAAAGGGAAGTTTAAGGATTCCCCTATTTGTAAATCCTTATTAAAGGTGAAGGAAAGTTACATTGCAGTCGGGAAAGTTCCGATCAAGTTTGGGGATGTTGCCAGGATTTGGCATGATCCTATAGATGATCTCCCCCCCCCCCTCCAAGAGAGATTCCCTGATCTTTTTAGCATTGCTAACTTCCCAGATGATACCCTGGTCCAATTCCGAGAGAAGGTAGAAGTGCTTTGTTTAGACGTAGACTTAATAGTACTTTGACACATCAATATAATGATGTTTGTGCTGCGATCAGTCGCTTTAGCACTAAAACTGAACATGATAAGATTGAGTGGCCTTCTGGGTCCAAAGGGAAATAGACTACTAAATCTATCTATTCATATCTGGAAAGAAATCTTGCTGGTAGTGATTACAGAGGGATTCGCGGAGCGAAGCTCCACATAAAAATTAAAAAAAATTGTGGAAACTCTTTCAAGAAGCCGTTCTTGCTAGGGTTGTGATGAGGCGTAGAAAGTGGGCTGATAACCCTTGCTGCTCCTTTTGTAGTCATACAGAAACATATATTCACTTGTTTTTCAATGTCATGTGGCTATAATTGCTTGGCGCACGGCAGGGGCGATGCTGGGGATTCATCTTTGCCCCAATAATCTCTCTAAGTTCTACTCTTGGTGCTTTGCTTTTCTCCCTGATGGAGAACACTTTTCCATGATGGGGTTGGCTGCGATCTGCTGGTGTCACACCCTGTGTTTTGCCTCTCATAACTAAGTTATCATGACTCAAAAATCAGGGCAAATTAAAAAAAAAATTGTGCTTGTGATGCTTGACTTGATTGTTGATTTCTTGTTTGCTTTTATGTGCTCTATATTCATAAAATCCCTCCTACTCTCAAAACTCTTTTCCTTGATCCCAACTCTTGTCCAATGATCATGCCATGTGAATAGAACTTGAAAATATTTTTACAAAATTTTATTTTGGCCAAAAAGCATTTATTTAAATTAGTTTTTCAAAAAACCCTGATTTGAGATTTGCACTCCAAGTCCCCAAATTGTGTGGATCCTTTTCCCCCAAATGCTTTATTTCGAACCTACTATATATATAACTTCCCAAAACCACAAAATTTTATTTTAAAAGATTATTTTCATATTTTATTTAAAGGCTTTTTTAAGGCCAGAAATGGTCTTTTATAGGGAAAAATTATTTAAATGCTTTGAAAATATTCGGGAAAATTTAGGAAAGCTCACTGGACATGTATTGTCCATATATGAGAGTTTCAAGGCATGGTCATGTTCAAAGTATTAGACAAAACCCTTCAAAACCAATTCTGCCTATTTCAAGCATTTGAAATATTTCTATAAGAAATATTCTAAAATAAATCCAGGAAAATTCCAGCATGTCACATATGATATATGTTATCCTCTTGCCATGTTTCATCTCAATCCTAATTATTTTGGTTCACCAAAATATCCTAAAACCATTCATGTCTAGAGCCAAATTTGACCAACTTTGCATTGTGAAGTATCTCCTATTGAGCTCAAACTTTGTGGACATGATATAATCCTCCAATAATGCATCCACACCACATGGTGCATCAAGGAGAACAGATTAACTTGTCCAAATCCCCTCAAAACCATTTCTGTTGATTTTAAGAATTTGGTAATATTACATTGCTAAGTGTCCCCATTGGGCCCCAAACTTTTTGTGTGTGTTATAGTCCCTAAAATATGTCACCACATCAAGTGGTGCATCAAGGGGAATGGATTTGCATAGCTAGATCTAAGAAAATGCATTTCTGTCCATTTCTAGGGTTTATAACATTTGTATTGCCAACTTTTCTAAAATGAGCTCAAAACTTGTGGTCACTCCTAATTTTACCCATAATTTTATCTTGTCAAAACCCACAGCAAGTGGAGGCCTTTTGCTTGCCCAGAACTCCATCAAACACCTTCTGGTGTATTCTAGGATTCACTATTTTGACCACTTATACGCTTCCCCTTGAGCTCAAAATTTTACCAGAGCCCTTAGTAGTTCCCCTTTACCTCTAGTAAACTTGGCATGGCCTTAGCTCACTGATTGGCCTGGTAAAACTCTCCATTTACCCCATGGATAGCAATTTTCCCCCTCTCTCTCATATTATATCATCTACCTAGGGCATCCAAGGCCAGTAGGGCTTATTTTAGACCATACTAGATACCCTAGACACTAGTGGCCGCGCCCTACATGGCAAAGACATGCCTCGGCATGTAAGGCTCGTGCTCTGGAGCACGCTACAATGCACCCACGCACTGTAGCTTGCCCAATTAGAGGCACCCGACGGCATTGGGCGTCGAGGACGTGTCCCCCGAGTTCTTCTGGATGTCCACAGCACGCTACATGGTCGGCCCCATCCTCCCTGGCCTTCCTCTCTCCCCTGTCAGGCACGCCCGAGCATCACCCATGGACTCCGTCCACTGTGCGCCTTGGTAGGGCTACTTAAGCCCGCACCTGAGCACCTACTGCCTCCCTTCTCTCTCTCCCTCCCCCGTGGACCGCCCGGACCTCCCCATTCTCCTCCCGAGCTTCCCTTCTCCTCCATGGCCGAAGCCCCGCCAGCGGCTCCGCTCAAAAATCCGGCCACAACGACTTCCCCCTACTTCCCTGAGCCTCTCCAGGACCCACCCTCGCATCTGCGCTCCTTCCCGCTCCTCTCTCATCTCTCTAGTTGACCGGAGCGCCACTGCCACTGCCGCCCATCACAAGCCTCCGCCGCAGCCGGGGTCTCCCCTCCCTGGTGCTCCCACGCGAAAGTGAGGCACCCAGGCGGATGCGGGACCCCATGTTGATCCCTCCGGTGGTCGGGCCATCACCGAAGGTGGCCAGAGCCACTAGGGCCGGTGCCAGCGAGTGCTCGGTCCTCCTCCCCTGCCCTGTTCCGTTCGAGCGGGAGGTGGAGGATGAACCTGACGAGGGGGGCCCCTGTCAGTGACCAGAGGGCCGGGCCCAGCCGGTTAAGTGGACACGGCTCCCGCCGTCTCCGTTTTCCGGCGGTGGAAGTGCCCTGTGGGAAGGCGCCTTCGACGTCGCCGGCCTCCCGTGCGGCTAGGCTAATGGGTCAGCCCGTCTACCTATCCTACGATGTGTGCGCTAAATAGCACACACGTATAAGCCTTTTTCCTTTTTGAATTATTTATTTTCTATAGGGCTTGTAAAATCCATAGAAAAATCGTAGTAGCTTCAAATTTAGTGATTCAAAATCCTAGATATTCCTAAAATCATTTCCTATCAAAATATGTGCATTGCACAATTTTCCATAAATCTTTTCAAATAGTTCAAATTAAAAATTGAATTTGAACCATATAGAACCCCACTTTGTAAATTCCTAGGGAATTATTAGTAACTCAAAATGGGGTGATTCAAGTTCCTATCTATGTCTAAATTCATGCCCTAATTAGGGAACATGTTTCCTGGTGCCTCTTTGCCATCCAAATAATTGAGCAATTTATTCAGGTATAACCCACTTTGAAAATCCCTAGGATATTCTTACAACCTCCAAAACCAGTAAAACCACTTCCTAAGTGTTTCTAAAATCATGCCCTATTAAATGGGTGCCTTCACCCATATTTGTAAACATCTTTTCTGTAGACATCTTATCGGGACACCAATTCCTCCATCCGTCCATTCCAAAACCATTGTTGATCCAACTCTAGTTCAACCATTTTATAAATTTTTCTCATGACAAGAGAGGTATAAGAAAAATATATTTCCTATTTATAGAGCACTTTATTTTCTGCTTGTTGTGTTGCTTATTGCAGTTGTGTCCGGCAATAGTTGACGAAGTAGACAAAGTGCTCGGATGGATGAGAAGCGGGTGAAGACCTTGAAGACATTGCTAAGCCAGGCAAGCAGTGCTTTGACCATGTTAAGAAACTTTTTATGCATGTCATATAGCACTTATTGGTTAGATTATTGATCATGATGTGGTGTCCCCCTCCCCTTCGGTGGGATGCCTCCGATACTTTTCTATTGACACTTGCATCGTGCATGACCCTACAACCTTATGAGGGTTGTGCGGGTGGGTGTAGATAGGATTCTAATAGATGCTACGCAAGAGGGATGGGATTTATGCATAGTGATGGGAAGGAAGAAATGATTTCAATGACTTTTCGAAAACCTCGTCGGGTGCCACAAATGCCCAAGGGATATATTGATGAGATGGGCGACCACTTGAGAAAGAAGTGGTGTGCCGGACCAAGTGAGTATGTGTTTTCGAAAACGGATTAGATTTAAGGTCTGATGACCGTCCCAAACTTACATGCGCAACCACGATACCCCTTATGGGACGGGGCTTTGTTGATTACCTTGGTGGGTACTGGCAAGGAGCCCGCATTAATAGTGGCGGGAGTGGCGTGGTCACTCTCGATACGGCGTCGTACCAATATGTACGATCATGGGTTGTCTTCATAGGCACCGGGCACACCGTTGGTCCACTCATGGATGGTACGATTTAGAGCGAGGCTCGTGTGATGTACATCGTGAGGGCTGGGTACCAATCGAGTGGACTCTTTGTTTAGTATCGCTAGGGAAAGGCATTGTTTGGGTGCTTACCTCGGGTATGTTGTATACCGCGAGTCGTGGATAACACGGAAGTTCCCCGAGTCTTGTGGGTAAAATGTGCAACCTCTGCAGAGTGTAAAACTATTCGAATAGCTGCATCTACGGTCATGGATAGTTGGAGGTCCTTCTTAAACTACGTCCAGATGTTTTCGCAAACTTGGTGTGAGTATGGGTGTGATGGTGACAAAGAGGTCACACGAGCTAAGTCTGATGACTTAGCATGGAAATTGAACTAAGTCCGATGACTTAGCATATTGAATGAACATGAGATGTACTACCCCTGCTTATGACAATATCTATAACCCAGTCATATGGATATCTACCAAACTGTTGACGCATGCTTACTTAGTTACTTGATCATGTCATTTCATAAAAAAATGGCTTTCCGCAAATTACCTACTTAGTGCTATATCGTGCATCATTTTTACCTTGTTCCACAACTTGGTTGCTTGTGAGTACATTCAAAGTACTCATTGGCTTGCCACTAGTTATTTAATTGGCCAGGCATGGTAGAACAGGAGTATGTTGAAGAGTTTGTTGGTGATGTGCGAACTAGGACGCTTCCCAGTCAGAATGCTTGTAGGTTGAGGCAGATGGCATGGGTTCATGATTTCGTTGAGGAATTCCGCTGGAATCGTATGAAGACTTTTGCCATAAAGGCCATATTTAAGTAAACCGGTATGTAATGGATGTAAGACTCTTGTTATTCAGTTTTTGTGTGTTCAGTGAGCATTGATCTCTGGGATCACTGTGCATGTTCATTCGGTGATCACGACTTTTGAGTCGGGGTCCCCACAGAGCTGGTACCAAAGCCATCCTGACTGTAGGAAGCCCTTAGTTTGCATGGACATTAGTTAGGACAAAATTGTTTTCCTAGACCCTTCAAAACACTTGCAAAGGCTACGGTATTTCTTAGCTCTTCTAAGCTTTCAAATAAACTGAAGGATTGTGCCTAGCACTTCCACCATTTCTATTTTTGGCTCTCCTCGTCTACTTTTCAAAACTTTGCAAATGGTCGCTACTACCCTCGTGCCCTTGACCACGGGATTCCTTGTAATCCTCATGGGTAACCCAGGAAGCCACCTTGCCAGACGATTTCCAAATATCTTGGACCCAAGTTGGCGACACTAGACAAGGAGCTACCAGCAAAGGATACCTTCCCGAAGGATGAGGATGTCAAGACTTAGATGATGGTGACACCCTTGACACTGCCCCAGGATGATGCCACCTTAGTCTTTGATGACTAGGGCACAAGACATGCAATGTGATGATATGCATCGCTAATAGAGCAACCCTATCCTTTTCGTTGTTGTGTTGACAACCACCGGTGGATGGGAACCTTGCCATTTGGTCCGCCTCACCATAGTGAGCAGGAAAACGGTTCTCTTCATCCCCCGTTCTCGGTGTCGATATTATCAACTTGACCAACAGGTTGGAGCTCTACCATGCCTTGTTAATGTCATTGCATAAAGGATTGCCTACCTAGAACCCTCGGCGTCTCAAGAGACAAGAAGGCATTGTCACGATTACGAGGACGCCAAAATACCATGTCAACAACAGCAGTGAAGAATCACCTTCGTTGTCAACTCAACAGACCCGAAGTAGTCAAGGACTCTTCAGGCACAACCAGGATCATTTTGATGAACAATAACCAGAGGCATAGAGACACCTGAAGACGACCCCGAACTCATAGTGGACTCCTCCCCAAGACACGAAGCAAGCACGACTAATGAGTCCGAGAACCCCTAGGGTAGGATAGGTCGTGTGTCCCCCATGCTAAGTCGAGTCCGTATGATGCTTCAGATGGAACCATGATGTGTGTTGCTTGTTTTGCCTGTTTGTGCTTTGGTGTAAGTCTCACTTTTTCCCTAGGCAACAAGTGCGCGACTATATCACCTACCTTACCTTGATGTTTGAGTTTGGCCTTTTCGGCACTTGCTTGATTGCACTTGCACTATACCACCCCCTTAGGCATGCTCCTATATGCTACTTTACCTCTCCCCAATCTCGTCAACTGAAGACCAGCAAGATCAGATGCACCAAGGATCCACCTCGACAAGCAACCGACACTGAAGACTTCGACTACAACAAACTCAGCAAGAGGGAACCCCGTATAGTTATGCTCTCCTTCAAGATTAGAAACCCCTCCCTTGCCCAACCTATACCTCACAAGCTCCTCCAGCACAAGCCTCTGATCATGTGTTTAACACATGGATTTGCCAGAGCACTTATTGAGCTTCATTAACCCCTGCTTTGCACTGGGATCATTATGGAGCTAGTGATCATAGTGAACAAACATCCTTCATTCTTACGCTAGCACTAGAACCTTGATGCCATAGAAAGGGTCATTCTGAGGATATACTATTTCCTGACATGATTTGATTTAGCCATAATAGATGTCTTAAGAAGGTACTTGAGACCCTTGGGTGGATTACGAGGCTTGATGTTGGTAGATGAGCTTGGTGGATCAAGATTGATAGAGTAGCAGAACTTACTTGTCCATTGAGAAAACTGGATCAGTAGGACAAATATGGTAACAAGCTAGAATTCTTGGTGGATATATGACTTGACTTTGGCAAGAGACGCTTGATGGTGGATTGAAGGTGATATGTTAGTAACTGGAGTAACTAGTAGGGAATTCTTACTAGATGTGAGCCTTGGATTTAAATAGGTGATCCTACTAGGTGCTCGAGATCAATTAAACCACATGATCCGAAGTAACTTGGATTTAGCCCAATGATCTTGATCATGATACCATGTCTCTCGGTGGATGATAATTAGAAGGAATCAGATGATGATAGCGATAATTTAAGGATCTATATAAGCTTGACCTTGGAGTGTAGTGGGCCATGAGATTGGAAGTTCATGACAATAGTCCTTGCAATAAGATGTGGATTATATGAACTCGAGGAGATTATGCTGGACACCGTCGATGCTGGATTTGTAGCAGTAATGGACCACGTAATAGTGGATGATATGCGTGGATCAATTAAATTGGATCCGTAGGAAGGAAACAAGATCTTGGAGTGGTTGGTCCTTAGCATAGAAATGCAACACCTTAGACCTTGGATAGGTCAGAAGGACAATTGGATTGGTAGTGTCGTGATCAAGCTTAGCGTCTTGTAACTTATCTCGAGGATTTTTATATAGGGACATATGTGAGTTAGCTATCTTATGCATATGAGATTTTCAGCATAGTCATTCTCTCAAAACCTTGGAGATATGAGTAGCATATGCAATATTGGACTTGAATTATATCAGATGAAACCTTCGAGGATATAGGGTGATTTTGTTTGGAGTAATAGACAGTAATGTTGGCATCTAATAGTTGTGCTCGGGATAAGGTGTTAGGCGTTCACTCACATCCTAAGCTCCTTGAAACCGGAAGCTTTACCAGACCATGACGCGGTCGGGCTAAGACCATAGGCTCTGGCTCTAAGTCAAAAAAACCATGGTTGATACCCCATCGTGACCCCCCCCCTCACCCTTTCCATAAGGAAGGTGTCCACAAAGACCTCTACTAGGTTGGACCACAAACCCTTGAGACTAGTGACCATCCGGGACGAATGCCCGCTCCTTTAACATACCCCATGAGCAATGTGTTTGTGTGGTACTTCGAGAAATAGGTTGTTGTCCTTTGGAATAACGTGCTTATTCACCCAATGAAAGGAGGGACACCTTGGTCCTGTTTGGACTAGCCCCATGAACAGCCATTACCATGCCTCTCGAGTATATGGTCTCACCTTGAAGGAGTTGGACTACTTGAAGCACCTTCCCTACAAAAGAAGACTTTTTTGCCCAAGCAAGATGAAGGACCACTACGATCGTGGAGCCGTAGCAACAATGAAGAAGAAGTCAAACACCACTCCTCTGTCAGATACCTCAACTGGACTATATCCAGAAGCATCTACGTACAAGCCCGGTGAAGCCCTTGGACATTAAGAGGATTAAAGATCCCCTCGCTTTAAATGGTCATCTATCAGTTCCTGACCAGGATGGAACTGAGAAGTTGACGGCACCCCCACCCCACCACCTTGACGGTGTACGTTGGGCATGACGTCCCTACTCCCCTCGGGTGCCTGGAACGGAGAGGAACGACTGTCATGACCTCATTGCTAGCCCTTTTTGGTTCAATCAAGGACATGAACCTGACTCGATCATGGTATACCAACTGTCAAAGATAGCTCACCCCTCTTGCCAAGCGTCAGACCTTGGGGATTAGATGGCTGATCTATACTATGAATAGTCACCTTATCTAGAACCCCACCGAAACCTTCCCAGATGGTAGAACATGTTTTGACAACAAGTATCTAGTCTCGGTCTTAGGGACGAGAGCCAGCGCAGACTTTGCCACGGAGAGACGAGTAGACAAAACACTCAAGGACCCTCCAGAAATGTGCGTCCATGACGATGAAGACAAATGACCAGAGAAGAATGAAGAACCTACCTAAGAAACTCACTCAAGAAGAAGATCTCGACGAGAATCCCATGATGACGCACCTCAGCACTCTCAAAGATGGAGACCACCTACGGCTGAAGACCCCTGCTTTAAGGAAGATAAGGACATCCCCGTCAATGAGAAGCTACGCCAAGACCTAATCCTTCTATTCTAATGCGAGACATCTAGATGTCACTGACCAACGTGAGTAGTCCTACGACCAGCACACAGACACACTACTTGGTCAGGTATTCCGACTTTGGGATACACACACAAGCCAGGCCCTTGCTAGAACCTTGTCCACCAAACCCTTAACCGTTAGGCAAGCCTAGCATATTGTGAGAACCCTGTTCACCCTTGGATGAAGTCAACGATGCACTCGATGACCTGTCATCAGACACTTCAAGATCCAGAAGGACAACCACACCGGAGCAGAAGCAACGTCGTACGTGAAGACTACCTCACCTCTGAATGTCTGCATCAGCACCCAGCCTAGGAATCTCAGGGACGAGATTCTTGTAAGGGGGGTAGGTCTGTCACACCCTGTGTTTTGCCTCTCATGAGTAAGTTATCATGACTCAAAAATCAGGGCCAATTAAAACTTTTTCTGTGCTTGTGATGCTTCACTTGATTGTTGATTTCTTGTTTGCTTTTATGTGCTCTATATTCATAAAATCCCTCCTACTCTGAAAACTCTTTTACTTGATCCCAACTCTTGTCCAATGATCATGCCATGTGAATAGAACTTAAAAATATTTTTACAAAAAATTGTTTTGGCCAAAAAGCATTTATTTAAATTAGGTTTTCAAAACCCCCTGATTTGAAATTTGCACTACAAGTCCCCAAATTGTGTGGATCCTTTTTCCCCAAATGCTTTATTTGGAACCTACTATATATATAACTTCCCAAAACCATAAAATTTTATTTTAAAAGATTATTTTCATATTTTATTTAAAGGCTTTTTCTTAAGGCCGGAAATGGTCTTTTATAGGGAAAAATTATTTGAATGCTTTAAAAATATTTGGGAAAATTTAGGAAAGCTCACTGGACATGTATTGTCCATATATAAGAGTTTCAAAGCATGGTCATGTTCAAAGTATTGGACAAAACCCTTCAAAACCAATTATGCCTATTACGAACATTTGAAATATTTCTACAAGAAATATTCTCAAATAAATCCAGGAAAATTCTAGCATGTCACATACGATATATGTGATCCTCTTGCCATGTCTCGTATCAATCCCAATTATTTTGGTTCACCAAACTATCCTAAAACCATTCCTGTCCAAAGCCAAATTTGACCAACTTTGCATTGTGAAGAATCTACTATTGATCTCAAACTTTGTGGACATGAAATAATCCTCCAATAATGCTTCCACACCAAATGGTGCATCAAGGAGAACAGATTAACTTGTCCAAATCCCCTCAAAACCATTTCTGTTAATTTCAAGAATTTGGTAATATTACATTGCCAAGTGTCCCCATTGGGCCCCAAACTTTTTGTGAGCGTTATAGTCCCTAAAATATGTCACCACATCAAGTGGTGAATCAAGGGGAATGGATTTGCATAGCTAAATCTAAGCAAATGCATTTCTGTCCATTTCTAGGGTTTACAACATTTGAATTGCCAACTTTTCTCAAATGAGCTCAAAACTTGTGCTCAGTCCTAATTTTACCCATAATTTTATCCTGACAAAAACCACAGCAAGTGGAGGCCTTTTGCTTGCCCGGAGCTCCATCAAACACCTTCTGGTGTATTCTAGGATTCACTATTTTGACCACTTATACTCTTCCCCTTGAGCTTAAAATTTTACCAGTGCCCTTAGTAGTTCCCCTTTACCTCCAGTAAACTTGGCATGGCCTTAGCTCAATGATTGGCCTGGTAAAACTCTCCATTTACCCCAAGGAGAACAAGTTTTCCCCTCTCTCTCATATTATATTAGCTACCCAGGGCATCCAAGGCCAGTCGGACTTATTTTAGACCATCCTAGATACCCTAGACACCAGTGGCCGCGCCCTACATGCAAAAGACATGCCTTGGCATGCAAGGCTCGTGCTCTGGAGCACGCTACAGTGCACCCACGCACTGTACCTTGCCCAATCAGAGGCACACGACAGCATTGGGCGTCGGAGACGTGTCCCCCGAGTTCTTCTCGATGTCCGCAGCACGCTGGATGGTCGGCCCCCTCCTCCCTGGCCCTCCTCTCTCCCCTGTCAGGCATGCCCGAGCGTTGCCCATGGACTCCGTCCATGGTGTGCCTCGGCAAGGCTACTTAAGCCCACACCTGAGCCCCTGCTGCCTCCCTTCGCTCTCTCCCTCCCCCGTGGAATACCCGGACCTCCCCATTCACCTCCCGAGCTTCCCTTCTCCTCCATGGACGAAGCCCTGTCGGCGGCTCCGCTAAAAAAATCCGGCCACAGGAGCTTCCCCCTGCTTCCCTGAGCCTCTCTAGGACCCTCCCTCGCCTCTGCGCTCCTTCCCGCTCCTCTCTCATCTCTCCAGTTGGCCGAAGCACCGCTGCCACTGCCGCCCATCGCCGGCCTCTGCCGCGGTCGGGGTCTCCCCTCCCTGGTGCTCCCACGCAAAAGTGAGGCACCCAGGTGGATGCGGGACCCCATGCCGATCCCTCCGATGGCAGGCCCATCGCCGGAGGTGGCCAAAGCCGCTGGGGCCAGTGACGGCGAGCGCTCGGTCCTCCTCCCCTGCTCTACTCCGTTCGAGAGGGAGGTGGAGGATGAACCTGACGATCGGGGCCCCTGTCAGTGACCAGAGGGCCGGGCCCATCCAGTTAAGTGGACACAGCTCCCGCTGTCTCCGTTTTCCTGCGGTGGAAGCACCCTGTGGGAAGGCGCCTTCGACGTCGCCGGCCTCCGCGCGGCCAGGCTAATGGGTCGGCCCGTCTACCTATCATGCGTCATGTGCGCTAAATAGTGCACAGGTATAAGCCGTTTTCCTTTTTGAATTATTTATTTTGTGTAGGGCTTGTAAAATCCATAGAAAATTCTTAGTATCTCCAAATTTAGTGATTCAAAATCCTAGATATTCCTAAAATCATTTCCTATCAAAATATGTGCACTGCACAATTTTCCATAAATCTTTTCTGATAGTTCAAATTCAAAATTGAATTTGAACCATATAGAACCCTGCTTTGTAAATTCCTAGGGAATTATTAGTAACTCCAAATGGGGTGATTCAAGTTCCTATCCATGTCTAAATCCACGCCCTAATTAGGGAACATCTTTCCTGGTGCCTCTTTGTCATCCAAATAATTGAGCAATTTATTCAGGTATAACCCACTTTGAAAATCCCTAGGATATTCTTACCAACTCCAAAACCAGTAAAACCAGTTCCTAAGTGTTTCTAAAATCATGCCCTATTAAATGGGTGCCTTCACCCATATTTGTAAACATCTTTTCTATAGACATCTTATCGGGACACCAATTCCTCCATTCCTCCATTCCAAAATCATCGTTGATCCAACTCTATTTCAACCATTTTATAATTTTTTCTCATGACCAGAGAGGTCTAAGAAAAATATACTTCCTAGTTATAGAGCACTTTATTTTCTGCTTGTTGTTTTACTTATTGCGGTTGTTTCTGACGAGAGTTGACGAAGTAGACAAAGTGCTCGGATGGACGAGAAGCGGGTGAAGACCTCGAAGACATTGCTAAGCCAGGAAAGCAGCCCTTTGACCATGTTAAGAAACTTTTATGCATGTCATGTAGCACATAATGTTTTGATGATTGATCATGATGTGGTGCCCCCCCCCTTCGGTGGGATGCCTCCGATACTTTTCCGTTGACACTTGCATCGTGCATGACCCTACCACCTTATGAGGGTTGTGTGGGTGGGTGTAGATAGGATGCAAATAGATGCTACGCAAGAGGGATGGGATTTACGCATAGTGATGGGAAGGAAGAACTGATTTCAATGACTTCTCGTAAAGCCCGCCGTGTGCCACTAATGCCCAAGGGAGATATTGATGAGATGGGCAACCACTTGAGAAAGAAGTGGTGTGCCAGAGCAAGTGAGTATGTGTTTTTGAAAACGGATTAGATTTAAGGTCTGTTGACCGTCCCAACCTTACATGCGCAACCACGATACCCCTTATGGGACGGGGCTTTGTTGATTACCTTGGTGGGTACTGGCAAGGAGCCCTCATTACTAGTGGCGGGAGTGGCGTGGTCACTCTCGATACGGGCTCGTACCGGTATGTATGATCATGTGTTGTCCTCACAGGCATCGGGCACACCGTTGGTCCCCTCATGGATGGTACGATTTAGAGCAAGGCTCATGTGATGTACATCGTGAGGGTTGGGTACCAGTTGAGTGGACTCTTTGTTTAGTATCACTAGGGGAAAGGCATTGTTCGGGTGCTGACCTTGGGTATGTTATATACTGCGAGTCATGGATGACACGGAAGTTCCCCGAGTCTTGTGGGTAAAGTGTGCAACCTCTATAGAGTGTAAAACTATTTGAATAGCCGCATCCGCGGTCATGGACAGTTGGAGGTCCTTCTTAAACTACGTACGGATGTTTTTGCAAACTTGGTGTGAGTATGGGTGTGATGGTGACAAATAGGTCACACGAGCTAAGTCCGATGACTTAGCATGGAAATTGAACTAAGTCCGATGACTTAGCATGATGAATGAACATGAGATGTACTACCCCTTCTTATGATGATATCTATATCATGTTCATATGGATATCTGCCAAACTGTTGACGCATGCTTACTTAGTTACTTGATCATGTCATTGCATAAAAAAATTGGCTTTCCACAAATTACCTACTTAGTGCTATATCATGCATCATTGTTACCTGGTTCCACAACTTGGGTTGCTTGCGAGTACATTCGAAGTACTCATTGGCTTGCCACTGGTTATTTAATTGGCTAGGCATGGAAGAACAGGAGTATGTTGAAGAGTTCGTTGGTGACGAACATGCGAACTAGGACGCTTCCCAGTCAGAATGCCTGTAGGTTGAGGCAGATGGCATGGGTTCATGCTTTCGTTGAGAAATTTCGCTGCAATCATATGAAGACTTGGCCATAAATGCCATATTTAAGTAAATCGGTATGTAATGGATGTAAGACTCTTGTTATTGAGTTTCTGTGTGTTCAGTGAGCATTGATCTCTGGGATCACTGTGCACGTTCATTCGGTGATCACGACGTATGAGTCCGGATCCCCACAGCTGGGCCATTTGGAATTGTAGAAACCGTGCAACATTTGAATCCAAGAAATTGTCATCTCCTTTTGATATTGTCTTCATAGCTTGTGTTCACCTAAAATACTAGGCATGTTTGCTGAAGAAGGAGGAGCTACTACTACTGGAGAATGGGGCCTCGATGCTGAAGGAAACCACCAAGAAGATGATGATCTATGCTTCAGCTCATGTTGATGGAGCGATGGGGTGATCCTAGTGGTTTGTTGGAAGAATGGAAGATGAAGTGGTCCATCTTTTTCCATCTACTCGTTCAACAGCACCTCCTCTCAAACCCTAGTTCATCTCTTGTGTTCAATCTTTGTATCGAAACCTCGGATTGGTACATGTGGGTGACTAGTAGTGTTGATTACTGTTGGAAATATGCCCTAGAGGCAATAATAAAATGGTTATTATTGTATTTCCTTGTTCATGATAATTGTCTATTGTTCATGCTATAATTGTGTTAATCGGAAACCATAATACATGTGTGAATACATAGACCACAACATGTCCCTAGTGAGCCTCTAGTTGACTAGCTCGTTGATCAATAGATGGTCACGGTTTCATGGCCATGGACATTGGATGTCATTGATAACGGGATCACATCATTAGGAGAATGATGTGATGGACAAGACCCAATCCTAAGCATAGCACAAGATCGTGTAGTTCGTTTGCTAAAGCTTTTCAATGTCAAGTATCGTTTCCTTAGACCATGAGATTGTGCAACTCCCGGATACCGTAGGAATGCTTTGGGTGTGCCAAACGTCACAACTAACTGGGTGGCTATAAAGGTGCACTACGGGTATCTCCGAAAGTATCTGTTGGGTTGGCATGAATCGAGATTGGGATTTGTCACTCCGTGTGACGGAGAGGTATCTCTGGGCCCACTCCGTAAGACATCATCATAATGAGCTCAATGTGACTAAGGAGTTAGCCACGGGATGATGTATTACGGAACGAGTAAAGAGACTTGCCAGTAACGAGATTGAACAAGGTATGGGGATACCGACGATCGAATCTCGGGCAAGTACCATACCGATAGACAAAGGGAATTGTATACGGGATTGATTGAATCCCCGACATCGTGGTTCATCCGATGAGATCATCGTGGAGTACGTGGGAGCCAACATGGGTATCCAGATCCCGCTGTTGGTTATTGGCCGGAGAGGTGTCTCGGTCATGTCTACGTGTCTCCCGAACCCGTAGGGTCTACACACTTAAGGTTCGATGACGCTAGGGTTATAGGGAAATGGTATACGTGATTACCGAAGGTTTTTCGGAGTCCCAGATGAGATCCCGGACGTCACGAGGAGCTCCGGAATGGTCCGGAGGTAAAGATTGATATATAGGAAGTCCAGTTTTGGTCACCGGAAAGTTTTCGGGCTCATCGGTAGTGTACCGGGAGTGCCGGGAGGGTGCCGGAGGACCCCCGGGAGGGGTGTGACGACCAAAGGACCACATGGGCTGTTAGATAAAGTGTGCCAGCCCTTATTGGGCTGGGCAAGACTTTTGCTAAAGACCCATGTGGCTGGAGATAAGGATATAAGGCAAAAAGGATTTAAAAGGAGGAGATCCACCTCCCTTGTGGGAGGTGGACTCTCCCTTTAATTCGGCCGACCCTCTCCTCTTTGGAGTAGAGGACAAGCCAGCCCTCCACGTCCCTCCTCCTATATATACTTTAGGTTTTGGATGTTTTGACAAAAGATTTGATCTCTCTCTCTCACGGCAAAGCCCTACCTCTCTTCTTCCTCCTCCGCAGCGCTTAGGCGAAGCCCTGCCGGATTACCTTGCTACTCCACCACCACCACGCCGTCATGCTGCTGTTGGAGCCCTTCCCCAACCTCTCCTTCCTCCTTGCTGGATCAAGGTGTTGGAGACGTCACCGGGCTGCACGTGTGTTGAACGCGGAGGTGCCGTCCGTTCGGCACTTGATCGGATCTACCGCGATCTGAATCGCTGCGAGTATGACTCCATCAACCGCGTTCTTGTAACGCTTCCGCTTAGCGATCTTCAAAGGTATGAAGATCCACTCTCCCCTTGCTCGTTGCTGGTTTCTCCATAGATGGATCTTGGTGAACGCGTAGGAAAATTTTTGATTTACTACTACGTTCCCCAACAGTGGCATCATGAGCTAGGTCTATGCATAGAATCCATGCACGAGTAGAACACAAAGCAGTTGTGGGCGTCGATTTTGTTAATATGCTTGCCGTTACTAGTCTTATCTTGATTCGACGGTATTGTGGGATGAAGCGGCCCAGACCAACCTTACACGTACGCTTACGTGAGACCGGTTCCACCGCCTGACATGCACCAGTTGCATAAGGTGGCTAGCGGGTGTCTGTCTCTCCCACCTTAGTCGGATTGGATTCGATGAAAAGGGTCCTTATGAAGGGTAAATAGCAATTGGCATATCACGTTGTGGTTTTGACGTAGGTAAGAAACGTTCTTGCTAGAAACCTATAGCAACCACGTAAAAACTTGCAACTACAAATTAGAGGACGTCTAACTTGTTTTTGCAGCATATGCCGTGTGATGTGATATGGCCAAAAGGATGTGATGTGATGCATTGTGATGTATGAGATTGATCATGTTCTTGTAATAGGATTCACGACTTGCATGTCGATGACTATGACAACCGGCAGGAGCTATAGGAGTTGTCTTATATTATTGTATGACCTGCGTGTCAATCATAAACGCCATGTAATTACTTTACTTTATTGCTAAACGTTAGCTGTAGTAGTAGAAGTAATAGTTGGCGAGACAACTTCATGAAGACACAATGATGGAGATCATGATGATGGAGATCATGGTGTCGTGCCGGTGATAGTGATGATCATGGTGCCCCGAAGATGGACATCAAAGGAGCAAGATGATATTGGCCATATCATGTCACTATATTGATTGCATGTGATGTTTATCATGTTTACATCTTATTTGCATAGAACGACGATAGTAAATAAGATGATCTCTCAATAAAATTTCAAGAAAGGTGTTCACCCTAACTGTGCACCGTTGCTAAGGATCGTCGTTCCGAAGCACCACGTGATGATCGGGTGTGATAGGTTCTAACGTTCGCATACAACGGGTGTAAGCCAGATTTACACATGCGAAACACTTAGGTTGACTTGACGAGCCTAGCATGTACAGACATGGCCTCGAAACACGGAGGACCGAAAGGTCGAACATGAGTCGTATAGAAGATACGATCAACATAGAGATGTTCACCATGGATGACTAGTCCGTCTCACGTGATGATCGGACACGGGCTAGTTGACATGGATCATGTATCACTTGGAAGACTAGAGAGATGTCTATCTAAGTGGGAGTTCATTAATAATTTGATTAAATGAACTTAATTATCATGAACTTAGTCTAAAAATGTCCTTGCAAATTATGTCGTAGATAGCTCGCGCTGTAGCTCCACAGTTTTATTGATACAATCCTAGAGAAAAGTAAGTTGAAAGTTGATGGTAGCAATAATGCGGACTGAGTCCGTGATCTGAGGATTGTCCTCATTGCTGCATAGAAAGCTTATGTTTTTGATGTACCGCTAACTGCACCACTCCCTCAAGCGTTGTCTGTAGATGTTGTAAACATATGACAGGCACTTTTTGGTGACTACATGATAGTTCAATGCGTCATGCATTACGGCTTAGAATTGAGGCTCCAAAACGTTTTGAACGTCACGGAACATATGAGATGTTCTAGGAGCTGAGATTGTGATCTCAGGCTCGTGCCTATGTTGAGAGGTATGAGACCTCCAACAAGATTCTTTGTCTGCAAGATAAAGGAGAATAGCTCAATCGCTGAGCGTGTGCTCAGATTGTCTGGGTGCTACAATCACTTGAATCAAGTGGGAGTTAATCTTCCAGATGAGATAGTGATTAATGCAGTTCTCCAAGTCACTGCCACCAAGCAACTAGAGCTTCGTGATGAACTATAACATGCCAGGGATGGATAAGATGATCCCTGAGTTGTTCGTGATGTTTGACACCACGAAGGTAGAAATCAAGAAGGAGCATCAAGTGTTGATGGTTAAGTGAAACCACTAGTTTCAAAAGGGGCAAGGGCAAGAACGGAAAACTTCAGGAATGGCAAGCCAGTTGTTGCTCTAGTGAAGAAACCCAAGGTTGAGCCCGAACCCGAGACTAAGTGCTTCTGTTATGAGGAGAATGTTCGCTGAAGCGGAAAACCCCTAGATGCTTGGTAGATAAGAAGGCTGGTAATGTCAATGGAAGTATATTTGATATACGTGTTAGTGATGTGTACCTTGCTGGTACTCCTAGTAGCACCTGGGTATTGGATACCGGTTCGGTTGCTAAGTGTTAGCAACTCGAAATAAAAGCTACGGAGTAAATGGAGACTAGCTAGGTGAAAGGTGACGATGTGTGTTGGAAGTATTTCCAAGATTGATGTGATCACCATCGCACGCTCTCTCTACCTTCAGGATTTGTGATAAACCTAAATAAATGTTATTTGGTGTTTGCGTTGAGCATGAACGTGATTAGATCATGATTAGTGCGATACGGTTATTCATATAAGTTAGAGAATAATGGTTATTCTGTTTACATGGATAATGCCTTCAATGGTCATGCACCCACTCGAAATGGTTTATCGAATCATGATCGTAGTAGTACACATATTCATAACATTGGTACCAAAAGATACAAAGTTAATAATGATAGTACCACATGCTTGTGGCACTGCCACGTAATGTCATATTGGTATAAATCACATGAAGAAACTCCATGATGATGGATTTTTTTTTGACTCACTCGATTTCGAATCGGTTGAGACATGCGAGCCATGCCTCTTGGGCAAGATGACTGAGACCCCGTCATCCAATATGATGGAGCGGGCAAGTGGCTTATTGGAATTAATACATGTTGATGTATGTGGTCCAATGAGTGTTAAAACACATAGTGGATATCGTTGTTTTTCTTTACCTTCACTGATGATTTGAGTAAATATGGGGATATTTACTTAATGAAACACGAATCTGAAATGTTTGAAAGGTTCAAGGAGTTTCAGAGTGAAGTTAAAGATCATCGTGACAAGAAGATAAATGTCTATGGTATGATCATGGAGGTGAATATCTAAGTTACGAGTTTGGTATGCAATTTTAGACAATGTGGAAATTGTTTCACAGCTCACGCCTCCTGGAACACCATAGTGTGATGGTGTGTTCGAACGTCGTAGTCGTGCTCTATTGGATATAGTGAGTACTATGATGTCTCTTATCATTTTGCCACTATCGTTATGGGGTTATGCATTAAAGACAAATCCATTCACTTTAATAGGGCACCATCTAAGTCTGTTGAGATGACACCGTGAGAATTGTGGTTTGACAGAAGCCTAAGCTGTCATTTCTTAATGTTTGGGGCTGCGACGCTTATGTGAAAATGGGTTTTTCACCTAGCGAGCTCGAACTCAAAGCAGACAAATGCATCTTCATAGAATACCCTAATGAGACATTGGGTATACCTTCTATCTCAGATCCAAGCACAAAAGGTGTTTGTTGCTAAGAATGGGTCCTTTCTTGAGAAAGAGTTTCTCTCGAAAGAATTGAGTGGGAGGAAGATAGAACTTGATAAGGTTGTTGAACCTTTGTTTCAACCAGAGAATAGAGCAACACAGAAAGATGTTTCTGTAGAGCCTACTCAGTTGAAAAGGAAGTTAATGATGATGATCATGAAGCTTCGGATCAAGTCACTATCGAACCTCGTAGGTCGACAAGGACGCGTACTGCTCCTGAGTAGTACGACAACCCTGTCTTGGAAATCATGTTGTTGGACAACAATGAACCTACGAACTATGGAGAAGCGATGGTGGGCCCGGATTCCAACAAATGGCTAGGAGCCATGAAATCCGAGAAAGGATCCATGTATGAAAACCAAGTATGGACTTTGGTAGACTTGCCTGTTGAATGGCGGGTCATTGAGTACAAATGGACCTTTGAGATAAACATAGACGCTAATGGTGAAATGTCACCGTTTATAAAGCTCGACTTGTCGCAAAGAAGTTTCCGCCAAGTTCAAGGAGTTGACTACGATGAGATTGTCTCATCTGTAGCGATGCTAAAAGTCTATTAAAATTTTGTTAGCAGTTGTTGCATTTTTCGATTATGAAATCTGGCAGATGGATGACAAAACAAGGTTTCCGTAATGGTTTCTGTGAGGAAGAGTTGTATGTGATACAACCAGAAGGTTTTGTCAATCCTAAGGATGCTAATAATATGCAAACTCCAGCGATCCTTCTATGGACTGGAGCAAGCATCTCGGAGTTGGAATATATGCTTTGATGAGGTGATCAAAGTTTTTAAGTTTATACAAAGTTTATGAGAAACTTGTATTTGCAAGAAAGTGAGTGGGAGCACTATAGAATTTCTTACAAGAATATGTAGTTGACATATTATTGATCAGAAATGATGTAGAATTTCTAGAAGAGCATGAAGGGTTGTTTGAAAAGAGTTTTTTCAAAGGAAGACCCAGATAAAGCTACTATTTTATTGAGCATCAAGATCTATAGGGATAGATCTATTCGCTTGATAAGTTTTTTCGACGAAGACATACCTTGACAAGTTTTTGAAGGAGTTCAAAATAGATGGGTCAAAGAAGGAGTTCTTGACTGTATTGTAAGGTGTGAAATTGAGTAAGACTCAATACCCGACCACGGCAGAAGATAAAGAAAAGATGAGTGTCATCTCCTATGCTTTAGCCATAGGCTCTATATAGTATGCCATGCTGTGTACCGCACCTGTGTGTGCCTTTCCATGAGTCTGTCAAGGGGTACAAGAGTAATCCAAGAGTGGATCACTGGACAGCGGTCAAAGTTAGCCTTAGTAACTTGAGAACTAAGGAAATATTTCTCGATTATGGAGGTGATAAAGAGTTCATCGTAAAGTGTTACGATGATGCAAGCTTTAAAACCAATCCGGATGACTCTTAGTAGAAATCCAGCTACGTATAGTGGAGCAGCCATTTGGAATAGCTCCAAGTGGAGCATGGGAGTAGTATCTACAAATATGACATGGAAAGTTTGCAAGGTACACACGGATCTGAATGTCGCAGACCCGCTGACTAAAAAAACCTCTTTCACGAGAAGAACATGAACAAACCCCAGAACTTATTGGGTGTTAATCACATGATGATATGATCACATGGTGATGTAAGTGTTAATCACATGGTGATGTGAACTAGATTATTGACTCTAGTGCAAGTGGGAGACTGTTGGAAATATGCCCTAGAGGCAATAATAAAATGGTTATTATTGTATTTCCTTGTTCATGATAATTGTCTATTGTTCATGCTATAATTGTGTTAACCGGAAACCATAATACATGTGTGAATACATAGACCACAACATGTCCCTAGTGAGCCTCTAGTTGACTAGCTCGTTGATCAATAGATGGTCACGGTTTCATGGCCATGGACATTGGATGTCATTGATAACGGGATCACATCATTAGGAGAATGATGTGATGGACAAGACCCAATCCTAAGCATAGCACAAGATCGTGTAGTTCGTTTGCTAAAGCTTTTCAATGTCAAGTATCGTTTCCTTAGACCATGAGATTGTGCAACTCCCGGATACTGTAGGAATGCTTTGGGTGTGCCAAACGTCACAACGTAACTGGGTGGCTATAAAGGTGCACTACGGGTATCTCCGAAAGTATCTGTTGGGTTGGCATGAATCGAGATTGGGATTTGTCACTCCGTGTGACGGAGAGGTATCTCTGGGCCCACTCCGTAAGACATCATCATAATGAGCTCAATGTGACTAAGGAGTTAGCCACGGGATGATGTATTACGGAACGAGTAAAGAGACTTGCCAGTAACGAGATTGAACAAGGTATGGGGATACCGACGATCGAATCTCGGGCAAGTACCATACCGATAGACAAAGGGAATTGTATACGGGATTGATTGAATCCCCGACATCGTGGTTCATCCGATGAGATCATCGTGGAGTACGTGGGAGCCAACATGGGTATCCAGATCCCGCTGTTGGTTATTGGCCGGAGAGGTGTCTCGGTCATGTCTACGTGTCTCCCGAACCCGTAGGGTCTACACACTTAAGGTTCGATGACGCTAGGGTTATAGGGAAATGGTATACGTGATTACCGAAGGTTTTTCGGAGTCCCAGATGAGATCCCGGACGTCACGAGGAGCTCCGGAATGGTCCGGAGGTAAAGATTGATATATAGGAAGTCCAGTTTTGGTCACCGGAAAGTTTTCGGGCTCATCGGTAGTGTACCGGGAGTGCCGGGAGGGTGCCGGAGGACCCCCGGGAGGGGTGTGACGACCAAAGGACCACATGGGCTGTTAGATAAAGTGTGCCAGCCCTTATTGGGCTGGGCAAGACTTTTGCTAAAGACCCATGTGGCTGGAGATAAGGATATAAGGCAAAAAGGATTTAAAAGGAGGAGATCCACCTCCCTTGTGGGAGGTGGACTCTCCCTTTAATTCGGCCGACCCTCTCCTCTTTGGAGTAGAGGCCAAGCCAGCCCTCCACGTCCCTCCTCCTATATATACTTGAGGTTTTGGATGTTTTGAGAAAAGATTTGATCTCTCTCTCTCACGGTAAAGCCCTACCTCTCTTCTTCCTCCTCCGCAGCGCTTAGGCGAAGCCCTGTCGGATTACCTTGCTACTCCACCACCACCACGCCGTCGTGCTGCTGTTGGAGCCCTTCCCCAACCTCTCCTTCCTCCTTGCTGGATCAAGGTGTTGGAGACTTCACCGGGCTGCACGTGTGTTGAACGCGGAGGTGCCGTCCGTTCGGCACTTGATCGGATCTACCGCGATCTGAATCGCTGCGAGTACGACTCCATCAACCGCGTTCTTGTAACGCTTCCGCTTAGCGATCTTCAAAGGTATGAAGATCCACTCTCCCCTTGCTCGTTGCTGGTTTCTCCATAGATGGATCTTGGTGAACGCGTAGGAAATTTTTTGATTTACTACTACGTTCCCCAACAATTACATCTCATAGTTGATTACTGTATGGTTTATTTGGTGGAAGATTATATTTTCAGATCCATTATGCTATTTAATACCCCTCTGATCTTGAGCATGAATATCATTTGTGAGTAGTTAACTTTGTTCTTGAGGCCACGGGAGAAGTCATGTTGCAAGTAATCATGTGAATTTGATATGTGTTCGATATTTAGATTATATGGAAGTTGTAATTCCCTCAGTGGTGTCATGTCAACGTCGACTACAAGACACTTCACTATCTTTGGGCCTAAGGGAATGCATTGTGGAGTAGTTATTAGATGATGGGTTGATAGAGTGACAGAAGCTTAAACCCTAGTTTATGCGCTATTTCATAAGGGGATGATTTGGATCCAAATGTTTAATGTTATGGTTAGATTTTATCTTAATACTTTTCTCGTAGTTGCGGATGCTTGTGAGGGGGTTAATCATAAGTGAGAGGTTTTTCCAAGTAAGAACAACACCCAAGCACCGGTCCACCCACATATCAAATTATCAAAGTACCGAAGTCGAATGAAACCAACATGATGAAAGTGGCTAGATGAAATTCCCACATGCCCTCAAGAACGCTTTGCTTATTATAAGAGACCATTTTGGCATGTCCTTTGCCACAAAAGGATTGGGCTACCTTGCTGCACCTTATTTACCGTTATTGTTACTTGCTCGTTATAAATTGTCTTGCTATCAAACTACCTGTTACCTACAATTTCAATGCTTGCAGGAATTACCTTGCTGAAAACCGCTTGTCATTTCCTTATGCTCCTCATTGGATTCTGATAACCCACAAGTATAGGGGATCACAACAGTTTTCGAGGGTAGAGTATTCAACCCAAATTTATTGATTCAACAAAAGGGGAGCCAAAGAATATTCTCGAGTATTAGCAGCTGAGTTGTCAATTGAACCACACCTGAAATACTTAATATCTGCAACAAAGTATTTAGTAGGAAAGTAGTATGGAAGTAACGGTAATGATGGCAAAAGTGACAGTAGCAGTTTTGTAGTGATTGTAACAGTGGCAACGGAAAAGTAACTTAGCAAAGATGAATATGTGAAAAGCTCATAGGCAATGGATCAGTGATGGATAATTACGTCGAATGGCATTCATCATGCAACGGTTATAACATAAGGTGACACAAAACTAGCTCCAATTCATCAATGTAATGTAGGCATGTATTCCATATATAGTCATACGTGCTTATGGAATATAACTTGCATGACATCTTTTGTCCTACCCTCCCATGGGAGCGGGTTCGTAATGGAAACTAAGGGATATTAAGTCCTCCTTTTAATAGAGAACCGGACCAAAGCATTAGCATTAGTGAATACATGAAGTCCTCAAACTACGGTATTCACTAGAAAGAATCCCAGTTATTGTCACCCTGGGGGATGCGGAACATAACTCCTAATAGGTGTCTACAACTTGCAAGATAGGATCAAGAACACATATATATTCATGAATTCATAATAGGTTCAGATCTGAAATCATGGCACTCGGACCCTAGTGACAAGCATTAAGCATAGCAAAGTCATAACAACATCAATCTTAGAACATAGTGGATACTAGGGATCAAACCCTAACAAAACTAACTTGATTACATGGAAAATCTCATCCAAACCATCACCATCCAGCAAGCCTATGATGGAATTACTCACGCACAGTGGTGAGCATCATGAAATTGTTGGGGAACGTTGCATGGGAAACAAAAAAATTCCTACGCACACGCAGACCTATCCATGGTGATGAGCATCTACGAGAGGGAGAGTGGATCTATGTACCCTTGTAGATCGCTAAGCGGGAGGCGTTAAGAAACACGGTTGGTGTAGTCAAACGTCTTTGCGATCCAAATCGCCGAGCGTCCCGCGATCCAATCACGAACCGTCCCGCGATCCAATCATGATCCGTCCCGCGATCTCGTCACGATCCGTCCTGCGATCCAATCACGATCGTCTCGTGGCCTTGATCACGGTCCTTCCGATCTAGTATCGAACGGACAGCACCTCCGTGTTCAGCACACGTGCAGCTTGATGACGATCTCCACCGTCTTGACCCAGCAAGAGGAAGTGGAGGAGAGGAAGAGTTCACCGGCAGCGTGACGGTGCTTCGGCGATGGTGGTGGAGCAATTCCGGCAGGGCTTCGCCTAAGCACTGTGGAAATACGATTTAGAGGAGAAACTATGCACCGGTCGAACGGGTAGCACGTGGCCGTAAAATCAAGTGCAAAACACCCAATACCTCCAGTATATATAAGAGGGAGGGAGAGGAGGCCTTGGCACAAGGCTGGCCCCTCTTAGAGTCGGTCGAACCAGGTGGAGGAGGTGGAGTCCACCTCCAATCCTAGTAGGACTAGGATTCACCCTATTTTAGCCTTTTTCCACTTTTTCCCTTTGGGCTTTTCTTACCTAGCCGCATGGGCCTTGCGTGGAGGTTCCACCAGACCACAAAGGGCTGGTATTCACTCTCCCACTTCCCATGGACCCTCTTAGGTCGAAATACCCCTCCCGGTGGCCTCCTGGTACACTACCGGCACTCCCGGTACACTACCGATGAGCCCGAAACTTTTCCGGCGACCAAATTAGGACTTCCTATATATGAATATTTACCTCTGGACCATTCTGGAGATCCTCATGACATCCTGGATCTCATCTGGGAATCCAAACAACCTTCGGTCACCACCATGCATAACTCTATACTACCGAAACGTCACCAAACCTTAAGTGTGCAGACCCTGCGGGTTCAAGAACTATGTAGACATGACCGAGACACCTCTACGGTCAATAACCAATAGCGGGACCTGGATGACCATATTGGTTCCTACATATTCTATGAAGATCTTTATCGGTCGAAACTCTATGTCAAGGATTCAGTTAATCCCGTATAACATTCCCTTTGTTCGTCGGTATGTTACTTGCCCGAGATTCGATCGTCGGTATCTCCATACCTAGTTCAACCTCGTTACCGACAAGTCTCTTTACTTGTTCTGTAATGCAAGATCCCATGGCTAACACTTAGTCACATGACCACAAAGGGTAGGTATCCACTCTACCACAGCCCATGAACCCTCTTAGGTCGAAATACCCCTCCCGATGGCCTCTCGGTACACTACCGGCACTCCCGGTGCACTACCGATGAGCCCGAAACTTTTCCGGCGACCAAATTAGGACTTCCTATATATGAATCTTTACCTCCGGACCATTCCGGGGCTCCTCGTGACATCCTGGATCTCATCCGGGACTCCGAACAACCTTCGGTCACCACCATGCATAACTCTATACTACTGAAATGTCACCAAACCTTAAGTGTGCAGACCCTGCGGGTTCGATAACTATGTAGACATGACCGAGACTCCTCTACGGTCAATAACCGATAGCGGGACCTGGATGAACATATTGGTTCCTACATATTCTATGAAGTATCGGTCGAAACTCTATGTCAAGGATTTAGTTAATCCCGTATAACATTCCTATTGTTCTTCGGTATGTTACTTGCCCGAGATTCGATCGTCGGTATCTCCATACCTAATTCAACCTCGTTACCGGCAAGTCTCTTTACTCGTTCCGTAATGCAAGATCCTGTGGCTAACACTTAGTCACATTGCTTGCAAGGCTTGTTGTGATGTTGCATTACCGAGTGGGCCCTGAGATACCTCTCCGTCACACGGAGTAACAAATCCCAGTCTTGATCCATGCCAACCCAACAGACACCCTCGGAGATACCTCTAGAGCACCTTTATAGTCACCCAGTTACGTTGCGACGTTTGATACACACAAGGCATTCCTCCAGTGTCAGTGAGTTGCATGATCTCATGGTCATAGGAACATATACTTGACATGGAGAAAACAGTAGCAATAAACTGACACGATCATATGCTATGTTTGTAGTTTGGGTCTTCTCCATCACATCATTCTCCCAATGATGTGATCCCGTTATAAAATGACATCTCATGTCCATGGCTAGGAAACCTTAACCATCTTTGATCAACGAGCTAGTTCACTAGAGGCATACTAGGGACACGGTGTTGTCTATGTATCCACACATGTATCTGAGTTTCCGATCAATACAATTGTAGCATGGATAATAAACGATTATCATGAACAAGGAAATATAATAATAAACACTTTATTTATTGCCTCTAGGGCATATTTCCAACAGTCTCCCACTTGCACTAGAGTCAATAATGTAGCTCACATCACTATGTGATTTACATTGTAATGAATCGAACACCCATGCAGTTCTGGTGTTGATCATGTTTAGCCCTTGGAAGAGGTTTAGTCAACAGGTCTGCAACATTCAGATCTGTATGTACTTTGCAAATATTTATGTCCTTCTCCTTGATGTAATATCGGATGGAGTTGAAGCTTCGCTTTATGTGTCTGGTCCTCTTGTGAAACCTTGGTTCCTTGGCTAGAGCAATGGCACCCGTGTTGTCACAGAACAGGCTCATTGGATTCAGTGCACTAGGCACTACTCCAAGATCTGTGATGAACTGCTTCATCCAGACACCTTCCTTTGCCGCCTCCGAGGCTGCGATGTACTCCGCTTTGCACGTAGAATCGGCTACCACGCTTTGCTTGGAACTGCACCAGCTTACCGCTCCCCCGTTTAGAATAAATACGTATCCGGTTTGCGACTTAGAGTCATCCGGATCTGGGTCAAAGCTTGCATCAACGTAACCCTTTACGACGAGCTCTTCATCACCTCCATAAACAAGAAACATTTCCTTAGTCCTTTTTAGGTACTTAAGGATATTCTTGACCGCTTGCCAGTGCTCCATTCCAAGATCACTTTGAAACCTTTCGGCCATACTTATGGCAAGGCTGACATTGGGTCTTGTGCACAGCATTGCATACATGATAGAGCCTATGGCTGAAGCATAGGGGATGACACTCATCTTTTCTTTATCTTCTGCAGTCACTGGGCATTGAGTCTTACTCAACTTCACACCTTGTAACACAGGCAAGAACCCCTTCTTGGACTGATCCATTTTGAACTTCTTCAAAACTTTATCAAGGTATGTGCTCTGTGAAAGTGCTATTAAGCGTTTCGATCTATCTCTATAGATCTTAATGCCTAATATGAAAGCAACTTCTCCTAGGTCCTTCATTGAAAAACTCTTGTTCAAATATTCCTTCATGCTTCCCAGCATTTCTATACTATTTCAAATCAGTAATATGTCATCCACATATAATATTAGAAACGCTATAGAGCTCCCACTCACTTTCTTGTAAATACAAGCTTCTCCATAAACTTGTATAAACCCAAACGCTTTGATCACCTCATCGAAGCGCTTATTCCAACTCCGAGATCCTTGCACCAGTCCATAAATGGATCGCTGGAGTTTGCAAACTTTGTCAGCATTCTCTGGATCGACAAAACTTTCTGGTTGCATCATATACAACTCTTCCTCAAGGAAACCGTTGAGGAACGCTGTTTTGACATCCATCTGCCAAATTTCATAGTCGAAATAAGCAGCTATTGCCAACATGATTCTGATAGACTTGAGCATCGCTACGGGTGAGAAGGTCTCATCATAGTCAACTCCTTGAACTTGTGAAAAACCCTTTGCACAAGTCGAGCTTTATAGACGGTGACATTACCGTCCGCGTTTGTCTTCTTCTTAAAGATCCATTTTTCTGAATGGCCTTTTGCCCTTCAGGTAATACTTCCAAAGTGAATACTTTGTTTACATACATGGATCCCATCTCGGATTTCATGGCCTCTAACCATTTCTCGGAATCCAGGCCCATCACTGCTCCTTCAAAGCTCGTAGGTTCATTGTTGTCCAACAACATGACCTCCAAGACAGGGTTGCCGTACCACTCAAGAGTAGTACGCGTCCTTGTCGACCAATGAGGTTCAGTAGTAACTTGATCCGAAGCTTCATGATCATCATCATTAACTTCTTCTTCAACCATCGTAGGCTCTATAGAAACATCTTTCTGCGCTGCGCTACTCTCTGGTTGAAGTAAAGGTTCAACAACCTCATCAAGCTCTATTTTCCTCCCACTCAATTCTTTCGAGAGAAACTCTTTCTCAAGAAATGTTCCGTTCTTAGTGACAAACACTTTGCCTTCGGATCTGAGATAGAAGGTGTACCCGACTGTCTCTTTCGGGTACCCTATGAAGACGCATTTCTGCGCTTTGGGTTCCAGCTTTTCAGGCTGAAGCTTTTTGACATAAGCATCACATCCCCAAACTTTAAGAAACGACAACTTTGGCCTCTTGCCAAACCACAATTCATATGGCGTCGTCTCAACGGATTTCGATGGTGCCCTATTTAAAGTGAATGTAGCTATCTCTAATGCAAAACCCCAAAACAATAGTGGCAAATCAGCAAGAGACATCATAGAACGCATCATATCTAATAAGGTTCGATTACGATGTTCGGACACACCATTATGTTGTGGTGTTCCAGGCGGTGTCAACTGTGAAACAATTCCACACTATCTTAAGTGACTGCCAAACTCATAACTCAGATATTCACGTCCTCGATCAGATCGCAGGAATTTGATCTTCTTGTTATGATGATTCTCAACTTCACTCTGAAATTTCTTGAACTTTTCAAACGTTTCAAACTTGTGTTTCATTAAGTAAATATACCCATATCTACTTAAGTCACCAGTGAAGGTGAGAAAATAATGATATCCACCGCGCGCTGCAACATTCATTGGACCGCACACATCAGTATGTATGATTTCCAATAAGTCACTTGCCCGTTCCATTATTCCAGAGAACGGCGTTTTAGTCATCTTGCCCATAAGGCACGGTTTGCATGTATCAAGTGACTCCAAAAGTCAATCAGCATGGAGCTTCCTCATGCGTTTTACACCGATATGACCCAAACGGCAGTGCCACAAGAAAGTGGTACTATCATTATCAACTCTACATCTTTTGGCATCAATATTATGAACATGTGTGTCATCACTATCAAGATTCAAGATGAATAAACCCCTCACATTGGATGCATGACCATAAAAGATATTACTCATATAAATAGAACAACCTTTATTCTCTGATTTAAATGAGTAACCGTCTCGCAATAAACAAGATCCAGATATAATGTTCATGCTTAACGCAGGCACTAAATAACAATTATTCAGGTTCATCACTAATCCCGATGGTAATCGAAGAGAGAGCATGCCGACGGCGATCACATCAACCTTGGAACCATTTCCCACGCGCATTGTCACTTCGTCCTTTGCCAGCCTCCGTCTATTCTGTAGTTCCTGTTTTGAGTTGCAAATGTGAGCAACTGAACCGGTATCAAATACCCAGGCACTACAATGAGAGCTAGTAAGGTACACATCAATAACATGTATATCATATATACCTTGTTTGTCATTGGCCGCCTTCTTGTCAGCCAGGTACTTGGGGCAGTTCCGCTTCCAGTGACCAGTTCCCTTGCAATGAAAGCACTTAGTTTCAGGCTTAGGTCCATGCTTAGGCTTCTTTACACGAGTACCAACTGCTTTGCCATCCTTTTTGGTTTTACCCTTCTGGCCTTTTCCTTTGTCGTTCTTCTTCAAACTAGTGGTTTTATTGACCATCAACACTTGATGTTCTTTCTGGATTTCAGACTCAGCGACTTTCAGCATCACAAATAGCTCGGCGAGAGACTTGTTCATCCCGTGCATGTTATAGTTCATAACAAAGCTTTTGTAACTAGGTGGCAGTGATTGAAGGACTCTTTCAGTGATCGCCTCTACAGGAAGGGCAATTTCCAACTTTGTCAGACGAGTGGAGTACCCAGACATTCTGAGTACATGTTCACTGATAGACCCGTTCTCCTCCATTTGGCAAGCATAGAACTTATCGGAGGTCTCATACCTCTCGATCCGGGCATTCTTCTCAAAGATGAACTTCAACTCCTGGAACATCTCATATGCTCCATGACGTTCAAAACGTCTTTGAAGTCCCGGTTCTAAACCATACAATATTGCACACTGAACTATTGAGTAATCCCCAGAATGTGTCTCCCAAGTGTTCTTAACGTCTTCGGATGACAAGTCTGCGGGTTGGTTACCAAGCGGTGCATCAAGGACATATAATTTCTGGGAAGCCGTGAGGATAATCTTCAGATTACGGGCCCAGTCAACAAAATTACTTCCATCATCTTTCAGCTTAGCTTTCTCTAGGAACGCATTAAAATTCAGGGGTGCTACTGCGCGAGCCATTGATCTACAACATAAATATGCAAAGGTTATTTAGACTATTGTTCAAGATAATGAGTTCAGTTAATCAAATTACTAAAGCTCCCACTCAAATTGACATCCCTCAGGTCATCTGAGTGACACATGATCCAAATTCACCAACTCAAGTCCGATCATCACGTGAGTTGAGGTGGCTTCAATGCTGAACATCGTTATGTTGATCATATGTACTATATGACTCATGTTCGACCTTTCGGTCTCTTGTGTTCCGAGGCTATGTTTGTACATGCTAGGCTCGTCAAGTTTAACCCGAGTGTTCTGCATGTGCAACACTGGCTTGCACCCGTTGTATGTGAATGTAGATTCTATCACACCCGATCATCACGTGGTGTCTCGACACGACGAACTTTCGCAACGGTGCACACTCAGGGAGAACACAATTTATCTTGAAATTTAAGTGAGGGATCACCTTATAATGCTACCATCGTCCTAAGCAAAACAAGGTTCATAAAGGATTAACATCACATGCTTATCATAAGTGACATGATAAAGCCATGAACTTGTGCTTTTGATATCCATCTTGAAAGCACCGGCATGATCTCCATCTCACCGGCATGACACCATGATCTCCATCATCTTGATCTCCATCAACGTGTCGCCATCGGGGTTGTCACGCCCACCATGCTTCTACTACTGTTGCTACCGTTAGCGATAAAGTAAAGCATTACATAGCGCTTAATGATTGACAGGCAGGTCATACAATAATTAAAGACAACCCTATGGCTCCTACCGGTTGCCGTACTCATAGACATGCAAGTCATGAAATTCTATACATCAGATGATCATCTCATACATCACATATATCTCATCATGTAATTGGCCATATCACATCACAACATACCCTGCAAAAACAAGTTAGACGTCCTCTAATTGTTGTTGCATGTTTTACGTGGCTGCTATGGGTATCTAGCAAGAACTATTCTCACCTAAGCATAAACCACAACGGTGATACATAAGTTGCTTTTCAACCTTCTCAAGGACCGCCTTTGTCGAATCCGATCCAACTAAAGTAGGAGAAACTGACACCTGCTAGCCATCTTTTGCAACAAGTTGCAGTTGAGGGAATTGGTCTCTCGTAAGCGTATGAGTAATGTTGATCTGGGACGCTTCATCCGACAGTACCGCTGAACCAAAATACGACCAAGGGAGGAAGCAATCTAAGCATCAACGCCCACAAACTCTTTGTGTTTTACTCGAGATCTCATCTACACATAGACCTAGCTCATGATGCCACTGTTGGGGAACGTTGCATGGGAAACAAAAAAATTCCTACGCACATGCAGACCTATCCATGGTGATGAGCATCTACGAGAGGGAGAGTGGATCTATGTATCCTTGTATATCGCTAAGCGGGAAGCGTTAAGAAACGCGGTTGGTGTAGTCGAACGTCTTCGCGATCCAAATCGCCGAGCGTCCCGCGATCCAATCACGAACCGTCCTGCGATCCAATCACGATCCGTCCCACGATCTCGTCACGATCCGTCCCGCGATGCAATCACGATCGTCTCGTGGTCTTGATCACGGTCCTTCTGATCTAGTACCGAACGGACGGCACCTCCGCGTTCAGCACACGTCCAGCTTGATGACGATCTCGCCTGTCTTGATCCAGCAAGAGGAAGTGGAGAGGAGGAAGAGTTCACCGGAAGCGTGATGGCGCTCCAGCGATGGTGGTGGAGCAATTCCGGCAGGGATTCGCCTAAGCACTACGGAAATACGATCTAGAGGAGAAACTATGCACCGGTGGAATGGGTAGCACATGGCCGTAAAATCAAGTGCAAACACCCAATACCTCCAGTATATATAAGAGTGAGGGAGAGGAGGCCTTGGCGCAGGGCTGGCCCCTCTTGGAGTCGGCCGAACCAGGTGGAGGAGGTGGAGTCCACCTCCAATCCTAGTAGGACTAGGATTCACCCTATTTTAGCCCTTTTCCACTTATTCCCTTTGGTCTTTTCTTCCCTAGCCGCATGGGCCTTGTGTGGAGGTTCCACCAGACCACAAAGGGTAGGTATCCACTCTACCACAGCCCATGAACCCTCTTAGGTCGAAATACCCCTCCCGATGGCCTCTCGGTACACTACCGGCACTCCCGGTACACTACCGATGAGCCCGAAACTTTTCCGGCGACCAAATTAGGACTTCCTATATATGAATATTTACCTCTGGACCATTCTGGAGATCCTCATGACATCCTGGATCTCATCTGGGAATCCAAACAACCTTCGGTCACCATCATGCATAACTCTATACTACCGAAACGTCACCAAACCTTAAGTGTGCAGACCCTGCGGGTTCAAGAACTATGTAGACATGACCGAGACACCTCTACGGTCAATAACCAATAGCGGGACCTGGATGACCATATTGGTTCCTACATATTCTATGAAGATCTTTATCGGTCGAAACTCTATGTCAAGGATTCAGTTAATCCCGTATAACATTCCCTTTGTTCGTCGGTATGTTACTTGCCCGAGATTCGATCGTCGGTATCTCCATACCTAGTTCAACCTCGTTACCGACAAGTCTCTTTACTTGTTCTGTAATGCAAGATCCCATGGCTAACACTTAGTCACATTGCTTGCAAGGCTTGTTGTGATGTTGCATTATCGAGTGGGCCCTGAGATACCTCTCCGTCACACGGAGCAACAAATCCCAGTCTTGATCCATGCCAACCCAACAGACACCCTCGGAGATACCTGTAGATCACCTTTATAGTAACCCAGTTACGTTGCGATGTTTGATACACACAAGGCATTCCTCCGGTGTCTGTGAGTTGCATGATCTCATGGTCATAGGAACATATACTTGACATGCAGAAAACAGTAGCAATAAACTGACACGGTCATATGCTATGTTTGTAGTTTGGGTCTTGTCCATCACATCATTCTCCCAATGATGTGATCCCGTTATCAAATGACATCTCATGTCCATGGCTAGGAAACCTTAACCATCTTTGATCAACGAGCTAGTTCACTAGAGGCATACTAGGGACACGGTGTTGTCTATGTATCCACACATGTATCTGAGTTTCCGATAAATACAATTCTAGCATGGATAATAAACGATTATCATGAAAAAGGAAATATAATAATAAAAATTTTATTTATTGCCTCTAGGGCATATTTCCAACAGAAATTGGTGATGAAGGGTGGTTGGTGATGACGATGGCGTCGATTTCTCCTCTTCGGAGCCCAACATAGACTCCAGGTCTACCCTTCCGAGAAACAACAGGAGGTTGCGGTGGCTCCGTATCATAAAATGCGATGAACTCTCCTCTCTTATTTTTTCTCCATTAATAGGAATACATAGGGTTGGAAACGAGATCGAAGGAGCTCCATGGGCCCCACAAGACAGGGGTGCCTCTGGCTTGTGGACAGGTGGTAGACCCCTCCGGAGGATTCTTTCGCCAATATTTTTATTAATTCCAAAAATATTCTCCGTAAATTTTCAGGTCAATCTGAGAACTTTTATTTCTGCACAAAAATAACACCAAGGCAATTCTGCTGAAAACAGCGTCAGTCCGGGTTAGTTCCATTCAAATCATGCAAATTATAGTCCAAAACAAGGGCAAAAGAGTTTGGGAAAGTAGATACGATGGAGACGTATCAATTCCCCCAAGCTGAACCCATTGCTTGTCCTCAAGCAATTCAGTTGACAAACTGACAAGGAAAACTTTTACAAACTCTGTTTGATCTTGTTGTTGTAATTACGTCTAACTGATGTTTAGTTTTCAGCAAAGATTATAGACTAACCACACTCACAATAATATTTAGGTCTCACATTTACCCATATCAATGGCATAACCAACTAGCAAGCAATAATGATAAATCTCGGATGAGAAGAATTTTATCAAAACAATCATGATACAATATGATATAATTGTATCTCGCTAGCCCTTTCTGAGATCGCAAAACATAAATGCAGAGCACCTCTAAAGAACAAGGACTGACTAGACATTGTAATTCATGGCAAAAGAGATCCAGTTACAATCATACTCAATATCAATTAATAACAAGGCATACAAATGACAGTGGTGCTCTCTAACTGGTGCCTTTTTATAAGAGGATGGTGACTCAACAATAAAGTAAAATAGATAGGCCCTTCGTAGAGGGAAGCATTGATTTGCAAAGGTGCCAGAGCTCGAGCTTTTTAAAACAGAGAACTAATAATTTTGAGCAGTATGCTTTCATTGTCAACATAACAACCGAGAGATCTCGGTATCTTCCATGCTAGATATATTATAGGCGGTTCCCAAACAGAATAGGAAAGTTTTTACTCCCCTCCATCGATCAATCACACTCCACGGCGAACCGAATCCATGGGTACCGTCCATACAAACAACAATCCTGGGGGGGTTTATTTTATTATATTTTGATTTGAATTTTGAGCATGGAACTGGGCATCCCGAATACCAGCCACTTTCTCGTGAATGATAGTGAATCAACAAATATCGTGAGAATAACCCACCTAGCATGGAAGATGCTGACAGCCCCTAGTTGCTACATGAGCGATTTGGACATACAAAACATAATTTTATTTGAACGTTTAGAGTTTGGAACACGCAAATTTACTTGGAATGGTAGGTAAATACCGCATATAGGTAGTTATGGTGGACTCATATGGAGCAACTTTGAGTTTATGGAAATGGATGCACAAGCACAAGTGAAGGCTAGCAAGAGACTGGGAAGCGACCAACTAGAGAGCGACAACAGTTATGAGCATGCATTGAGATTAACCAACATTGAATGCAAACATGAGTAGGATATAAATCACCATGAACATAAATATCATGGGGGCTATGTTGTTTTTGTTTCAACTACATGCGTGAACATGTGCCAAGTCAAGCTACTTTAATCATTCAGAGGAGGATACCATGCTATCATAGTACATCACAACCATTTTAGAATGCATGTTGGCACTCGAGACCAACCATTATACATTCTTAGCTAATTAAGCATGGCATGAGTAACTATAATCGCTAATTGTCATTGCAAACATGTTTCATCCATAATGAGCTGAATCCAAAACAATGAGCTAATCATATTTACAAAAACAAAATAGGTCGAGTTCATACCAGCTTTTCTCCATCTCAATCATTTCATTATGTATCATCATTATTGCCTTTCACTTGCATGACCGAACGGCGTGAATAATAAGAAGAGTGCACGAGCATTGGACTAAGCTGGAATCTGCAAACAATAACTCAAAGGATAAGACAAGATAATATGGGATCTTTGATAGATAAACAATAGTGAATATGAGAGCCACTCAAAAATTTTATCGTGGTCTTCTCCTCTTGACCCAAAGAAATTTCAAAACAAGAACAAGAAAAACTATTTATAGGGGAAAGCTCCTAACAAGCAAAAGAAGAACAAGAAATTCTTTTGGGTTTTCTTTTAATACTACACAAAGCGTGCTAGAAAGTAAAACTAGAGCTATTTTTTTATTTTCTCAAGGTTAATTAAACACTCGAAAAATAAAATGGAAAAATAAATAAACTAACATGGATGATACAATGAAAAAGTGTGAACACCGACAACTGGAATGAATGTGTGAACATGAATGTAATGTTGGTGAGAAATACGTACTCCCCCAAGCTTAGGCTTTTGGCCTAAGTTGGTCTAGGGCAATGGATGGCCCGGATAATATTCAAAGTCATAATTGGGGTTGTACTGGGATGCGGCGGCTACCGCTTGAACGGCTACAACACGGAGGCGAGCGGCTTCCACCTCCCTCTCGTACTCGTTTGCCTCCTCTCTGGCTATAAAGTGTCTCCGGGTTTCCTAAAAGTTAAAGAAGGCAGGAGGAGGAAGGGTAATATGGAAAGCACGATGTCTGTCAAAAAATAGTCGGTATAGGAGGGGTTTTTCATTTCTTTCGAGAAGCTGATAGCGCACCATAGCCTCATAATCAAGAAAAGCAGGTGATAACTCAACATCATTCTCCCTTATGGGTACCTCAAGGTAATTAGCTACATAGGTGGCATAAATCCCACCAAAAAAATCTCCATCCTTAGCATTTTTATGTAACCTCCTAGCAATAATAGCTCCCAAGTTATGTCGTCTATCACACATGACCACACTCTTAAGAATACTAAGATTAGGTACACAAAGGTGGATATGACCATGTTTACCGTTAATACATCTACCTATGAAGAGAGCAAAATAATGTATAGCAGGAAAGTGAATGCTCCCCAAGGTAGCCTGTGTAATGTTTCTAGTTTCTCCCGCGGTGATGCTAGCAAGAAAACATTATATTCAGTTTTGTGAGGATCACTATGGCTGCCCCACTATGGAATTTTGCATGCACGGTTAAAATCCTCTAGGTTCATAGTATAAGATTTGTCATAAAGATTCAATAGAACGGAATGCGTATTACGAATGGATGAAAATTCAAACCTCCACACGAAGGAGTCAGTGGGTTGATAATATTGCTTGCATTGGTCTGCGACGAAATCTTTAAGGCTAGCATTTCGTATGTACGCGTAAAATTCTTCCTTGAATCCGGCATGGACCATGAATTGATACGACGACCATTCACAAGGCCGCACTTGAGCTTCCCTCGGTGGTTCAAAGTCGGGATCACGTATCGCGAGTCTCGGGGTCTTCTTGCTTGAGGAACCACCTTGGTATATTCTTATCAACATCTTTCTTTCTCTGAAATTTTTAGTGACTCAAAATGAAGGTGACAAAACTCAACAAAACTTATAGCAACTACTCCCACAAGTGCCTAGAGGCTATATCATGCATCAAAACTACTTGGGACCATACAAATTTGACATGCAAGCTCAAGAACAAGGTCACCACAGCAGCAAGAATTTGCAATATATAAAGAACTAGAATAAAAACTAATTGGACCATTGGAGGTGTCACATACCGAAGATCAATCCCTCAAAACAGTTTTGCGAATGGAGCTTTGCACAAGGAGATCGAAAATGGCAGCAAAATGAGCTAGAACACTGGTTTGAGGAATGGTGGGATTTTTTCTGGAGGAAGACAAAGTGGATGGTGGCTGGAATAATTGAGGGGGACCCACGTGGGACCCACAAGCCACGGGCGCGCCTAGGGTGTGGGCGAGCCCTGCAGGCTTGTGGCCCACTGGTGCAGCCCCCTGATGTGTTCTCGGTGCCAAAAAGTCTGAAAAATCTAAAAAAGCATACTACATTTTTAGGGCATTTTGAGAACTTTTATTTTTAGGTCACTTTTTTATTGCGCGGATAAATCAGAAACAGAAAAATAATAGTTTTTTTACTGAATTAAAACTAAATAACAGAAAGTAAAAGTTGGGTACACAAGGTTGTGCCTCCTAAATTTGTCCATCTCATGCTCTTCAAAAAGAATCCATCAATAAGGTTGATCAAGTCTTATTGACAAACAATAAGTATATCATATTTCTTTTTGGCGGTAGGGAGAGGAATTCAAAATCTCAAATAATAATCGTTGAAATTCTTCCAATGGAGTTGATACTATGAACTTGAGGTTGTTTCTTCGGAAAGTGTACCATATCCTCATTACCATTAACATGAAAAGTGACATTGCCTTTGTTGCAATCAATAACAGCCCCTGCAGTATTCAAAAAAGGTCTACCAAGGATGATCGACATACTGTCGTCCTCGGGAATATCAAGAATAACAAAGTCCGTTAGGATAGTAACATTTGCAACTACAACGGACACATCCTTGCAAATACCGATGGGTAAAGCACTTGATTTATTAGCCATTTGCAAAGAGATTTCAGTAGGTGTCAACTTATTCAAATCAAGTCTACGATACAAATAAAAAGGCATAACACTAACACCAGCTCCAAAGCCACGTAAAGCAGTTTTAACATAATATATTTTAATAGAGCATGATATAGTAGGTACTCCGGGATCTCCTAGTTTCATTGGCACTCCACCCTTAAAAGTATAATTAGCAAGCATGGTGGAAATCTCAGCTTCAGGTATCTTCCTTTTATTTGTCACAATATCTTTCATGCACTACTAATTTCACAAATGGCAGACTTTGTATGTGATGCCCAGAGTTGAATGATCTAAACATAAGTCTTGTGCAAATCTACACCCAGATATTGTGTCCTTAACAATTTCGTCAGGTTGTCAAGTTGGCAACTGCTTTTATGATTATAAACAATTAAATATTTTCTAGAGTGGCTGGTACTTCAGTGCCCAAATTTGAAGAATGTGCATGCACTTGGATGTCAATATATGTTTATTGGTCCAATCAGAAGCAAGGTACTGTATTGTTAACCCATAACACACTCACAAGTAATTTTTTGTTTCAGCTCGAGCTTCCTTTTGTAACTCCTTCGTTCGTGTGTGCTGGCTGGTAGTTTCAAGGTCACTGGATGAACATATTTGAAGTGCTAAGAAATAATCATTTGCTATCAACAATCATAAAGTGGAAACTATGTTATCTCACAATTACCTGCCTATTGTTTAAGAATGCCACTGTCCAATGTTTTTGGCTCACTCAATGTATGTAACCTTGTGTAGAATTAGATTGAACCAAACAAACCAGAAATAAACTATTATTTTTACTCTTATCTAAACTACACTTCGGTTAGAGAAAATAGTATTGTGTTTATATAATCCTATTTGGTGGCAAAATTAATTTAATTTGGATCTTGGTTTTTGGCTTGGTTTTTCCCTTCAAAAACTGATAAGCAGAATCTAATGAGCAATGTGTATCAACTGGAGTCTATCAAGGAGCAGGTAGTGAAGCTGGAGGTGTATTAAGCTGTAAGCTTCTTTAGTCTAGGAATCATCATATCTATTGGAAATAGTGCATATCGATTATTACAATATGCCTTGTGTAGTGTGTAACTATGATGGAGTTTTATCTCGCCAATTAGAGGTATGATGGCTTAAGTGGAATGAACTTCTCTTTAAACATATCTTACAGAAACAGATCTAGACCAGTCTAGGGTGTTCTATTAGTACCATACAGGCTAATGTAGTCCTTCCGTGTCCACTTCTTGTGTTTACTTCGTTTTTGGTCGTTTAAACTATTGTATGGGTTGTGTTTTCCATTTGACTTTAAATTTTTTTATCCTATGCAGGCATTCCAAAGATAGTTTTAATGAGTATTTATTCTCTAAATCTTCATTGACCCTAATTCTATTCTCTCTGTCTGGATTACCTACATTTTATTGCACGTAACATCAATTTGCCATTAGGTTGCAAGATATCGATATTTAGAAGTATATGAGGATGTCAATATGTTGCTTAAAGTATGTACATGAAGTATTTAACTAACAATGTTTATCATGCATATGTTTGTATCTTTGGATGCCAGCTTAAATAGATGTTTTTCTATTCGTCTAAATAATCAAGTTAGGAAAAAATATTACCACTTAGTCGCAGCCTACTGGTGATGTGTCCCCATCTGAAGAGGGGCCCCAACATGGAGACTATGAGGCCATGTCTCCTTTTGTTGGTGCTGAAACGGTTCCTTGGGTTGTACCAAGTGTCATTTTCATATGTGGTGATACTTGCAGGTATGTTTGCATATGGAGAATCGTGATTTAAATAATTTTGAATTTCCGATAATGAAACATTTAGTAATTATTGTTTGTAGCACTATACGGTGGGAAATAGGTGCATCTGAAAAACTATATACTAAGTTACTGACGCCTAATATATGTATAAATATGTAGAACTTACAATAGACATGTTGATTAATGACAAATTCAAATTATTACGTATGAGTTGGGGATATTGATTATGCACTTAACACGAGAATTTCATAATTAGAAATATGCTGCCTCGAATTTGGATGTAACTATATTATAGTGTATTTGATCAATGTGTTAGTCCAAACAGACAGACGCACGTGTACGTTTACTAGTATAGCAAAGAAAACAAAAGCTACACACAAATAGAAAGGCATGTGTTATAAAAAAGCCCAGCCCAATGGAAGAAAAGAAAACCAATGGTGCCTGTTAAAAACAAGCTACATCGCTGATCCACGGATATAAAGCCGAATTACAAGGAAGGTCGGCGGCAACAGAATACATGGGACCTTCCCTTGAGAAACACGAACCACTGAGAAATACTCAGCCAACACACAAAATGCACGAATCTTGGCGCACATAGACCTAGGCCACATACACGACCAAGAAATTGTTAAATCAGTCAAGCTGAAATTTAGCAAACCGTTTGTTTTATGAATCCAATTTTAGTGATCGTGTGTGTCATGTACTACGAAGAACTGCTATCCATATCATCAAGAGTTCAGACTAAGCAACATCAAAATAATTTGTCCAGAAACGAAGCAAACAGCTAGCGTCCAAATAAGAGCAAATAATAGTCTTCTTCCTGGCCAATCATCATCCTAGATACTTCAATATGATGCTTTGACAGACGCAATGCGGATTAACTTAGCTATTCATCGATGTTAAACTTAATCAGACATAGCTTCACACATTATCCTCATCCCCATCAAGAGCTCCCATGGCTTCTTGCTCCTGTTCACCAACCGCGGATGACACCATGGATAGCTGCTGCTGCTGCTTCTTGTGAGGATATGACTCTAGCTGGGTTCCTGGCCTCTTTGGGCATTCCCTTTCACCTGTGCCAGCATATATACATGTTGCCAATCTATCTATCAAGTCCAACAGAATTACAATAAAACAATAATTGCACCAATTAGTAAAGCATAATATTTTATTATTTTGTAATGGCATGAGTCGATCACAATAGATGCCTCATGTTCTCATTGCATGTTTGCATCGCAGCAGCGGCCAATGGTAGAACTACATCTACGTAGCACCTAAGAATTATATCAAGGAACAAGTATAGTAGTAGGCTATAAGCACATTCACATGGTGGAGCATTTGATAAAGACAACATGGTGGAGCATTGGGACTGCCCTAATTATCTTGGTTTGTGCATAGTAGTACTCCCGCCGCTAGGAATTACTTGACGCTCAAACAAATGTATCTAGCATTAAAATACATCTAGTTGCATCCACTTTGAGCGTCAAATAGTTCCGAGCGAAGGAAGTAGTTAATTAGTTGCACAGCACAAAATTAAGAGGATTTGACAGGCTATATTAATTAATTACTCTGGTTACCTGAAGGTGCAGCTGTCATATTGAGATGGCTGGAGATGGTGCTGTAGAATAGTCTTGTGCATCTTCCGACCTGAAGAAGATTGACCCCTTTCAGCTTCTTTGTCTCCATGTCAACAGCAATCGCCCAAACTTCACTGTCCGCGATATGGTGCTTGGCCAAGAAACAGATGATGTTGTTTTCGTGTAAGCTCAACATTGGCATATCCACTAAGAGGTTACCAAATGCCGTGTCAGCCAATTCCGAAACCTCAGGCAGCAGCCCATCAGTGCTGACACCATCAGCCACCAAGAGTTCATGATCATAGAGCTTGGTGACCTGCTGCCAGCCCTTCTTCTGTTGGCGCCAAGGACTCATAGCCATAGTGGTAGTAGTCCAGGTGGAAGCGTGCCAACCCGCAGAGAAGGAGGGACAAACCACCTCAACGAACCTGATGCAGATTGTGTCACTGGACATGTCGAAGGCGATGTCTCGAGGTTGCAACCTGTTCGTGTGTGGCCGGCAGAGCTCTGCAGATGGCAGACGTAGATAGCACAGCTCAGGGTGTTCACCACTGTCAAGGACGTTGCAGAAGAGGATGCCATTCCACAAGTCGACGAACGCCATGGCACCACCGCCACCGACAGCGATCGCCTTGTCCGGCATGTAGTCGCCAAGGTCAGTGGCTCCATCTGCGAGTGACAAGACCGGTTTCTTGATGGTCCAGGCTCGCGTCTCGGAGCTGAAGATGTAGAGCTGGAACTCTGCTTTCTCCTGCATGGCTAGTGCAGCAACGCTGTAGCCTCCGCCATGAGAAATGAGGCCGACCGCACAGCATTCGTCGATCAAGCGCACGCTGTTGGGTTGCTCGATCCGACAGAGCTCCGGATGGCCATCGCCGCCGTGATCTCGGCCGGGGTGGTAGATGTAGTATTCGGAGAACGGCCACTTCTTCAAGCGTACGGCCATGGAGAGAAGGACGAAGCCGCCGTGGGTGGAAAGGACGTGAGGCTCCTCGGTGAAGCGGGTGCCGGTGGCCCAGGCAAGCACGTACGAGACGCCAGGCGCGCGGGCGACGAACAAGGTGGCCTGGATGACGATGGGGCGCTGTTCGTCGTCCGGGTGGATGATGTTGAAGGTGACGGTGGTGTCGTTTATCCTCTTGCCGAAGAAAGGCTTGCTGTCAAGAAGGCAGCTCTGGGGGGGGTCGGCGGCGGCGCCGGCGTCGACATCGGGCGGAGCCAGCGAACCTAACGAAATCCTCGCCATAGGAGCATGGTATGGATCCATTCTAGCTAGATTTGTCTGGATTGGAACGGATTGGATTTTGTCGGATGGATCTTGACGACGTCGGCCAGATCAATTGGAGACGGATGAGGAACGAGATGGTGAATATGTGGGTGGAGTTGGAAAGGGGAACAACGCACGGCGCCGCGGCGGTGGGTCACGACTCACGACCCCTTGTTCTAGGTTAGGGTTATGCAATCTCAGGCTCGGCTGGGCCGGTCTCATCTGCCTCACAGATAATGTCTTTCTATATGGGCCTTTTCTCTCGTGTGTGCGTGTGGGTGTGCGCACAAATAATGTCTTTCTACATGGGCCTATCACACACACCTCTGTTTGCGCATTGATGTTCATCCGCGGAGTATTAGGCCAACTTCAACGCACGTGAGTAAACGTTTTGTTCATTTTACGTCCCTTAATAGTAAAGACGTCCGAGTTTGATTTGTTGTATGTGCATTCAATGAGGACATGTCCATCTTAAACAAGGTTCAATGTTCGGTTTAGTCCGGCTTTGTTATTTCTTCGAACACATCAAAAACGCAGGCACAGAGAACACATCGTGAGCTCCTGGTGGCAGCTACCATGCGCGTGGAGTTCATGGCGGCCGCTGGGAGCTCGTGGTGGCTGCTGCCATCGATGGCGAGCTTCTCGTCCGCACCCATTGTGCTCCCCGTTTTCCCATACACAGTTTTAACTTTTTTCAATTACAAGATTAACATTTTTTATTACATGGTCCACATGTTTTGTACATTTTTAACTTTTTCAAAATGCTTTATTAACGTTTTAAAAAAAAATTCAAAAATTAATGCATTTTCAACATTTTTCTTACACACATTAACATTTTTCCAAATTCTTGATCAACAACTTTTCAAACACTTGTTCAACATTTTTAAAAATTCTTTACTAACATTTTATATACATAATCCCATTTTTTCATACATGGTCAATATTTTTTCTATACAAATTTAACATTTTTCAAATGGTTGATTAACATTTTAAAATACTTGTTCAACATTATTTCAATGCTTGATTAACATTTATATATAGAATGATAAAAACATTTCATCATTTTTCTAATAAATGGTTAACCTTTTTTCTATACACATTTAACAATTACTAAATGCATGGTTAACATTATTTAAATACATGGTCAACATTTTTTCAAAATGCTTGATTAATTTTTTATATACATGATGAAACGAATCTTCATTTTTCATAAAAATTGGCAATTATTTCATTCTCCTTGGCAGTACATAAATAGTCATCAAAATATATGCCACAATTTTGTACCATTAGGGTCCTGTGAATATTTTCAATTTAGAGCATCTACAACTAGCACCATAAACCCGCCTCAAACGTCTGGGCAGACAGTCCGGTCAGTGACCAGTCACAAAAAAACAACACAGACGGACGACTGAAACGGCCTCAAAAACGTCCGGACTAACTAGCACCCCTCATATCCACACTAGTGCAGAATAGTGATGGCGTCGCTTCAAATTGGTGTGCCATTAACATATGTTGTGGCTTGCCATATCTTCACTGGTGCCAGTGTCACGCCCAAGATGCGGTCCTATCCTTCTTTTGGCACGAGGGACTCGACAGGGATAGAAGCGCATCTCATCGTGTTGCAAGAATGGACATCAGTACAGAAGAGATGGTATATGGAGTTGGCTTACACTCGTCACAAGCTACATCAAGATCACATCAATACAACAACATAATCAAACATCATACATAAGAGCAGGGTCCGACTACGGACGAAAACAAACGATAAAAAGACATCCATCCTTGCTATCCCAAGCTGCCACATGGAACCCATCCTAGATCGATGAAGAAGAAGAAGAAGAACTCCAAATCAAATCAAGCATCACGCTCACACCAAATCATCGCATTACCTAAACCTGTAACTGTTGTTGTAGTAATCTGTGAGCCATAGGAACTCAGCAATCTCATTTCCAAGGGTATCAAGACTATTAAAGCTTAATGAGTGAGGTATGGTTAAGTTGTGAGGCTGCAGCAAGCGACTAAGCATTTATTTGAGTGGCTAACTTACAAGTACAGAAAGTAAAGTATGGTGGTCTACGCATAACAGACGTGAACTAGTAATGATCACTAACTGATCCTGAACACCTACTTACGTCAAACATAACCCCACCGTGTTCTCTCTTGGATAAGGACTCACAGAAGAGACAGTCACAGTTACGCATCCATTTGGTGTATTTTATTAGAGTTTACTTCAAGTTTTCTATGACCGGGTGTTAAACAAAGTATCCAAGTTTGCCACATAACTGCGGGCACGGCTTTTCGAAAGATTTAACCCTGCAGGGATGCTCCAACTCGTCCATCACAAATTAACCACACGCAGCAGGAATAATCTCGACCACGGATCTCATGATCATCCTAGGCAATTCCAAAGGAAATCCGACACCTCGAGATAGCCCGAAGAAGATCAGAGTTCCTCACTCAAGATAAGGTAAAACAAGTCCAGCAAGACCGCCCGACATGTCGACGAATCCGATAGGAGCTGCGTATCTCGTTCTCAGGACACGACCGGATAAGCACAGCGTACAGTGGCCTGATAGAAATCTTCCGAGTTGCCCCGGGTTGGCCCCGCACATGACTCTATTTTGGACCAGCACCAGCAGTACTGGCCCCCCTGTATTATGTTAAATTAATCCACGAGGGGCGACCCTCTATGCTTTAATAAGGTGATCAGTATTATTATGATGGGAAAATGTAGTACCAAAGTTGGGCCTTGCTAGACAAGTTTTATCCTAAAACGAAAATCAAGGGGGTCCCCGTAATAACCCCGAGCATGTTAGGAGCGCTAAATTATGGAACATAACACCGGTTCACAAGTAACTAGGGGCGGCAAGAGCGGAACAAAATACCGAGCAAAAGGCCAAACCTTCCACCCTTTACCAAGTATATATGTGCATTAAATTAAATAGCAATAATATTGTGATATAACAAAAGAATGTCCATGTTGACACATGGAAGCAATTGCACCTGCTTCTAGAAATGCTATAAGAAGGGCTAAGCAAGCGATAACATAGACAAACGAAGGTTTGCTGGGATGTGGAGGGGTTAGAGGCTTTCATGGCAATGTTGGGAGGCTTGACAAACAAGTGGTAGGTAGCATGACACAACGATAAAAGCGGAAAAATTAGCATAGCAATGATGGTAGTGATATCAAGGGAAATGTGCCATCTTGCCTGAGATCCCGCTCGGAAGAAGATCGAGTCTATGAAGAAGACGAGCCAACGTAGTTGAACGAATCATCACACTGAACGCTTTCAAACTGTATCGAGAAGAAGCAATCCGGAAAAAACAATCAACACAAGATACACCACAACATATGCATGACACGATGCGCAAACAAATATGATGCATGTCCGGTTTTATATGCAACACAGGGCATGGCATGGCAAGCACAACAAACAACCACTACATATTAAGTGAAGTTCAATATGCAACGAGTTGCATATTGACGAAACTCCACGTTCGAATTATTTAGTTCACTCCCGTTTAGGTACTCATCAAAATTAGATGTTGTTAGACATGGCAAGAGGTGAAGCATGAACAACTACACTATCTAGGCATCTTAAATGAGGTCGGAAACAACTTATAGTATTTCCGAAACGACCTCATATATTAATTTCGAAATTGGTTCAGATCTGATCTAACCATATTTTATATTTGTTAAATGATGGAATAAAGTATTCCATGCCATTCTACATGTCATTCTAGTCGATTTACATATATGGAACATCTCAAACGGAGCTACGGTCTAAAAGATATGAGCAACACAAGATGGGTATGCCATGAATGCAAAATGCATGAAAATGACAATTACAAGCACGTCAAAACATGGATGAAACAAAATAATATGATTCTACATGAAATTCTAAGCAAGTTTCATATGAGGCATGTCCAAAACGGAGCTACGGTTCAACCACAACAACCGACACAAGTTTTATATGAAATCTGCCCAAAGCAGCAACATACCATTTTGTACGCATGAAAACAACAAGTTACAAGATCCTAAAATGCACAAACTAAACATGGGGAAGTATCATATAACACACACTTCATTTTATCTTCACATATCATACTCAAAAGAGGCATGGATCACATGGTAGGGAGCTCACAACATGGCATATTGAACTAAGCAGTTTTCAGACTTAGTGAAAATAACCCAGTTTTTGACAGTGCATTTTTTTATCATGAAGGCATATTGACAGCAGTAAAACTATGTGTTATAGGTCATATTATGGCATGAAACTTAACCTCATACTAAAGGGCATTATCAACTACAGATAACTCCATTACACCTACCCCAAAGGGGTTCTAGATCACTAGCAAAACACATGGCAAGACAACAACAAAACGTTACAGATTCCAGAGTTAGAATTATTTTAACATCTCAAAACAGCACAATTTTTATAGCATGTTGACAACAAGAAAACAACACCTAAACATGCATTTCTATGGCAAGCAAAATGACCAGGTGCTAGTGCACATATCACAGGCCATATCTCATGTTCAAAATCATTTCATATCATGCATGGATTAAATCACACGAAATAGACAAAAGGACATCACAGCAAAAAATGACATGCACACAAAAATGCTCAAATGACAAAACTAAATGCACAGATAAATTATATGGATTTTTTCTACCCTGGAAACATATATAATATGATAGGTTCAAGTAGGAAAATATGTCACATTTAAATATGCAAGTTATGACATAAACCGATTAACATGCAATTCATGCAATTAAATGCAAAAATCACACCAATTTTATTAGCATGCATGAAAATGCGATAATAATAATCCATATATTTATTTCATATAGGGATTGATTAATTCGATGCACGGTAAAACATATATGTGCAATGCAAAATATGGCATTTAAGCGAAGGATGCAAACAACAAGTTTAAGTTCTTTTGGCATGGATGAAAATGGCATATAATTAATCTACACATTTTTCTAAGCATTTTTCATATATGAAACACTTTAATCCGACGTACGGTTTTTTTATTAGCAATTCAAAAATAGGGCTGAATCTGGAGCCTATTGGGCCAACAGGAATATGGGCGCAAGATAGTACACAACGCACTGGGCGGGGCTTAGCGGGGGCTCACCAGAGGGCCATTGGGCCAGCTAGAGGGGCGGCTGGGCCAGAGGGAGGCCGGTGAAGCCAGCTGGGCTGGCCCACACGTGGCCACGCGCGGGTCAACGAGGCAGGGCGCTCACCCCCGACCTCTCGCTCGATGCCGATGGCGACCAGGGCGCGGCACGGCGACGGCGTCCTCTGGCGGGGCTCCGACGAGGGCAGAGGCACGGGATGGATGGGACCGACCAGATCCAGACGATGGGGAGGCCGGTGCGCGCGATCCAGCGACGGCTAGGGGCCTCATGTGGCGGAGGCAACCACGTGCATTAGGGAGATGGGGAGCACGGGTGAGAGAGAGAGGAAGATAAAGGAGAAGGAGGAGAGGGGCGGCTGGTCGACAACGACGCGGGGTCCGGTGGCCCTCCGGTGGCCGACCGGCGCGAGCCATGGGCGGCGTGGGGCTACGGGATCTAGCGGGAGGCGCTCGGGCGCCATGGGAGCTCCCGCTCCATGCGTTGGGAGGCGGCGGCGTGGGCGCCTCGGGCCCAGATGGGCTCGAGCGGGCTCCGACCGGGCTCCTGGCGGGCCTGCGTGAGGAGGGGGCTGGCGGCGGCTGAGGGTGGTTTGGCACAGAATCCGAGGGGAGGGCTAGGGTTTAGGCCATATTAGGCAGGTGGGGATCTATTTATAGCATTTAGGGGCTAGGGTTAGCAGATATTGTCCGTTTTCGGACCGTTCGACCTCGATCGGACGGCCCGAAAGCGGAGGAGGGGCTAGGTGGGCTACGGTGGCCATGTAGATGGGCTAGGTGGGGATGGGAGGGAAGTTGCGGCCCATGACACGAGGTTCTTTTAAGACACCAAAAACGTCCGATAATAAACCGATGACTGCACTGCTACGGTTGACCGACGGGGTATCAAACGAACTCGGAATGCGACGAAATTCGACAAGCGGTCTACCTACAATATAACAAGACCGCGCGCCTAATTTTGACCCAATCTAGGAATATTTTTAGCGCACCTTTTAAAACATTTTTTAACGATGCCGCGGGCGCGCGCGTGTGTGGTTGGTCTCGAAATGGGCAACGGCAAGAACGGAGAGAACCGGTAGCTACTCACAGATGCAAGTTTTTGAAAACAAGTGACGATGCTATGCAGATGATGCGAATGATGCAATGATGAATGCGACAACCAGACGAAACACAAGACGCTAATGGAAAAAATAGGGGAATCTTCTGGAGCGTTAGTCCCGGGTTGTTACAGCCACCCCAAAATGGGGTGGATATAGAGAGGTCCGGGAGAGGTCTGGGCGCGATCAAGCACATCCACCATGTCGGACTGATGGTCGGGTCCCTCAAGGAATCAACTGAAAACCCAATAGTCTCACGGGCGTCTCCTCCAATGGGGGTGTGAACGCTGCAGCTCGCCACCCGAGGCTAAAGTCTGTGTATTTAACCGGCCGACGTCCCCCAACCCTAGTCGCATCCACCTCCTCCCTCTCTACGTCGCCAACCCGAGCACATTCACCTCTCTCCCTACTACACCGCTCTTCGCACGTTGTCCGGCTTCGCCATGGTCCAGTAAAAGAAGATGGCGTACGCTATGCCCACATTAGAGTGTCGCCTCCAGATCAAGTAGCAAATCCAGGTGATACACGTTGCCCGCATAACAGCCACCTTGCCACCAAACTCATTGGTGTCGGAGGAGGAGGGCGAGGAGGAGCAGTAGCATCTAGTTTTGATGGACGACGAGGAGGAGGAGGAGCGCCTAACGAGGAGGAGGAGTTGGCTCCGGCTCTGGGCTACAACATGGAGGAGGCGGAGGCGGAGTTCGTAGTCACCCAATTGGTCGAGATGGTAGAGCAGCATGCCATCCTAGAGTCTATCCAGGATGAGGCCTGTGTGGAGGCCAACTGACAGATCCGGTAGGAGCGAGTGGCGACCAACACGCTTTTCGTCGAACTCGGCGCAAAGATGGAGGCGGAGCTGATGGGGTCACATACTAGTGGTAGGTTCGTGGACCAGACATCCAAGGCCCACCTAGGGCCCCTCATGGCCATTAAAGTCTCAGGACTATGGATCCATACGGATGCAGACTCTGGATCCACTCGGATCTACCAAGTCACTCGGGCATTACACCGCCAGTCGGCCAGGCACCAGCACTCGGACAGAGAGAAGGTGTGGACGATGTGGGAGCTGCAGCGGCCGAAGCATGCATGAAGTGCAGTCATAACTAGTGTTACCAGCAACAGTCGTAGTTAGGACTGTAGTTTCCAACAACCCCATAGTTACTAGCATTAATTACCCATGTAATGATGCATGACGCGTCCTTGCGAACTTTATATAAGCCCACCCAAGCTCCTGGACAAGGGTTCAGCACCCTCTATAATCAGACACCCCCAGAGAAAACACAAAGCCTCCGGACACAAGACGTATGGTATTTACCTCTCATAGAGGGGTCCGGACTTGCTAAATCAAGTGAGAAACTTGTGCCGTAGCTAGGCTCGACCCTCATTTGTACCCCTAGTATTCATTGTCGGGATTGTTCCCTCGACAATTGGCGCCCACCGTGGGGATGCGCTTCTAGTGATTTTCGGCATAGGTGGATATTTACCGGTCATCAAGATGACCATCGGCGGAGAGATCAGGTTCGGTTCCCTCAGCTTCATTGTCCATGATACGACGCGGCTGCAGGAAGCTCCGCCAGACATGGACATGTTGCCAGCTCACGGCATGGCACATTTTCGTGCATCTTCGTTCGGACTACTCGGGCTGCAGTCGGTCCCATACCGCATGATGCCAGTTATTTTGGTTGGACACCATAGCAAGCACTCAGGGCGCTCATGGCTCTAGCATTGGATCAAGCACGCCATGGCTCTTTATACAATGGCCGAGGAGGTGGCTACAATCGACTCCAATGAGCCCACCCTCGACTTATTCACCTCCTTGAACAAATACTCCTCTCACGAGTCTGAGTGTGAGAGCAACGAGCCTACCGCAGTGATCTTGATGGTAGGAACTACTGGAGGTCCTCCTAGATTTGACGACGGGACATCCAATGGGCGCGACAGAAACGGACACGGCGACAAAGTCGTCGACCCCTACATCCAACAACCTCTCACTCGGGAGCAGCGGGAGGAGCTTAGGAAGCGGAATGAGCATGCTCTGCTCGCCCTATCACCGGGACGACCCAAGAGGCAATCACCTTGGAAGCCATGCGTCATGCCATTCTAGACGAGCGCGAGCGGCTTGAGCGGCTCCAGAAGTCACTCGACAACCGCACGGCTCAGGAGAAACCTAGCTTTAGTCAACATCGCAAGCGGTTGTTCCTAAACGACCGCTCGTATAACTACCACGCGATGCGCACTCCGCTAGAAAATTTGACCGTGACAAGTCAGATAACAAACTCCATTTAGCCATCTGATACGGTAGCGGGAGAATGCATTCGGCAAATTCAGGCCCTCCCGAAGACGGCCTTGGAGAAGAACTCAGTAGTGTCGCACAACCACATCTACAACAAGCCCAACCAGGCAGACATGGTCCAGTCGGCTCATAGCTCGCTCACACCAGGGAGGCACAAATGTTCTCCTCCTCTGAGAAACCAGTATGGGGACTTCAGGCGCGATGACTGTCATCACTCTCGTGCGCCCCTCCGAGAGATGTCACCTATGGATGCCAGTCCTATGATGACAGGAAGACATACGAGGACGACCGAAGGCACAGTCCTGCTCGGTGAAGGGACTACGAGGATGGAGACTTCCAAGCGCCCCCATGATAACCCACAAGTATAGGGGATCGCAACAGTTTTCGAGGGTAGAGTATTCAACCCAAATTTATAGATTCAACACAAGGGGAGCCAAAGAATATTTGAGAGTATTAGGATCTGATTTGTCAATTCAACCACACCTGGAGATTAAATATCTGCAGCAAAGTGATCAGTAGCATAGTAGTATGATAGTTTGGTAGGAGCAGTAACCGTAACAGTAACAGTAGCAGTGATAGCCATAGTTTTGCAACAATTGGAACAGTAGCAACACGAGTAGTAACTTAGCAAGAACAATAACTGGAGAACTCGAAGGCACTAGATCGGTGAACTCGTTGGATGATATTCATCATATAACAGTCATAACCTAGGGGGACACAGAACTAGCTCCAGTTCATAAATGTAATGTAGGCATGTATTCTGTAAATAGTCAACGTGCTTATGAAAAAGAAATTGCATGACATATTTTGTCCCACCCTCCCGTGGCAGCGGGGTCCATAAGGAAACTAAGGGATATTAAGGCATTCTTTTAATAGAGAACCAGAACAAAACATTAACACACGATGAATACATGAACTCCCCAAACTACGGTCATCATCGTGAAGTATCCCAAATATTGTCACTATGGGGTTGATGGATCATAACGCGTAATAGGTGCGTATGACTAGGCAAGATCAGATCAAGAACATAGATATAATGGTGATAAGATAAATGGTTCAGATCTGAAATCATGGCACTCTGTCCCTAGTGACAAGCATTAGGCATAGCAAAGTCATAGCAACATCAATTTCAGAACATAGTGGATACTAGGGATCAAGCCCTAACAAACTAACTCGATTATATGATGAATCTCATCCAACTCCTCACCGACCAGCAAGCCTGTGAAGGAATTACTCATTCCCGATGGGGAGCATCATGGAACTAGCAATGGAGAAGGGTTGGTGATGACGAAGACCGAAGATTCCCCTCTTCGGAGCCCCAAACGGGCTGCAGATCTGGCCTCCCGATGAAGAACATGAGGTGGCGGCGGCTCCGTATCCTAAAACGCGATGAAACTTTCTCCCTTTGTTTTTTCTCTGAAAATAGGAATTTATAGTGGCGGAATTAGTGTCAGTGGGGCCACGAGGTGGGCACAACCCACCAGGGCGCGCCTGGGGGCTGGCGCACCCTGGTGTATGCTGGACAACCTCTGCCCCCCTCCAGTGGTTCTTGACTCCAGTATAATTTATTTATTCCAAAATAAATCTCCAAATTTTTTCGTCCAATTCCGAGAATTTTTTCTGCACAAAAAGCAACAACATGGTAGTTCTTCTGAAAACAGCGTTAGTCCGGGTTAGTTTCATTCAAATCATGCAAATTAGAGTCCAAAACAAGGGCAAAAGTGTGAGTAAAAGTAGATACGACAGAGACGTATCAACTCCTTGCAAGCTTAACCCATTGCTTGTCCTCAAGCAATTTTGTTGACAAACTGAAAGTGATAAAGAAAAACTTTTACGAACTCTTTTGTTCTTGTTTACACACACACATATATATATATGCTTAAGTAGCACCCAGGTTTTCAGCAAAGATTATGACTAACCATGACAAAAATAACTCTTAGAAATTATATTAACTAATATCAATAACATAAGTAACTAGCGAGCAATAATAAGATATTTCAAATGCCAACACTTTGTCAAAATAATCATGATACAATATGACCATAGTGGTATATCGTTAGCCCTTTATGAGACCACAAAACATAAATGCAGAGCACCTCCAAAGTTACAGCAATGACTAAACATTGTAATTCATGGTAGAAAAGATCCAGTCATGCTGCACCCAACATCAACTATACACAATGCATGAGGATGAAAATTGTGCTCTAAGATCTGACGCTTATTTGAGAAGGTGATGGCCCAACATAAAAAGTAAATAGATAGTCCCTTCACAGAGGGAAGCATGGATTTGCAGCGGTGCCAGAGTTCAAGGTTTAAAACAAAGACAAATATAATTTTGGGAGGTACACCCTTCCTGTCAACGTTACATCCAAGAGTTATCAATATCTTCCATGCTAAACAAATTAGCGGTGGTTCTCAAGCGGTGAAAGTAAAGGTTTACTCCCCCTTACCAACAATCACACTCCATGGCTAGCCGCATCCACGGGTACCATCCAAACCAACAACATTCCTAGGGGGGGGGGTTGTTTAATTATTTTTTATTTTTGATTTCAGGACTGGGAATCCCTATTACCGCCCCTCTCGTCTAAGGACGAGTGAATAAACACTCATCATGAGAATAACCTGCTTAGCATGGAAGATACTGACCTCCACTTATCGCTCCATGAGCGGTCCAGGCATACAAAATAGATGTTCATTTGAATTTTTAGAGATGGCACATGCAAATTTACCTTGGAATGGTAGGGTAATACCACATATAGGTAGATATAGTGGACTCATCTGGCATAACTGGGTTTAAGGGTTTCGATGCACAAGAAGTATTCCCGCTTAGTATAGGCAAAGGCTAGCAAATAGATTGAGAAGCGTCCAGCTAAAGAGCAAAAACGATCATGAACATGCATTACATATAATCAACATTGAATACTAGCATGAGTAGGATATGGACACCATGAACATAAATATCATGAAGGCTATGTTGGTTTTGATTCAATTACATGCATGAACATGTGCCAAGTCAAGCCACTTGAAACATTAGGAGGAGGATACCATATCATCATACCGCATCACAACCATTTTAATGCATGTTGATATCCAAGATAAATCATTATACACTCCTAGCTACTTAAGCATGGCATGAACAACTATAATCTCTAATGGTCATTGCAAACATGTTTGATCATAATATGCTGAATCAAGGATACTAGGTTACTGAATGATAAGAAGATAATAATAGTGCAAGAGTGTCGTGGACTAAGCTGGAATCTGTAACATTTTATTCAAGAGGAGAAGACAAGGTAATATGGGCTCTTTGTTAGACTAACAATGATGCATATGAGAGCCACTCAATATTTTCATCGTGGTCTTCTCCTGTGGGGACCCTGACTCATAAGTCGAGATCACCGAATGCATGTGTACAGTGATCCCAGAGATCAATGCTCACTGAACACACAAAAGCTGAATAACAAGAGTCTTACATCCATACTTAACGTCTTACACGAATAATGACCATGGAGGTCTTAGTCTTACATAGATAGGGCCACACGGGCCAAACACTTAAACTAGAACAAGCAACGGAAATCTTGGTCGAAAGCGTGAACCCATGCCATCTGCCTTAACCTACAGGCATTCTGACTGGGAAGCGTCCTAGTTCGCATGTTCGTCTCCAACGAACTCTTCAACATACTCCTGTTCTTCCATGCCTGGCTAATTAAATAACCATTGGCAAGCCAATGAGTACTTTGAATGTACTCGCAAGCAACCCAAGTGTGGAACGAGGTAACAAAGGTGCATGATATAGCACTAATTGTTGGGGAACATTGCATGGGAAACAAAACTTTTCCTACGCACATGCAAGAACTATCCATGGTGATGAGCATCTACGAGAGGGAGAGTGGATCTACGTACCCTTGTAGATCGCTAAGCGGGAAGCGTTAAGAAACGCGGTTGGTGTAGTCGAACGTCTTCGCGATTCAAATCGCCGAGCATCCCACGATCTCATCACGATCCGTCCTGCGATCCAATCACGATCCGTACGGCGATCTCATCATGATCCGTATGGCGATCTCATCATGATCCGTTCTGTGATCTCATCATGATCCGTCTCGCGATCTTGATCATGGTCCTTTCGATCTAGCGCGAACAGACAACACCTCCACTTTCAGCACACGTACAGCTCAATGACGATCTCCGTCTTCTTGATCTAGCAAGACGGAGCGGAGAGTTAGACGAGTTCTCTGACAGCGTGTTGGCGCTACGGCAATGGTGGTGGAGCTATTCCGGCAGGGCTTCGCCTAAGCGGTGCAGAAAACCGATCTAGAGGAGAAACTATGCACTAAAGGAACGGGTAGGACGTGGCTGAAAATCAAGTGCAAAAACCCTAAAACCTCTAGTATATATAAGAGGAAGAGAGGAGGAGACTTGGCGCAAGGGCCAAGCCCTCTAGCTTCAGCCGAAGTGGGAGGATAGGAGGAATCCTCCCCCAATCCTAGTAGGACTAGGACTCCTTATTTTGGCCTTTTTGCCTTTTTCCACCTTTTTCCCTTTGGGCTTTTCTTCCCAGCCGCATGGGCCTTGTGTGGGAATTCCACCAGCCCACTAAGGGCTTGTATTCACTCTCCCACAGTCCATGTAGCCTCTTGGGTCGAAATACCCCTCCCAATGGTCTCCCAGTACACTACCGACACTCCCCGTACACTACCGATGAGCCGAAACTTTTCTGGCGACCAAAATAGGACTTCCTATATATCAATCTTTACCTCCAGACCATTCCGGAGCTCCTCGTGATGTCCAGGATCTCATCCGGGACTACGAACAACCTTCGGTCACCACCATGCATAACTCTATACTACCGAAACATCACCGAACCTTAAGTGTGCAGACCCTGCGGGTTCGAGAACTATGTAGACATGACCGAGAAACCTCTACGGTCAATAACCAATAGAGGGACATGGATGCCCATATTGGTTCCTACATATTCTACAAAGATCTTCAACAATCGAACCTCTGTGTCAGGGATTCAGTTAATCCCGTATGACGTTCCCTTTGTTCTTCGGTATGTTACTTGCCCGAGATTCGATCGTCGGTATCTCCATACCTAGTTCAACCTCGTTACCGGAAAGTCTCTTTACTCGTTCCGTAATACAAGATCCCATGGATAACACTTAGTCACATTGCTTGAAAGGCTTATTGTGATGTTGTATTACCGAGTGGGCCCTGAGATACCTCTCTGTCACACGGAGTAACAAATCCCAGTCTTGATCCATGTCAACCCAACAGACACCCTCGGAGATACCTATAGAGAACCTTTATAGTCACCCAGTTACGTTGCGATGTTTGATACACACAACTCCTCCGGTGTCAGTGAGTTGCATGATCTCATGGTCATAGGAACATATACTTGACATGCAGAAAACAGTCGCAATAAACTGACACGGTCATATGCTATGTTTGTAGTTTGGGTCTTGTCCATCACATCATTCTCCCAATGATGTGATCCCGTTATCAAATGACATCTCATGTCCATGGCTAGTAAACCTTAACCATCTGTGATTAACGAGCTAGTTCACTAGAGGCATACTAGGGACATGGTGTTGTCTATGTATCCACACATGTATTTGAGTTTCCGATCAATACAATTCTAGCATGGATAATAAACGATTATCATGAGCAAGGAAATATGATAATAACCAAATCATTATTGCCTCTAGCGCATATTTCCAACAGTCTCCCACTTGCACTAGAGTCAATAATCTAGTTCACATCACCATGTGATCCGCATTGTTTTATGAATCTAACACCCAATGAGTTCTGGGGCTCGATCATGCTTTGCATGTGAGAGAGGTCTTTTAGTCAACGAGTCTGCGTCTTTGAAAATCTCTATGTCATACTGTAGACACAGCTACCACACTCCACTTGGAGCTATTCCAAATGGCTGCTCCACTATATGTATCCGGATTGCTACTAAGAGTCATTCGGATTGGTGTTAAAGCTTGCATCGACGTAACTCTTTACGACGTACTATTTATCACCTCCATAATAGAGAGACACTTCCTTAGTATTTTAGTTACTGAGGATAATCTTGACTGTTGTCCAGCGATCCACTCCTGGATCACTCTTGTACCCCTTGACGGACTCATGGCAAGGCACACACAGGTGCGATACACATCATGGCATACTATATAGAGCCTATGGATAAGGCATAGGGGACGACGTTCGTCCATTCTCTTTCTTCTGCCGTGGTTGAGCTTTGAGTCTCACTCAACTTCACGCCTTACAAAGCAGGCGAGAACACTTCTCTCTGACTGATCCATTTTGAACTCTTTCAAAATCTCGTCAAGGTATGTACTCATTGAAAGTCTCATCAAGCATCTTGATCTATTTCTATAGATCCCGATGCTCAACAATTAGGTAGCTTTATCTAGGTCGTCCATCGAAAAACTCTTTTCAAATAACCCTTTATGCTTTCCAGAAATTCTACATCATTTCCGATGGACAATATGTTAACCACATACGCTTATCAGAAACTCTATAGTGCTCCCACTCACTTCATTGTAAATACAAGTTTCTCGTAAACTTTGTATAAACTTAAAAACTTTGATCACCTCCAGCCCATAGAAGGATTGCTAGAGCTCACACACCTTTTAGCATCCTTAGTACTAACAAAACCTTCTGGTTGTATCACATACAACCTTTCCATAAGTGAACCGTTAAGGAGACAATGTTTTGACATCCATCTGCCAGATTTCATAATTGAAAAATGCAGCAACTGCTAACATAATTCCAACAGATTTTAGCATCGCTACGAGTGAGAAAGTCTCATCGCAGTCAACTCCCTGAACTTGTTGGAAACTTCTTTGCGACAAGTCGAGCTTTATAAATGGTGACATTTACCATCAGCGTCTGTCTTCATCTCAAAGGTCCACTTGTACTCGACGTCCTGCCGTCCAACGAGCAAGTCTACCAAAGTCTACACTTGGTTTTCATACATGTATCCTTTCTCGGATTTCATGGTCTCTAACCATTTGTCAAAATCTGGGCCCATCATCTCTTCTTCATAGCTCATAGGTTCATCGTTGTCCAACAACATGACCTCCAAGACAGGGCTGTCGTACCACTCAGGAGAAGCATGCATCCTTGTTGACCTACGAGGTTAGATAGTAACTTGATCCGAAGCTTCATGATCATCATCATTAACTTCCTCTTCAACTATCGTAGGCTTCACAGAAACATCTTCCTGCATTGCGCTACTCTCTGGTTGAAACAAAGGTTCAACAACCTCATCAAGTTCTATCTTCCTCCCACTCAATTCTTTTGAGAGAAACCTTTTCTTGGGAAAGGACCCGTTTTAGCAACAAGCATTTTATGCTTGGATCTGAGATAGAAGGTTCACCCAACTATTCTTAGGGTATTCTGTGAATATGCATTTGTCCACTTTGGGTTCGAGCTCATTAGGTGAAGACATTTTCCACACAAGTGTCGCAGCCCCAAACATTAAGAAATGACAGCTTAGGTTTCTATCAAACCATAATTCACACAGTGTCATCTCAACGGATTTAGATGGTGCCCTATTTAAAGTGAATGTAGTTGTCTCTAATGTGTAACCCCAAAATTATAGTATCAAAACGATAAGAGACATCATAGCAAGCACCATATCCAATAAAGCACGACTATGACGTTTAGACACACCATCACACTATGGTGTTCCAGGTGGCGTGAGTTGTGAAACAACTTTCACATTGTCTAAAGTTGTATGCCAAACTCGTAACTCAGATATTCACTTCCCTGATCATATCACAGTCTTTTTTATCTTCTAGTCACGATGATCTTAAACTTCACTCTGATTCTGCTTGAACTTTTCAAATGATTCAGACTTGTGTTTCATTAAGTAAATATACACTATATCTACTCAAATCATCAGTGAAGGTAAGAAAATAACGATATCCATCGCAAGCTACAACACTCATTGGACCATATACATCAACATGTATCGTTTCCAATAAGTCATTTGCCCGTTCCATCAAGCCGGAAAACGGGGTTCCAATCATCTTGCCCAAGAGGCATGGTCCGCATGTCTCAACCGATTCGAAATTGTATGAGTCCAAAGATCCATCAGCATGGTGTTTCTTCATGCGCTTTGCACCAATATGACATTTAGACGCAGTGCCACAAGTATGTGGTACTATCATTATTAACTTTGTATCTTTTGGCATCCATGTTATGAACATGTGTATTACTACGATCAAGATTCAACAAACCATTCGAACTGGGTGCATGACCATTGAAGGTATTATTCATGTAAACAAAATAACCATTATTCTCTAACTAAAATGAATAACCATGTTGCAATAAACATGATCCAATCATGTTCAAGCTTAACACATACACCAAATAACATTTATTTAGGTTTGTCAATAATCCTGAAGGTAGAGAAAGCATGCGATGTTGATCACATCAACCTTGGAAACATTTCCAACACATATCGTTACCTCACCCTTAGCTAGTTCTCTGTTTATTCCGTAGCTTTTATTTCGAGTTACTAACATTTAGCAACCGAACCGGTATCCAAGACCCAGGTGCTACTAGGAGTACTAGCAAGGTACACATCAATAACATGTATATCAAATATACCTCTGTCGATGTTGCCAGCCTTCTTATCTACCAAGTATCTAGGGTTGTTCCGCTTCAGTGACCGCTCTCCTCATAATAGAAACACTTAGTATCGGGTTTGGGTTCAACTTTGGGTTGCTTCACTAGAGCAGCAACTGACTTGCCATCCATGAAGTTTCCCTCCTTGCCCTTGCCCTTCTCAAAACTAGTGGTGTTACTAACCATCAACACTTGATGATCCTTCTTGATTTCTACCTTCGCGGTGTCAAACATCGCGAACCGCTTAGGGATCATCATTTCTATCCCTAGCATTTCATAGTTCATCACCAAGTTCTAGTAGCTTAGTGACAGTGACTTGGAGAACTATATCAATCACTATCTTATCTAGAAGATCAACTCCCACTCGATTCAAGCGATTGTAGCACCCAGACAATCTGAGCACATGCTCAACGATTGAGCTATTCTCCTTCATCCTGCAGGCAAAGAATCTTGTTGGAGATCTCATATCTCACAACAAAGGCACGAGCCTGAGATCCCAATTTCAGCTCTTAGAACATCTGATATGTTCTGTGACGTTCAAAACGTTTCGGAGCCTCAATTCTAAGCCGTTATGCATGATGCACTAAACAATCAAGTAGTCATCGGAACGTGCGTGTCATATGTTCACAACATCTACAGATGACGCTAGAGGGGGTGGCGCACCGAGTGGTGCATTAAGGACGTAAGCCTTCCGTGCAGCAATGAGGACAATCCACAGATCATGGACCCAGTCCGCAATATTGCTACCATCATCTATAAACTATATTTCTCTAGGAACATATAAAAAATTCAAGGGAGCTACAATGTGAGCTAGTAATCTACAACATAATTTGCAAAGACACTTCTGACTATGTTCATGATAATGAGTTCAATTAATCATATTACTTAAGAACTCCCACTCAAATTGACATCCCTCCGGTCATTCGAGTGATACATGATCCAAATTCACCAACTGAAGTCCGATCATCACGTGAGTTGAGGTGGTTTCAATGGTGAACATCATCATGTTGATCATATCTACTATATGACTCATGTTCGACCTTTCGGTCTCTTGTGTTTCGAGGCCATGTCTGTACATGCTAGGCTCATCAAGTTTAACCCGAGTGTTCTGCATGTGCAACACTGGCTTGCACCCGTTGTATGTGAACGTAGAGTCTATCACACCCGATCATCACGTGGTGTCTCGACACGACGAACTTTCGCAACGGTGCACACTCGGGGGGAACACAATTTATCTTGAAATTTAAGTGAGGGATCACCTTATAATGCTACCATCGTCCTAAGCAAAACAAGGTGCATAAAGGATTAACATCACATGCTTATCATAAGTGACATGATAAAGCCATGAACTTGTGCTTTTGATCTCCATCTTGAAAGCACCGACATGATCTCCATCTCACCGACATGACACCATGATCTCCATCAACGTGTCGCCATCGGGGTTGTCACGCCCACCATGCTTCTACTACTGTTGCTACCATTTAACGATAAAGTAAAGCATTACATAGTGCTTAATGATTGACATGCAGGTCATACAATAATTAAAGACAACCCTATGGCTCCTGCCGGTTGCCGTACTCATCGACATGCAAGTCGTGAAATTCTATACATTAGATGATCATCTCATACATCACATATATCTCATCATGTAATTGGCCATATCACATCACAACATACCCTGCAAAAACAAGTTAGACGTCCTCTAATTGTTGTTGCATGTTTTACGTGGCTGCTACGACTATCTAGCAAGAACTATTCTCACCTACGCATAAACCACAATGGTGATACATAAGTTGCTTTTCAACCTTCTCAAGGACCGCCTTTGTCGAATCCGATCCAACTAAAGTAGGAGAAACTGACACCCGATAGCCATCTTTTGCAACAAGTTGCAGTTGAGGGAACCGGTCTCTCGTAAGCGTATGAGTAATGTTGGTCTGGGCCGCTTCATCCCACAATACCGCTGAACCAAAATACGACCAAGGGAGGAAGAAATATAGCATCAATGCCCACAAACTCTTTGTGTTTTACTCGAGATCTCATCTACACATAGACCTAGCTCATGATGCCACTATTGGGGAACGTTGCATGGGAAACAAAAAATTTCCTACGCACGCGCAAGATCTATCCATGGTGATGAGCATCTACGAGAGGGAGAGTGGATCTACGTACCCTTGTAGATCGCTAAGCGGGAAGCGTTAAGAAACACGGTTGGTGTAGTCGAACGTCTTCTTGATTCAAATCGCTGAGCTTCCCGCGATCTCATCATGATCCGTCCCGTGAAATCAACACGATCCATCCCGCGATCTCATCACGATTTGTCCCACGATCTTATCACGATCCGTCTCGCGATCTTGATCATGGTCCTTCCGATGTAGCGCCGAATGGACGGCACCTCCGCGTTCAGCACACGCACAGCTCGATGACGATCTCCGTCTTCTTGGTCCAGCAAGAGGGAGAGGAGAGGTAGACGAGTTCTCCGACAGCGTGATGGCACTACGGTGATGGTGGTGGAGCTATTCCGGCAGGGCTTCGCCTAAGTGTTGCAGAAAACCGATCTAGAGGAGAAACTATGCACCAGAGGAATGGGTAGCACGTGGTTGAAAATCAAGTGCAAAACCCCTAAAACCTCTAGTATATATAAGAGGAAGAGAGGAGGAGACTTGGCGCAAGGGCCAAACCCTCTAGCTTCGGCTGACGTGGGAGGAGAGGAGGAATCCTCCCTCATTCCTAGTAGGACTAGGACTCCTCCTTATTTTGGCCTTTTTGCCCTATTCCACCTTTTTCTCTTTGGGCTTTTCTTCCCAGATGCATGGGCCTTGTGTGGGACTTCCACCAGCACACTAAGGGCTGGTATTCACTCTCCCACAGTCCATGTAGCCTCTTGGGTCGAAATACCCCTCCTGATGGTCTCCCGTTACACTACCGATGAGCCCGATACTTTTCCGGCGACCAAAATAGGACTTCCTGTATATCAATATTAACCTCCAGACCATTCAGCAGCTCCTTGTGACGTCCGGGATCTCATCCGGGACTCTGAACAACCTTCGGTCACCACCATGCATAACTCTATACTACCGAAACGTCACCGAACCTTAAGTGTGCAGACCGTGCGGGTTCGAGAACTATGTAGACATGACTGAGACACCTCTACGGTTAATAACCTATAGCGGGACCTGGATGCCCATATTGGTTCCTACATATTCTACGAAGATCTTTATCGGTTGAACCTCTATGTCAAGGATTCAATTAATCCCGTATGATGTTCCCTTTGTTCTTCGGTATGTTACTTGCCCGAGATTCGATCGTCGGTATATCCATACCTAGTTCAACCTCATTACCGGCAAGTCTCTTTACTAGTTCCATAATACAAGATCACATGGCTAACACTTAGTCACATTGTTTGGAAGGCTTATTGTGATGTTCTTTTACCGAGTGGGCCCTGAGTTACCTCTCCATCACACGGAGTAACAAATCCCAGTCTTGATCCATGTCAACCCAATAGACACCCTCAGAGATACCTATAGAGCACCATTATAGTCACCCAGTTACGTTGTGACGTTTGATACATGCAAGGTACTCCTCCGATGTCAATGAGTTGCATGATCTCATGGTCATAGGAACATATACTTGACATGCAGAAAACAGTAGCAATAAACTGACACGATCATATGCTACGTTTGTAGGTTTGGGTCTTGTCCATCACATCATTCTCCTAATGATGTGATGCCATTATCAAATGACATCTCATGTCCATGGCTAGGAAACCTTAACCATCTGTGATCAACGAGCTAGTTCACTAGAGGCATACTAGGGACATGGTGTTGTCTATGTATCCAAACATGTATCTGAGTTTCCGACCAATACAATTTTGCCATGGATAATAAACGATTATCATGAGCAAGGAAATATGATAATAACCAAATCATTATTGATTCTAGGGCATATTTCTAACACTAAGTAGGTAATTTGCAGAAAGTTAATTTTTGTATGCAAATGTTATGATCAAGTAATTAGTAAGCATGCATAAACAACTAGAAAGTATCCATGTGAACAAATTGCAGATACCATCATAAGTATCGGCGGAACATCTCATGTTCACGCTAAGTCATCAGACTTAGTTCATTCCTTGCGCTAAGTCATCGGACTTAGCTCATGTGACCTCTTGTCACCACCACATCCATACTCACGCCATGTTTTACGAAAACATCTGGACGTAGTCTAAGAAGGACCTCCAACTTTCCATGATCGCAGACGCGGCTACTCGAATAGTTTTACACTCTGCAGAGGTTGCACACTTTACGCACAAGACTCGGGGAACTTCCGTGTCATCCATGACTCGCGGTATATAACATACCCGAGGTAAGCACCCGAACAATGCCTTTCCCCCGACGATACTAAACAAGAGTCCACTCGATTGGTACCCAGCCTTCATGATGTACATCACACGAGCCTTGATCTAATCGTACCATCCATGTGGGGACCAACAGTGTGCCCGGTGCCTGTGAAAACAGCGCATGATCGTACATACCGGTACGACCCCGTATCGAGAGTGACCACGCCACTCCCGCCACTAGTAATGCGGCCTCCTTGCTAGTACCCAGCAAGGTAATCAACAAAGCCCCGTCCCATAAGGGGTATCTGTTGGGGAAAGTTGCATGGGAAACAAAATTTTTCCTATGCGCACACAAACCTATCCATGGTGATGAGCATCTACGAGAGGGGGAGTTGATCTACGTACCCTTGTAGATCGCTAAGCGGGAAGCGTTAAGAAACGCGGTTGGTGTAGTCGAACGTCTTCGCGATTCAAATCGCCGAGCGTCCCGTGATCCAATCACGATCCGTCCCGCAATCTCGTCATGATCCGTCCCACAATCCAATCACGATCCGTCCCGTGGCCTTGATCACGGTCCTTCCGATCTAGTACCGAACGGACGACACCTCCGCGTTCAGCACACGTGCAGCTTGATGACGATCTCGTCCCTCTTGATCCAGCAAGAAGAGGTGGAGAGGAGGAAGAGTTCACCGGCAGCGTAACGGTGCTCCGGCGATGGTGGTGGAGCAATTCCGACAGGGCTTCGCCTAAGCACTGCGGAACTACGACCTAGAGGAGAAACTATGCACCGGTGGAACGGGTAGCACGTGGCCGGAATTTCTATGCAAAACCCTAGAAATCTACTAGTATATATAGGAGGAGAGGGGAGGCAGCCCTTGGCGCAAGGCCAAGGGCCTCTTTGATTTGGCCGGCTAGGGGGGGGGGGGAGGAGTCCTACTCCTCCTCCAATCCTAGTTGGACTTGGATTGCTCCCTATTGGCCCTTTTTTCCACCTTTTTCTTTAGCTTTTTCTCTCCTGGTGCCATGGGCCTTTTGTGGCTGTTCCACCAGCCCACTAAGGGCTGGTTATTACTTTACCACAGCCCATGGACCCTCTAGGGTCGAAATACCCCTCCAGGAGGTCTCCCGGTACACTACCGGCACTCCAGGTACACTACCGACACTCCTGGTACACTACCGATGAGCCCGAAACTTTTCCGGCGACCAAACTGGGACATCCTATATATGAATATTTACCTACAGACCATTCCGGAGCTCCTCGTGACTTCCGGGATCTCATCCGGGACTCCGAACAACCTTCGTTCACTACCATACATAACTCTACACCACCGAAACGTCACCAAACCTTAAGTGTGCAGACCCTGCGGGTTCGAGAATTATGTAGACATGACCGAGACACCTCTACGACCAATAACCAATGGCGGGACCTGGACGTCCACATTGGTTCCTACATATTCTACGAAGATCTTCATCGGTCGAACCTCTATGTGAAGGATTCAATCAATCCCGTATAACGTTCCCTTTGTTCTTCAGTATGTTACTTGCCCGAGATTCGATCGTCGGTATCTCCATACCTAGTTCAACCTCGTTACCGGCAAGTCTCTTTACTCGTTCCATAATGCAAGATCTCGTGGCTAACATATTAGTCACATTGCATGCAAGGCTTGTTGTGATGTTGCATTACCGAGTGGGCCCTGAGATACCTCTCCGTCACACGGAGTAACAAATCCCAGTCTTGATCCATGCCAACTCAACAGACACCTTCGGAGATACCTGTAGTGCACCTTTATAGTCACCCAGTTATGTTGCGATGTTTGATACATACAAAGCATCCCTCCGCTGTCAGTGAGTTGCATGATCTCATGGTCATAGGAACATATACTTGACTTGCGGAAAACAGCAGCAATAAACTGACACGATCATATGCTACGTTTGTAATTTGGGTCTTGTCCATCACATCATTCTCCCAATGATGTGATCCCGTTATCAAATGACATCTCATGTCCATGGCTAGGAAACCTTAACCATCCTTTGATCAATGAGCTAGTCTATTAGAGGCATACTAGGGACATGGTTTTGTCTATGTATCCACACATCATTTAAGTCTCCGATCCATACAATTATAGCATGGATAAGAAACGATTATCATGAACAAGGAAATATGATAATAACTAATTTATTATTGCCTCTAGGGCATATTTTCAACAGTCTCCCACTTGCACTAGAGTCAATAATCTAGTTCACATCACCATGTGATTCGCATTGTTATGAATCTAACACCCAATGAGTTCTGGGGTTCGATCATGCTTTGCATGTGAGAGAGGTCTTATAGTCAACGGGTTTGTAACATTCAGATCCGTGTGTACTTTGCAAATCTATGTCAAACCGTAAACACTGCTACCACACTCCACTTGGTACTTTACCAAATGGCTGCTCCACTATACGTATCCAGATTGCTACTACGAGCCATCCGGATTGGTGTTTAAAGCTTGCATCGACGTAACTCTTTACGACGAACTCTCTATTACCTCCATAATCGAGAAACATCTCCTTAGTCCTCTAGTTACTAAGAATAATTTTGACCGCTGTCCAGTGATCCACTCCTGGACCACTCTAGTATCCCTTGACAGACTCATGGCAAGGCACACACAGGTGCGGTACACAGCATGGCATACTACACAAAGCCTATGGCTAAGGCATAGGGGACGACGTTCGTCTTTTCTCTTTCTTCTGCCATTGTCGAGCTTTGAGTCTTAATCAACTTCACACCTTTATAAATCAGACGAGAACTCTTTCTCTGACTGATCCATTTTGAACTCTTTCAAAATCTTGTCAAGGTATGTATTTATTGAAAGTCTCATCAAGCATCTTGATCTATCTCTATAGATTTTGATGCTCAACAATTAGGTAGCTTTATCCAGTTCTTCCTTTGAAAAGCACTTTTCAAACAACCATTTATGCTTTCCAGAAATCCTACATTATTTCTGATCAACAATATGTCATCCACATATACTTATCAGAAATTCTATAGTGCTCCCACTCACTTTATTGTAAATACAAGTTTCTCATAAACTTTGCATAGACTCAAAACTTTGATCACCTCATCAAAGTGTATATTCCAACTCTGAGATGCTTGCTTCAGTCCATTGAAGGATCACTGAAGCTTGTACACCTTTTAGCATCCTTAGGACTGACAAAACCTTCTGGTTGTATCACATACAACCTTTCCTCAAGTAAAACCGTTAAGGAAACGATGTTTTGACATCCATCTGCCAGATTTCATAATTGAAAAATGCAGCAACTGCTAACATATTTCCAACAGACTTTAGCATCGCTACGAGTGAGAAAGTCTCATCGCAGTCAACTCCTTGAACTTGTCACAAACAACTTTGCAACAAGTCGAGCTTTAAAAATGGTGATAATTACCATCAGCGTCTGTCTTCATTTTAAAGATCCATTTGTACTCAATGACCTGCCGTCCAATGAGCAAGTCTACCAAAGTCTATACTTGGTTTTCATACATGGATTCTATCTCGGATTTCATGGCCTCCAACCATTTGTCAGAATCCGGGCCCATCATCGCTTCTCCATAGCTCGTAGGTTCATCGTTGTCCAACAACATGACCTCCAAGACAGGGTTGTCGTACCACTTAGGAGCAGTACACATCCTAGTCGACCTACGAAGTTTGATAGTAACTTGATCCTGAAGCTTCATGATCATCATCATTAACTTCCTCTTCAACCAACGTAGGCTTCATAGAAACAACATTCTGTGCTGCGCTACTCTCTGGTTGAACAAAGGTTTAACAACCTCATCAAGTTCTATCTTCCTCCCACTCAATTCTTTCGAGAGAAACTTTTCCTCGAGAAAGGATCCGTTTTAGTAACAAACACTTTGCACTTGGATCTGAGATAGAAGGTTCACCCAACTAATCTTAGGGTATTCTATGAAGATGCATTTGTCCGCCTTGGGTTCGACCTCATTAGGTGAAAACATTTTCCACACAAGTGTCGCAGCCCCAAATATTAAGAAATGACAGCTTAGATTTCTATCAAACCATAATTCACACGGTGTCATCTCAACGGATTTAGATGGTGCCCTATTTAAAGTGAATGTAGTTGTCTCTAATGCATAACCCCAAAATTATAGTAGTAAAACGATAAGAGACATCATAGCACGCACCATGTCCAATAGAGCATAACTATGATGTTCGGACACACCATCACACTATGGTGTTCCAGGTGGCATTTAGTTGTGAAACAAATTTCACATTGTCTTAAGTTGTATGCCAAACTCGTGACTCGGATATTCACCTCCACGATCATATTGCAGTCATTTTATCTTCTTGTCACGATGATCTTAAACTTCACTCTGAATTTGCTTGAACCTTTCAAACGATTCAGACTTGTGTTTCATTAAGTAAATATACACTATATCTACTCAAATCATCAGTGAAGGTAAGAAAATAACGATATCCACTGCACGCTACAAGACTCACTAGATTGCATACATCAACATGTATCATTTCCAATGAATCACTTGCCCGCTCCATCCAACGGGGTCCTTTAGTCATCTTGCCCAAGAGGCATGGTTCGCATGTCTCAACCGACTCGAAATCGAATGAGTCCAAAGGTCCATCAACATGGAGTTTCTTCATGCGATTTATACAAATATGACATTTTAGCGGCAGTGCCACAAGTATGTGGTGCTATCATTATTAACTTTGTATCCTTTGGCATCAATGTTATGAACAAGTGTACTACTACGATCAAGATTCAACAAACCATTCTCACGAGGTGTATGACCATTGAAGGTATTATTCATGTAAACAGAATAACCATTATTCTCTGACTTAAATGAATAATCGTATTGCAACAAACATGATCTAATCACGTTCATGCTCAACGCAAACACCAAATAACATTTATTTAGGTTCGTCACTAATCCCGAAGGTAGAGAGAGCATGCGATGTTGATCACATCAACCTTGGAAACATTTCCAACATATATTGTCACCTCACCCTTAGCTAGTTCTCCGTTTGTTCCGTAGCTTTTATTTCGAGTTACTAACATTTAGCAACCGAACCGGTGTAAAATACCCAGGTGCTACTAGGAGTACTAGCAAGGTACACATCAATAACACGTATATCAAATATACTTCTGTCGATGTTGCCAGCCTTCTTATCTACCAAGTATCTAGGGTTGTTCTGCTTCAGCGACCGCTCTCCTCATAATTGAAGCACTTAGTCTCGGGTTTGGGTTTAACTTTGGGTTGCTTCACTGGAGCAACAACTGACTTGCCATCCATGAAGTTTCCCTCCTTGCCCTTGCCCTTCTGGAAACGTGTGAGCTCTCTGGTTGGCCGAACTGGGCGGCGCCGGGCATGCGCGAAAGGAGGGAGGCGAAAGGGGATAATGGAGACCGAGAGGATGGCATGGTGCAGACGCCGAGGGGGGGGGGTAAGAGGCGCTAGGGGGAGGCTCGAGGTGGTCGGGCACGACCATTGGGCAGCGGCTACAGTGTCTGTCGGCACTGTAGCATGCTCCAGAGCGCGCGTTTGGCATGCCACGGCATGCCAACGGCGTTTCCTGCATGGCCACTCATGTCTAGGGGGTCTAGGGGGTTTATACTATAGAGGGTAGGTCATTGGATGCTCTGGTTTCCTTAGGAGAGAAGGAAGGCTGCGGGAGAGGGAGGAAAATCACCGTCCAGAGGTGAAAAATGAGGGTTTTACCCTCTTACCCATGGAGTCTTGGCCAGGAAGAATTACTGGAGAGAGCCAGTAACCCAGAGGGGTTGTGTTAAAAAGCTAGGGCCAAGGGTAAAAGGTTACAGGTGGAAATGCTAGTTTTACAAAATCACCAAAAGGTGTTTGATGGTGTTTTGGGCAAGAAGATGCTTCCACTTTACAGAGATATTTACTAGGGTCAAAGGCTAGGTGGAAATGAGATGCTCCACAAAATTTTAGCTCAAGGAGAAAAAGTTGATAATGGAAATTTGGTGAACCCTAGAAATTGACAGAAACTGATTTCCGTAGATCCAATGATGTGAACCCTAGAAATTGACAGAAACTGATTTTTGTAGATCCAATGATGCTAGGCTTTGACCCTTGATGCACCACTTAGTGTATCATCACTATTTGGCCAGTAGATCATGCCTACAAAGTTTGAGGCCAAGGGGAGACACTTCACAATGTAAAGTTGCTCAAATTTGATTCTGGATAGGAATGGTTTTGAGGTGCTTAGATGAACCAAAACAACTTGGATTGGGATGAAACTTTGCAAGATCATCACCCATGATGGTGTTGACTTTCTAGAATTTTTTCTGGAATTTATTGAGAATATTTCTTATAGAAACATTCCAAAAGTTTGACCTGAACAGAAAGGGTTTTGAGGGGTTTTTCCTATGATCTGACCATGCCCTTGTGTTGAAACTCACATATATGGAAAATATATGTCCACCAAGTTTTCCTAAATTTTCTTAAATATTTTTAAAGCATTTAAATAATTTTCCCTTATGAAAAACCATTTCTGGCCTGAAGAAAAAGCCTTTAAATAAAATATGAAAATAATCTTAAAAAATAAAATTTAGTGGTTTTGAGAAGTCATATATATAGTAGGTTTGAAATAAAGCCTTTGGAAAAGAAGGGTTCACCTGACTTGAGGACTTGAAGTGCAAACCTCATTTCAGGTTTTTTTTGGAAATTTAAGTTAAATAAATCGTTTTGGTTAAAACAAAATTTGATAAAAATAGTTTTGGACACTATTCACATGGCATGATCATTGGGCAAGGGGTTTGCATCAAGGAAGATGATTATGAAGTGGAATAGAACCTAGTAGTGCCATACAACTCAGTCAACAAGCAAGCAAACAACATAGCAAGCAAGCACAAACTCATAGAAAAAGTTTTAGTTGGCTCCAATTTTTATAAAACCAAACATAACAATGTGCTGCAAACACAGGGTGTGAAATACCTTCCCCCTTACAAGAATCTCGTCCCCGAGATTCCTAGGCTAAGCGCTAAAAAGATAAGGGAACTCTGATCTAAGATAATCTTCATGCTCCCAGGTTGCTTCTGCTTCAGTGTGGTTGCTCCACTGGACCTTGAAGTACTTGATGGTGTGGCTTCGGGTGTAGCGCTCGACTTCATTCAAAATGTGAACTGGCCTCTCACGATAAGTGAGATCTGGCTGAAGATCGATGGCTTGATGGTCAATGTCCTTGTAGAGGTCAGAGCGGTTGGGAACTTGCAGATACTTCCGGAGTTGTGACACGTGAAAGACGTTGTGCACATCCGACAGCTCGGAATGTAGCTCCAACTGGTAGACATCTTCTTCTCGCATAGCGGTGATCTTGAAGGGGCCGATGTATCTTGGCGCGAGCTTTCCTTTGACGTGGAAGCGCTTGGTTCCTTTGAGAGGCATGACCCGAAAGTAGACATGGTCGCCGACACAGAAGTTCACTTCTCGGCGGTGAGAGTCGGCGTGGCTCTTCTGTCTTGACTTGGCGGTCTCGAGGCGCTCTCGGACGAGTTGAACTTGCTCTTCGGCTTCGCGGAGGATATATGGCCCAAACACTAATCCTTCTCTGGTCTCTGACCAGTTGAGGGGAGTACGGCACTTGCGTCCATACAACACCTCAAATGGTGCCATCTGAAGACTCGACTGATAGCTGTTGTTGTAGGAGAACTCGGCGAATGGTAGGCAATTTTCCCACTTGGCTGCATATGCCAAAACACAGGCGCGGAGCATATCTTCGAGTATCTAATTTACTTGTTCCGTTTGCCCACCGGTCTGGGGGTGGAAAGCAGTGCTGAAGGAGAGCTTGGTTCCCATAGCTTCTTGAAACATTTTCCAGAATCTGGAGGTGAACTGGGTTCCTCAATCTGACACGATCTCCTTTGGAACTCCGTGAAGGCTCATGATACGCTCGATGTAGAGGCTGGCTAACTTGTTACTGTCATAGGTGGTCTTGACGGGAATGAAATGGGCTACCTTTGTCAGGTGGTCGACAATGACCGAAGTGGGATCATGTCCCTTGCTTGACCTTGGTAAACCGGTGATGAAATCCATCCCGACTTTACCCCATTTCCATTCAGGCACCTTGAGGGGCTGCAGTAGTCCAGCGGGTCGTTCATGCTCAGCCTTGACCCTCTGGCATATGTCACACTTAGCCAAGAACGTGCCTATCTCCCGTTTCATGCCATGCCACCAGAATCTTGCCTTGAGGTCTTGATACATCTTGGTTCCTCCAGGATGGATGGAGTATGGAGTGTCAAGAGCCTCTTGCAAGATCAGGTTCTTGAGCTCCTCTTTGTTGGGTACGCATATGCGATCCCCAAACCATACAACTCCTTGCTCATCCTCGGAGAATCCTGGGGCCTTGCCTGCCTTGATCTTCCTTTTGATGCCTTCAATGCTCTCGTGCCCCTTCTGGGCTTCTTTGATATCATCCATCAAGGTAGGCTTCGCTTCAAGGTTGGCGAGGAATCCTGGTGCAACCAGTTCTAGGCCGAAGCTCTCAAGTTCTTCATACAGGGCGGGTAGCCTTTCCTTAATCATAGAATCCAAGGAACAAGCCTATTTGCTTAAGGCGTCTGCTACCACATTGGCCTTTTCGGGGTGGTATTGAACACTGAGGTCGTAATCCTTGATCAATTCCAACCATGTTCACTGCCTCATGTTCAACTCCCTTTGAGTGAAGATATACTTCAAACTCTTGTGGTCTCTGAATATCTCACATCGCTTCCCCAGAATGTAATGCCTCCATGTCTTCAAGGCATGAACCATGACTGCCAACTCGAGATCATGAGTTGCGTAGTTCTCTTCATGAGGATGTAGCTGTCTGGATAGATATGCTATGACTCTGCCTTCTTGCATCAGAACACCTCCAAGTCTGGTTCTTGATGCATGACAATAAATCACAAACTTCTTGTGAATACCAGGGGTGGCCAGAACATGGGTTGTGGTCAATCTCTTCTTGAGCTCCTGGAAGCTTTCCTCGCACTTAGCGGTCCACTCGAACTTCTTGTCCTTCTTCAAAAGATGGGTCATGGGTCGGGCAATGCTTGAGAACCCTTCCATGAACTTGCGGTAATAACCCGCGAGTCCGAGGAAGCTTCTGACTTCCTTCACGGTGGTTGGGGTTTGCCATTCAGTCACGGCTTCAATCTTGGCAGAGTCCATTGATAATCCTTCGCAGTCAACACATGACCCAAGAATCCAACTTCATGCAGCCAGAATTCACACTTGCTGAACTTAGCATAAATCTGGTGCTCTCGAAGCTTCTCTAGGACCAATCTCAAGTGCTCATCATGTTCTTCTTCTGACTTGGAAAGGACGAGTATGTCATCAATGAAGACAACTACAAACTTGTCCAAGTACTCCATGAAGACCTTATTCATGAGGTACATGAAGTAGGCAGGGGCATTAGTTAACCCAAAGGACATAACCGTGTATTCATACAGGCCATACCGGGTTACAAATGCCGTTTTCGGAATGTCTTGGGGTCTGATCTTCAGCTGGTAGTACCCAGACCTGAGGTCGATCTTGGATAACACCTTGGCTCCATTCAGCTGATCAAACAGGTCTTCAATCTTGGGGAGTGGGTACTTGTTCTTTACCGTGACCTCATTGAGAGAACGGTAATCGACACAAAGTCTAATAGTTCCATCCCTCTTTGACACAAATAGAACAGGCGATCCCCAAGGAGAGGCACTAGGGTGAATAAATCCTTTCCTGAGCTGCTCTGCTAGTTGCTTCTTCAACTCAGCCAACTCTTCGGATCCCATCCTATAGGCCTTCTTATAGATGGGACTTGATCCGGGCATAAGCTCAATAATGAACTCAATGCCGTGGTCAGGAGGCATTCCGGGCAGCTCGTCAGGAAACACATCCAGGTATTCACATACAATTGGCACTTGATCCAACTCAACTCCCGACAGGCAGTTAGACTAAGGGGCTTGAGTGAAGGCAGGGTTGGGAACATACTTGACTTCCACTCCTTGGCTATTGATTATGGTGACAGTCCTCTTGGCATAGTCTAACAAGCCTTGGTGCTTAGTTAACCAGTCCATGTCTAGGATCATATCCAAGCCTTCGGACTTCAGGATGATGAGGTCGGCTAGGAAGTCTACCCCGTTGATGTCAATCTTCACTCCCTTACACCCTATCCCAGACTTCATAACTGAACCAGGGGTTTGTGTCAACATACGATTACCCAGGGGTGTAGGTCCCATGCCACTCTCTAGTGCAAACTTTCGGGTGACAAAAGAATGCGAAGCTCCACAATCAAACAATACTGTTGCTGGGGTTGAGTTGACGAGGAACGTACCCAGTATGACATTCGGGTCTTCCTGGGCTTCCTCTATGGTGACGTGATTCACACGACTTTTGCCATTGTTGGGCTGATTGCGGGGAGCTGGGTTCCTTGGTGGTGCTCCACGGGCTTGACCTTGAGCTGGCGCATTGGGGCGCGGTGCATCTCGCTTCTTGTTGGGGCACAGCCTAGAGATGTGTCCAGACTGACCACATCCAAAGCAAGTGACTTGCCCGGGGTTGTTGTTGAAGTTCCTGCCACCATTGTTGTTATTGGGGTTGTGGTTCTAGGCTGGCCTGGGATTGGCATACTGTTGATGCTGGTAGCTCGGATGAGGTACAGGAGGTCTAGCCTGCTGCGGCTGATAGGTTGGCTTGGCCGGGGCTGGCTGCCATGGGCGAGGCTTCTGGTTGCTTGAGCTTCCTTTGCTGATCACCTTGCGCTTGCGAGTGTCGTCGATGGCATGACGCTTGTCTTCTAGCATGAGGGCCTTGTTCACTAAGTCTAAGAAGGTACGGCAATCGCAGATGATGAGCTGATACTGCAGGACCTGCTAAAGTCCTTCCATGAAGTGTTCCTTCTTGGCATCCTCTGTGCTGACATCTTCAGGTGCATACCTTGACAGCAGCTTGAACTTCTGTAGATACTGCTTGACAGAGCCACTTCCTTGCTTCAGCGCTCGGAATTCTCTCTTCTTGATAGCCATGATCCTGGAAGGAATATGGGTAGTGCGGAATCCTTCCTTGAAGTCATTCCACGTGATCACACGTTCTCCTTGCATGACCTTGAATCCATCCCACCAAGATCGGGCGGTACCTCTGAGGCAGTGAGAGGCATAAAGCACCTTCTCATAATCCTCGTTACAGTTGACCAATGTAAGGAGGTCCTCGATGGTGCGGATCTAGTCATCAGCATCCAATGGTTCAACAATCTCAGTGAAGGTTGGGGGCGAGTTCCTCATGAACTCAGACAACATGGAGCGGCCATTGCCATTCCTGCCTTGTTGCTGGTTGTTCACGAGCGCCTGAGCCACTTGCTGGATAGCAGCATTGTTGGCTTGGCTCTCCTCCCGGAGAACTTGGAGAAACTGAGCTATGGTCATGTTCTCCGGCGGAGGTGGTGGTGGGGGAATGTCGCCTTGTGTCTGCTCCTGTTGTCCTCCAGCGTGAGCAGCCCCACCGGCTCCCTGTTACAAGCTCGAGTTGCCGGCTACAGGGTTGGTGAAGGAGTTGTTGCGGGTAGCAGTCACCATCCTGTTTGGAGCAGCCAAGTCAAACAACAGGGGTCGACAAGAGGATAAGCAATAACGACAGAGCGCGCCTAAGGGGGTCGGTCAAGTGCAAGTGTGTTGAAACAGAGGTCAAAAGACCAACAACATATATTAAGATAGACGATGCAGTCGCTTACACGTTGCCTACGGCAAAAGCGCGACTTGCATCGGAACACAAACAATAAAACAAACAGCAAGCACACATGGTTTCATATGAACCATTACACAGACTCGACTTCGCATGACGGATATATGGCTGATCCTACCCTAGGGGTTCTCGGACTTAGGTGGTGGAGTGTTCGGTCTCGTAGTCACGCTCCTCTGGGTCTTCCTCCGGTTCATTATCTGAACGAGCATCGTTCCCGGTCGAAGGGGTCGGGGAACGAGGAGGTCCATCCCGATGAGGCTTTGCAGGCGGGTCGGTGAAGAGCTCACGGTACTCCTTCACACTCATGCGACGACTACGCGTGGGTGCATCACTAGCTGGGGGTACTCCTCCTCGATAAGCGATGGCTGGTCGTCCCTCGGGGGCTCCATCCTTCTTGATATTGTCTGGCTTCGTCTTGGCTTGTCGAAGTATCTCTCGGGTGTGGTGAAGTCCCTCGCGGAGCTTCACAGACTCCTTCATCAAGTTGTGAACTAGACTATCGGCAGAGAGGGTGAAGTAGGTCTAGAACCTAAGTGCTGCGCCATCTTCCTTGGTCGGAATCAGCGTCCAACTCTCATCAAAGTCATCCTTCTTCAAGGGAAGGTAGCGAGTAGCTGGCTCATCAACCATCTCTGGAATGCTGTTTCGAAGGTGTAGGAGTGCCTTGCACGCAGCTGTCTCGACGGCAAACATTATGGTCTCCATCCGTGGTCCTTCAAAGAACCAACTAGTCGGAGAGTCGTTTGCCCTCACGACCATATCTATGTGGTACTCCTTCGCGATGGCATCGACCCAGTGCTCGTGGTAGAGGAAAATGGGTGGTTGGTGAAACTGGCACTTCTCCAGGCTATCCCCAAGGAGTAAGGGAAAACTGGATTTCACGAAGGCTTCGGGTACGACGACCATCTACAAGGGTTTGAAAGGAGGAGAGTCAGCAAAGTGTTGTGTGAAGCATAGGAGAGGTAAACAGTGCAGAATTCCTAAGTTCCTATGCTAGGTGTAGTTTTGAAAACGACTTTTGTCCTGTCTAACATCCATGCTAACTAAGGGTTTCCTACAGTCAGGATGGCTCTGATACCAGCTCTATGGGGACCCCGACTCATAAGTCGAGATCACCGAATGTACGTGTAAAGTGATCCCAGAGATCAATTCTCACTGAACACACAAAAGCTGAATAACATGAGTCTTACATCCATACTTAATGTCTTACACGAATAATGACCATGGAGGCCTTAGTCTTACATAGATAGGGCCACACGGGCCAAACACTTAAACTAGAAAAAGCAGCGGAACCTGGTCGAAAGCATGTACCCATGCCATCTGCCTTAACCTACAGGCATTCTGACTAGGAAGCGTCCTAGTTCGCATGTTCGTCTCCAACGAACTCTTCAACATCCTCCTGTCCTTCCATGCCTAGCCAATTAAATAACCAGTGGCAAGCCAATGAGTACTTTGAATGTACTCGCAAGCAACCCAAGTGTGGAACGAGGTAACAAAGATGCATGATATAGCACTAAGTAGGTAATTTGCGGAAAGCTAATTTTTGTATGCAAATGTCATGATCAAGTAATTAGTAAGCATGCATCAAAAACTAGCAAGTATCCATGTGAACAAATTACAGATACCATCGTAAGTATCGGCGGAACATCTCATGTTCAGGCTAAGTCATCGGACTTAGTTCATTCCTTGCACTAAGTCATCGGACTTAGCTCATGTGACCTCTTGTCACCACCACATCCATACTCACGCCAAGTTTTAGGAAAACATCTAGACGTAGTCTAAGAAGGACCTCCAACTGTCCATGATCGCGGACGCGGCTATTCGAATAGTTTTACACTCTACAGAGGTTGCACACTTTACCCACAAGACTCGGGCAACTTCCGTGTCATCCACGACTCGTGGTATATAACATACCCGAGGTAAGAACCCGAACAATGCCTTTCCCCCGGTGATACTAAACAAAGAGTCCACTCGATTAGTACCCAGCCCTCATGATGTACATCACACGAGCCTTGCTCTAATCGTACCATCCATGAGGGGACCAACGGTGTGCCCGGTGCCTGTGAAGACAACGCATGATCGTACATACCAGTACGACCCCATATCGAGAGTGACCACGCCACTCCCGCCGCTAGTAATGCGACCTCCTTGCTAGTACCCACCAAGGTAATCAACAAAGCCCCATCCCATAAGGGGTATCATGGTTGCGCATGTAATGTTGGGTCGGTCAACCGACCTTAGAACTCTCTGTTTTCGAAAACACATACTCATCTTATTCCGGGACACCACTTCTTTCTGAAGTGGTCATCCATCTCATTGTCATCTCCCTCAGGCATTAGTGGCACCCGACGTTTTTTTTTGAAAAGTCTTTGAAGTCACCTCTTTCTTGTTATCACTATGCATAAGTCCCATCCCATTTTGCGTAGCATCTATTAGCAACCAAACTATTCCCACCCGCACAACCCTGACAAGGTGGTAGGGTCTTGCACGATGCAAGTATCAAAGGAAAGTACCAGAGGTATCCCACCGAAAGGGGAACACCACAACACATGATCAAATGTGATGAAAGTAATGTGCTATATGACATGCAATAAAATGGTTTCTTATCATGGTCAAAGGGCTGCTTGCCTGGCTCAACAAAGTCTCTGGGGTCTTCGAAGTCTTCGGGTCCAATTTCTTCATCAACAACGCAATCTATTGCCACGAAAATAAATGATAATAATAAGCAAACACACAAAACAGAGCACTCAAACCACTACCAATTTTTTTCTCCTACTCTGATAAATACTAAAAGTCATACTAAAAATATTTTCTTAGGGTTTTGTTGTGAAAACCATTTTTGAAATAAAATAACAGAGGCAAAAAAGGTGCCTATATATAGGTTTTAAAATAAAATAGTACTAAAAACATATTCAAACATTTTTACAAATGGCACTATTAAATTCTAGGAATTATTTTATGAATTTAGGTGGAAGAAAAACTGGCATTGGACAAATATTTCACCTTGTGGGATTCTTGGAAGTCCACAGAAAAATAAAAAGGGAAAGAAAGGCCACTGGGACCTAGCCAGGGGCGGCCAGAGGCTGGGCTGGCCTAGCTAGCTAGCCAGCCGGCCTTGCGCGTGGTCAGGTTCAAACCTGACGCGTGGGGCCCGGTTGCCAGCGACACAAGGGGGAGGAGAGAGAGCGCGGGAGAGGGAAGAGAGGCTAACAGGTGGGCCCCACCTCTCGTGTCCTTCTTCCTCCTCGAGACAGAGAGGGGAAGAGCTCACCGGCGACGGCACGAGGCACATTGAGGGGATCTGAGAGCAGGGACGGGCTCGGAGTCGACCCGCCGGTTCTCTAGAGGTGGAAGGGCGACCGGAGGAGGTCGGAGCTGCCGGCGGCGAGCACCCGTGGCGGAGGGCGATTCGGGAAGGGGTCGAGGACGGCTTTTCCCGCATCAAACTGAGTGGGGGAGAGGGGGAGCGAACTAGGGAAGGCCTGCGGGCTCAAAGGAGGAGAGGGGAGCACCTGAGCGGGCTTGTGTCTCGAGATCGACGGAGCCCCGCTGAGGCGGCACCTCGATCGATCTCGAGCACTAGTGCTCTGGGGGCTCAAATGGGGAGCTCGGGTGGTCAATAGAGGAGGAGACGGGAGCCAGAGAGGAGGTAAGGGCTCGGGGGAGGCCCTTTTATAGGGGGCGCGAGGCCACCGTACGCAGTGCGCTGGTGAGCTCATGGCCGAGGCCAGAGGGAGAGGGGACTCTCGGGGCATCTCGGGGGTGCTTCTGGGGCTTTTCTAGGCCCCTGGGAGAGAGGAGAGAGGGAGAGATGCCCGCACGTGTGAGCTCTCCGGTTGGCCGAACCGGGCGGTGCCGGGCACGCGCGAGAGGAGGGAGGAGGAAGGGGATAAGGGAGGGCCGATAGGATGGCGTGGCGCGAACGCCGAGGGGGGGGGGGGCGAAGTGGCACCAGGGGGAGGTTCGAGGTGGTCAGGCACGGCCATTGGGCAGCGGCTACAGTGTCTGTCGGCACTACAGCACGCTCTAGAGCACGCGTTTGGCATGCCACGGCATGCCAACGACATTTCCTGTGTGACCACTCATGTCTAGGGGGGTCTAGGGGGGTCTAGGGGGTTTATACTATAGAGGGTAGGTCATTGGATGCTCTGGTTTCCTTAGGAGAGAAGGAAGGCTGCATGAGAGGGAGGAAAATCACTGTCCAGAGGTGAAAAATGAGGGTTTTACCCTCTTACCCATGGAGTCTTGGCCAGGAAGAATTACTGGAGATAGCCAGTAACCCAGAGGGGTTGTGGTAAAAAGCTGGGGCCAAGGGTAAAAGGTTTAGAGGTGGAAATGCTAGTTTTACAAAATCACTAGAAGGTGTTTGATGGTGTTTTTGTCAATAAGATGCTTCCACATTACAGAGATATTTACCAGGGTCAAAGTCTAGGTGGAAATGAGATGCTCCACCAAATTTGAGCTCAAGGAGAAAACGTTGATAATGGAAATTTGGTGAACCCTAGAAATTGACAGAAACCGAGTTTTGTAGATCCAATGATGCTAGACTTTAACCCTTCATGCACCACTTAGTTTATCATCACTATTTGGCCATTACAGCATGCCTACAAAGCTTGAGGCCAAGGGGAGACACTTCACAATGTAAAGTTGCTCAAATTTGATTCTAGACAGAATGGTTTTGAGGTGCTTAGATGAACCAAAACAACTTGGATTGGGATGAAACTTTGCAAGATCATCACCCATGATGGTGTTGACTTGCTAGAATTTTTTCTGGAATTTATTGAGAATATTTCTTATAGAAACATTCCAAAAGTTTGACCTGAACAGAAAGGGTTTTGAGGGGTTTTGCCTATGATCTGATCATGGCCTTGTGTTGAAACTCATATATATGGAAAATATATGTCCACTGAGTTTCCCTAAATTTTCTCAAATATTTTTAAAGAATTTAAATAAATTTCCTTGAAGAAAAACCATTTCTGGCCTTAAGAAAAAGCCTTTAAATAAAATATGAAAATAATCTTTAAAAATAAAATTTAGTGGTTTTGAGAAGTCTATAGTAGGTTTGAAATAAAGCCTTTGGAAAAGAAGGGTCCACCTTATTTGAGGACTTGTAGTGCAAACCTCATTTCAGGTTTTTTTGGGAAACTTAAGTTAAATAAATCATTTTTGGTTAAAACAAAATTTGATAAAAATAGTTTTGGACACTATTCACATGGCATGATCATTGGGCAAGGGGTTTGGATCTAGGAAGATGATTATGAAGTGGAATAGAACCTAGCAGTGCCATACAACTCAGCCAACAAGCAAGCAAACAACATAGCAAGCAAGCACAAACTCATAGGAACAAATTTAGTTGGCTCCAATTTATATAAAACCAAACATAACAATGTGCTGCAAACATAGGGTGTGACATCTCCTTGGCATGACTCAAATAAAAAGAAAAGAAATTCAGAGAAACACACCGAAATATTTTTGGACTTTTCGTTTTTTCCTAAAGAAAGCAAATTAAAGAGGGAAAAATAAAAATGAGAAAAAACTATTTACACGGGAAAGCTCCCAACAAGTAAAAGAAGAAGCAAGAAATCCTTTTGGGTTTTCTTTTGATGCTACAATTAAATTAAGCTAGAAAGAAAAGCTGAAAAGAAGTAGGAAATATTTTTGGGTTTTCTCAAAGTTTTTCCAACACACAAGAGGAAAGCGAGAAAACAAATATAACATGGATGATACAATGAAAAAGTGTGAACACCGACAACTTGAATGAAATGTATAAACATGAATGTAATGTCAGTGGAAATGCATACTCCCCCAAGGTTAGGCTTTTGGCCTAGCTTGGTAATCACCATCCATATGAATAATAATATGGGCGATGGCTCACCAAGGCCCTTGGTGCAAGCTCCGTGCCCCCCTGGCACCTTCAACATCCGCATTGTACTCATGGGCCTCGCTCTCAAGGACATAGTATCTTCCCCTACTATGAAAATCAAAGAGAGCAGGAGCAGGCAAAGTGACATGCACAACAATTTTTATTATTAAATCTCAAGTTATAGGTGTAGTTAGTGGTCGTTCCTGTAAGAAACTTATGGTGCTTCATGGCCTCAACGTCTAAATACTAAGTACTTAAGATGGGGTCACTAGGCCATGGTGAGACATTTAACCTCTCCGCTACACGGGAGGCATAGATTCCTCCATAAAAATTACCATTAGCAGCACTGAACTATAGTCTCCGTGCAACAATTGCACCAAGATTATAATATTTATTTCTAGTTACGATAGTGTGTACGAGACTGAAATCATGAGCACATAGTGTGCTACAATCTTGTTTGCCGGCGATACATTTACCATTAAAGAGTATGAAATATTGTATCGATGGGAAATGGATGCTCTTAATTCCCCCTTATGCTACTCCCCTATCTTCACCATAGCAAAGATTAACTAAAAATGACTCGTATTTAAATTTTTTTGGTTCATCAAGGGAACCCCAAGATGGAAGTTTGCATGTTAATTCCATTGAACAAGTCTAAAGGCATGGTGAAAGAACGGTTATACATGTTGAATGAAACTCTAGACTCACGAGGAAAATATTTAAATTTCTTTGTGAATGTTTTTGTGAGCTCGAGATGTTAAGAACACTTATCTGCAATGAAGGGAGAAAGTTCAGTATTGTGGATAAATTGATCAAATCCCCCCTCCCTTAATACATGAACCTTCCATGAACTCGTCGCATGGGCACAAGCATGGTTTGGTGGCAGCATCTCGCATCGAGCTTTCTCTTGGCTCAACATAAGATTGTCGTACCGAGCTTCTACTTGATGAGGCTTCCGAGGATCTCCCCCTCGAAGAACTCCTAAAGAATTGCATTTTTATTTGCGAACAAATTTCTGACATATGTTTGAGACACAAAATTTTGTCAAAACTTCGTGAAATTAATAGCAACTACTCCTAAGGATGCATAGAGGCCATATTGAACATTCAAACTACTTAGAGTTCTAAGAGTTCAACATGCAAGCTCATCTACAACAACACCAAGAGAAGCTAATTACTCTAAAATAACCCACTAAATCAAAAACTAATTGGAGTAATGGAGGAGTCACATACCAAGTAGCAATCCCTCCAAACAGTTTCAGAAACGGAGCTTCAAGCAAAGAGATGGAAATCTGTGGGTTTGAGAGCAAGAACACTGGGAATGGTGGCTGTGATGATTTTTTTCTGGAGGTAAGGGATGATGTGGGCTAAAGAGATAAGTGAGTGGGCCCATGTGGGGGCCATAACCCACCAGGGCGCTCCTGGGGGTGCTGGCGCGCCCTGGTGTCTTATGGGCACCAGGTGCACCCCCACTCTGGTATTGTTTGCACCAGAAATTCAGAAATATTCAAAAAAAAACCTTATCAATTTTTCAGGACATTCTGAGAACTTTTATTTTTGGGTCATTTTTTTATTGCACGGAGAAAATAGAAAACATGATAATCATGGCATTTTATTTTATTTGACTAATTAAAACAGAAAATAAAAGGTGGAGACAAAGAGTTGTGCTTACTAGATTCATCAACTTCATACCACTCAAAAATGATCCATTAATAAGGTTGATCAAGTCTTATTAACAACGACTTCCGATTAGCATTAACCGAAGAACTTTCGTAAAACACTAAGTTACCTCATTGGGGATGTGCATATCCCCAACAATAAGTATATAATTTTATTTTTGACAGTAGGTAGAGGTAATTGAAAACTTCCAATAGTTATGGTCGGAGATTCTTCAATAACATTTATATCATTCACTTGGAATTGTTTCTTAGGAAAGTGCACCTGTCGGCGTTCTCGGAATGGGGGTACCTTGACCTTCCTGCCTGCGGCCGACGGCATGACCCACTTCATCCACCAATTGGGGTCAGGCGAGGCCCCACTCAAGACAAGGCCCTTGTGAGTTCGTCTTCTTCCTCGTCATCGTGCGAGTTCGTCGTTATGTCCTGCGAGTAGCAAGCTAGAGTGATGAGGCTGCAGGGATCTTCACACACGCCCTTGTGTTCGAACCTTAAGGGTTTTGCGGAGCCCGAAATCCCACATTTGGCGCCATGTAGGGGGCATAACGAAGCTTGCCTAGAACCTCGCCTCCTCTCCGTCCGCTGCACTCATGGTGAAAGGATGTCAGGCCCGGGCAGAGCGTCGGGCAGCTCGCGTGGCGCGGGTGGTGCCGGCGGGCGCCAGTGCCTTCCGCTGAACTGCCTCTCCTTCGGTAGGCCCTGTCACCAGCAGGGCTCTGGACAGGTGCCAGAGGCTGCCCCCTCCACCAGCTACACGCCAGGCCCCTATTCGTCCGGCCCACCCTCCCGCCGAGGGCATGCCCCAGCCCTTCCAGGCCTGTCAAGACCCAACATAGGCACATCGCACTTCTCGTGGCGCATGAACTGCGGCGCCATCACGCGTCGCGTATTCACCGTGACACGTGGACCAAGTACACCTTCAGACGTGCCGTCGTCGCCCAAGGAACCCTGGGGTACCTCAACGGGATCCGAGCCCACGGATTCGCTCACACACGAGACCAACGCTCCGGCCACGTGAGAACCTGCAGGCGACAATGGAGGCCTGCGTCCGCCAGGAGCTAGGACCAGGGTACCCGGAGAGCGGGACCTGGCCGCAGACGTTCCCAGACGTCAGTGGGAAGTGCCGGCAGTGCCTAAGGCACCTCCCCTCGCACTCCACGTAACCTTCCCTGGAACCAGGGAGGGAGAATGGAGGCTCGACTATGACGGTGCTCGGGGTCTTGGGCAACTCTACAACAACCTTGTTGACACACTCCCGGATAGAGGGGGAGGAGACACCGTCCGCAGCGACCATGGGAGGTATGAGCGTGCTGTATACGCCCGGGGGCCCCCGAGGACGCAGAGGGGTTCACGGCCGGAGGAGGAGCTCGCCGGAACGGGCGTAGCCTTGGGTCTCCCGCTAAGGTGGCTCGCCTGAGGGTGCAGGCTAGCTGCTGGGTTTGACGGCGATGCGCAGGGAGGAGCTACGGGCGGTGCGCGGGGTCAATGGGGTCTACTGGGAGATGATGAGGAGGCTAGGAGGGCTCAGACAGAATGGGGATCGGGCCCTCTCGTGGTGGTGCTCGTGTGTGTGTGCGGTGGCGGAGGGGAACAAGAGGGAGAGATGAGGGGATCGAGCGAGACGGGGCTGGCTAGGGTAGCGGTGCAGCTGGGCCTTGGGCTTGGTTGTGGCTGGGCCATATGGCCAAATGGGCCAGCCGCTAGTGGTGGTTTAAAAAAATGCATTCCTATTTCTATTACAGAAAAATAAAGAGAATCGAGAATATTCATTTGGAAGGCCAAATGAATACGAGTGGAGTCAAAATCTCGAATGTGTCTACTTTGACATAATCTTGAAGTGCCACAAGTCAAAAGGAGTCAACAGAGAATGGTGCGTGGAATTAAATATTTTATAGGAGCAAGAGAGTTTTTTTTAACATGCAAGTTTGCTAGAGGGTGGTTCCAAATTAATGGAATATTTATTCTAGCTCCCTAAAATATTGGGAGGATATGTTATAAAGAGAATCCACCATGTGAATTTCCCTCAACTTAAGTCAATCAAAGATCCATACAATTTATTTATTTGAGTTGAAATAAATAAAAAACATAATGACATGATGGCATGATGAAATGATGCAATGCGAATGATGCGGAGATAAGTGCGACAACCAAACGAAACACAAGACGAGAACGGAAATAAAAGGGGAATCTTCTGGAGTGTCGGTCCCGGGCTGTTACAGGTTCCTCCCATGCAATGTGGCAGCCATAGCCTAGAGCTGGCAGAGAGGACAACACCGACCATCAATGGCTGTGCCCATGCAATGTGGTTGCCCTACGCTCAGTGCTGGGGGAAGACGAAGGCGAAGACTACCCTAAAAAGCCGGACGCGGCCGTTTTCTCGCTCTCTTTTGTATCTCGAGTTCCAACCTTCAACGGTTCTTTTTGTGCTTGAACATGTCGGAACTTCAAGGATTTCGTAACTTTATGTTTTTAAAAGAAAAAATGGAGGGGTCTTTTTCCTCCTTGTTTTCTCGTTTCCCAATCTTGAGTTCTTTCTTTCCAAATCGGCATTTTGCGAAGAGTCGGATGCTCCGGCCCTCCCCGAGGCCCATCAGGGCTGGGTCACAAGGCCATGATACCTTAGGGGCATGAGTCTCTTGGCCGTCAGCTCCTGCTCGGGGGATCTGACCATAGCATGATGTCGTAGCATGGGGTCTCAAGAGGCCCTAGGGCCTCCCGAGGCGGCACATGGAGGAACGGAATGGGGGATCACTCGAGCGTCGAAGGGGGCTCCTGAGCAGCACGCCTCAGGAGCCTTACTGGTCACAAAGCCAACTGCCCCTGATGTAGTCCTTGGTTTCCGGTCGGCATTAGGAGTGTCGGGGCCTCGCCCCGTGAAGTACATCCTTGGTTTCTGGTCGTACCTAACGGTGGTGGGGAAATGCACGGGACTAGGACCTGTCGACATAGAGCGGTTTGAGCATCAAAAAGGGGCTCCTGCCACTCGACTTCTTGGTGCCATCCTAGGTTTTTGGTCGGCATCAGGAATACCTAGGCCTCACCTCGTGAAGTGCGTCCTCTTTCGATCATACCTAGCAGTGGTGGGGAAATGTGCGGGACTGGGGCCTGCAGACGTAGAGTGCCAAAAGGGCCCCCAAACCATCTCGCAAGCAAGGAGGAAGCATCCTAGTCGGGACCACAAGATACCCGGACAACCCCACTCCGCCAGGAAGTGCGAGTAAGGTCGTCATCGCATCACAAGCAGGATGGACAAATCGGCAGCAACCCCAAACCGAAGGAAGCACGATGCTACTCACCTCGTCATCTGAGAATATGCTTAAAGGAATTTCCAAAATACATTAAAGTTGCCACCATGCCACATACATAACCCTGCCAGGAACACAAAGAAGCTGCCCAAGAGAAGCACGCCATCATCGGAACTCTCGTCCTCACCACCCGGCAACAACCCCGCGCGTCCCTGCTCAAGCACGGCCCTACGCTTCGTCAGAGGAAAGCTCCGCCAGCAGGTCGTCCACATGATCCTTGACCCGATCGACGAGGACAGCGCGGGTCGCCTCAGGCACGGGACCGAGCACCGCCTCGAAATCGAAGTGAGGGTCAATGTCACATCCCTAGCTAGTTGTCATAGGACAGCATGTGTGTTTGCATCATATTTCAGTTTTGCATCAACTTGAAATGGGGACTAAAAGAAACCCCAAACCCTCATTTGAATCAAACCAAATCAAAGTTGTGAAAAACCAACAAATCCAAAATTCCTATCTAAAATGTCCCCTATGTCTGATAAATATGGACATAATATACCAGGGGCCATTTTAAATATTTGAACAATTATGGCAATTTAAAAATAAATAATAAAGCTTCTGAAAATGCCAAATAAAGCATTATCATTGTTTTAGATTTCAAAATATCCTGAAACTTTTTTACAGAAGTTCTAAATATTCAAACCAGATGCTATAAAATATTTGGGATATTTAATACTAGCATTTGTACCTAAAAATAAATAAAACCAATGTTAGAATTAGAAAACAGAAAGCAAAGGAAATAAAAAAGGGAAAGAGTCCCAGGAGGAGCCGACCCAACTGGCCTGTGCCAGTCATCCCTATCCTCTCCCCAGGAGGACAGCGGCACGCGCTCGCCGCGCGCGGGAACGCGCCAAAGCCACCCACTACTAGGGAAAGGCCTAGTAGTAGCGCTGGTTTTCAGCCTACTAGTAGCGCTGGGACCAGCGCTACTGCTAAGGCGCTACAACTAAGTTGTAGCAGTAGCGCTGGTTGGTGCAGCGCTACTGCTAAGTCTGGTTAGCAGTAGCACTGCACTGATCCACGCTACTGCTAATTATTTGTAGCGCTGCTGCTAATTCAGCGCTACTGCTATATGTATTCCAGCGCTACTGCTATAACTCCTTCTATCATAGATTCATATCCACTCTACGTATTCGTTATGTATTTATACAGGCTCTATATAGTAGTTTCATCAGGTCACAACAAACATACACTATTATCATCATATCATACACATACAGTAGTCTCGTCATACCATCATCATCATCATTCAACACAAATATCATCACATCTCGAAAATAGCGATACAGAAGTCATATCATGTCTCAAATAAGTGCGATTGCATGGTCATGGCACACACACAAGTTTCATCATCTCTATCTAAACCATGATGTGCAAGGGATGAGCGATCAACATCATCAAGACCGCGACTATGTAGTACTTGAGGCACCGGCGGTTCCGCCCCGGCTCTTGCTGGAGTGTCCACCTCAAGTAACTCCTTTCCGCTTCGGCTCTGCTATCGAACCCTCTGTGGCTAGCACCCGGGAACTTGTCCACCTGGGCCTGAGCGTCTGGCCAGTGGTCGTAGACTCCTGGAACCTTCCCAACGAACACGACGTAGCAGCCCTTCGCCATCTCTGATCTATGTACCTGCATCGTGAACGATAATATGCAACATAATGTACTTAAGAACACAAAGAGGCATAATTAGCAAAATACAAGCAACCTATAGTAAGTAAACATAAATGACGAAGTTCCTCATACCCAAACTAATTAACTAGAGCGATCTACGCTAGTTCAGGACCACGGTTTAATTACATCACATAGTTTTGTCTAGACGCTAGTGACACATATATTGTCAACGACAATCAGTCCTCGGTCCAATCTTCATAGTCAGGGAGGAAGGACCTGAGCTTCTTGAAAGGCTTTAGGTCTAGACGCTGAGCGATTAGCAGTGCTCGGACATCATCCTGCGTGATTGGCCCATGGCAGAACATCCCTGTTTGTTCGAGGACCTGCTTCATGATCACTTGGGCAAGTTCACACTACACGTGATAAAACTCAGCTGAGATTCGATGATCCGGTGTCTTTCCTATGCTTGTGGCCCAGTTGACAATCTCGGCATCGTTGGTAGTAGCTGACATGCAAAGGCGTTGATTATCCCTTCTGAACTCAAGTAGGTGACGCATGAGGTAGAATCCATCAGCCTTACTGATGTGCGGTTGCTGGATGCAGCAGAAGTCGGTCTTATGGCTGAAAACCAGCCTGTTCCTCCTATACTTTTTGTCCTTGATATATCCACCAGACATGCTGAAGGTTAACAGGGCACTATCGAGAACACTCTTTATGTGCTTGTAATCTTTTTTCTTGATGTTCTTCGATGAGTCCAAGTATATAGCATGGGAGTATTCTAGATACAGAACGATGAGGACGGTGCCCCCCCGCTGCGCAAATTAAGTACGCCTCAAATTAGACTCCATGCTTGCAAAGGAATGATTAACACTTATGAAAGGATATGCGCGAATGACTTACGTGGGATGATAAGGCAGGAGAATCGCTTCCTTGTCCTTATTAGCGATCATGAAGCTGTCGATGTACTGGCTTGCATAGTCATGGTGCTCTTTGCAGACATCAAAGAAGCTCTCGTGCATATGGCACGGGTTCGTGACGTAGATATATTTTATGTTCTCGATCCTAATGATGTAGTTGAGATACAGCGCGTACATGCGGATGAACTGGAAATCCAGCTTGGTCATGTGGAACATGTCATCGATGTAGTCAAATCGCAGGATGAACTTATTCGCGGGCCATCCCTCGACGTACAACTTCCCACCCGGCACCTGAGCCACTAAGGCTGGTATCCTGGTTTTCCCGAGATGAGAAGGCTTTTCTCTCTGGCCAGCACATCATCATGAAGTCTCCTTAGATCATTGTTCAGTATGTCCTCTAGCGCTTTCCGAGGTAGGATCGGGTGGCCGGCGACATGGATTCGCTCCGCACCTACGATAGGTATTCTGTCAATCTCCCGGGGCTTCAGAGGCGGCTGGCTGCTTGAAGCAGCTCTAGCGCCTTTAGGGCCTTTCTTCTCCGGTCTCGTCCTTTGCTTCTTGCCGGGTGGCGGTAGTGATCCCACCATACCTTCCCTAACTATCACCCCCAGTGTCGTCGGGCTAATTAGTGGTCGGCCCTTGGGTTGTTGCGGGGTAGAGGCGGCATCTGGAGGCGTCTCCTACGAGGATCGCTTGAAGAGAGACTTTTTGCATTCTGCCTTAGGACGTTTTGACTCCGGCAAATCAGGCAACATCAAGTCATCATCTCCATGCTCAAAGCCAAAGTCTTGATTGTCCTGAGCCATCAATCCTCCATCATCATAGGCAGTATTGAAATACTTGTCTGGGTCATCATCCTCCTCCTCCATGTCATCATCAACATTTGCTTCTTTGACAACGGGGGTGACGTCATCTGGCACTAATGGAGGCTCTCCCTCGCGTCGTCCGCTATCACCCGCCACAATAGGTGCAGGTAATTTGGTAGGTGGGGTGGTGTTCATACCTTCTTGAGAAGCTGTCGTTGCTGTGATACTAGGCGCCTCGACACAAAGAAAAGTCTTCGTCCAAGGCAAGAACCAGCTCTTGCATGTGCCAATCCGTTGAGGTGTCTCCTCGTCATCGACTGGTACTGGAGGAGTCAAATCCTCGAAGCCCGCTAAGACACTGGCCACGTTAACCTTGAAGACGCTATCGGGATCTCTCCATTGTGGAACATGCGTTCCTTCGGCTTCACGATCGTTGCCTTTCCCAAGGCCACCTTCTGGCCCTTGATGTCGTACAGTAGGGTGCACGGGGTATCGTTGGCCTACGAAGACATGTCTGCGACGTGAAACATCTGAAAGGCAATTGAAACGGAAGACTATATAGACATGCTGGTGGAAAGGGTATGACGCGTAATTACCGTGAGGGCGTCAAGCTCGGCCGTAGACGAAGGCCGGCCGAGTTAGCCAGAGACGGAGGACGGGCTGGTATGAACAGGAGCGGGGCCATGTGCGGTGGCATGAGCAGGTGCTAGTGGTGCGATGTTCACCGAATTGCTCCCGACATAGCTGGGAATCAGAAAGTCCGCTGGCCCTTTATCTGGATTGCTCTTCGCCCATTCAAAAAATGCCGGAAGCAAGCTGGAAATGCCGGAAGCAACCACTGCACTGACCCTTGCATCGACCTTATGGTCGATGGTCTGTTCCAACTCAGCTTCGGACTTATTGAACGCAAGCGCGACCTTCTGGTCAACGGTCTATTGAGTAAGCAACTTTCTCTTCCTTCTTTCCTCTAGCTCCTCATGATAGCACGTCTTCCACGAGGCACCATCTTCGATGCCGTGCACATGTCCATAGGACGGCGGTGTGGCCTCCGGGACCTTTTTCTGTATGTTTAGGGCCCGGTTGAAACGGGTGTCCCACTTGGGCCTCGCCGACGATTGTGACGACTCGTCGCTTTTGGCTGCCTTTTGGTGTTGCTCTTTTCGCAAAAGGAACATGGATGGTTTACTAATAATGTGACAAAACTTGTAGTCGAATTGATTGGAAGCTAATATGATAATGTGGTAATATAACAATTACCAGAAGTCTCATGAACTCCCTCGTGTTCGGTCCGTGTAAAAGGTCTTCTTGACGCGGTCCCACTTGTACCGGGCCCTTATCCAGTCACGCTCCAGTGGGTCGGTGAACTCCGCCAAGGGGTCTAGGATTCCATGAAGTTCACGTTCGGCGTCCTCCTTGGCCCATACGTGCCTCTTCCCCTCGTAACCACGCCTTCCGAGGCAGTGGGGAGGCGTGTTCCTGGCCTGGAGCGCCTTCATTATCTCTGAATTTTTCTTGGTTTCATCGTTAGCGCAAGTCTCCTTGAATTTTTCAAAGTCCTCTTCCGTAAGTGACGGATTGTCAGCATGAATCTTGGACCATAGTTCATTCTTATCAATCGCTTTTTTCACCCGAACTTTCCAGGCAGACAAGGCGTTGGTGAACGTCACCATCACCTTGTTGTTTATCTTTGTCATGGCATCATCGTCCCATGGATCTTTTCTTTCTATGCGGCCGGGGAACAAGAACCTATTGTGCAACTTCTTTAGGAGCATGTGCTCCATATGTGGTATCTTCTTCAACTTCTCGTCGTTGGTGTTGGTGGTTTCCCTGAGGATGCATCCTAGTTGATTGCCCTAGCACGAGTGCGCTTCATCCGGCGCCGCTGGCTCTCATTTCTTGGGGTGCATCTTCATGACCACAATTTTTCCGATGCCGAGAGCGTTTGGTCTTCGTGCCCTCTTCTGCTTCAGTGCTTTACCGGCTACGACAGCATCGTTGCCGGTCTCGGGGGTGGTGTCGGTGCCTGTGCCAGTGCTGGTGCCGATGTCGGCGTGGGCGTCGGGGTCGTTGGTGCCACTGCCGCCACCATGCACCCCCATCTGGTGTTGGTCCAGGTAATCGAAATAGTGTTTGCTGCCTCGATGGGGTCTTCTTCGAGGCAAGTAGAACCCTCGGCTGAGGTGTGGCTAGACATGTTTCCTATTCAACAATTGTAAATAAAAGATATAATGAAGAGAAAAAATGGGCCTATATTTGGTCAGAATGTTGATTCATTCCCCTTCCGGCAAATCCTGGGCATTCCATATGTCCTAAATTCTAGCACAAGTCATGCCGAAAATCACGGAAATTTTCGGCATGACCTTTGCTAAAAAGTGGACATATGGAGCCCCTGAAATTTGCCGGAACGGAAATGAATCAACATTCCGGCAAAACATAGGACACTTGGATATTCTTCGACATTCAACCAAAGGCCAAAGTACAAGGTGAGCTTCCACATGTACACAACACAGAGAATTTATCATATGCAAGTTCAGAAGTTCTGATAAAAATCAAAATGCGAAAGTTTCAAAAACTTATATCACACATGCATATAAGGAAATGCTTAATTATGAAAACAAAATTAATAAACTTCCTCACGGGTTGACTATCGGTCTATCAGGATTCTCCTTCCGCTCTCATATATGGTGGACACTCCCTCACTGATTTTTCGACCGTCGATGATGGTCGCGACTCTTTCTTCCCCTAGTGCATAACAAAGGTCTAGCACAAGGAGAAGAAGGAGAAGCGACCCCCACGACAACAGTCAGCATTCTTCTTCTCTCATATATGGTGGAGACTCTCCCTGTACCTAAATTTCAATTAGGTCATCAAATCTCGTATACCTAAATTTCAATTAGGTCATCAAATCTCATATACCTAAATTCCAATTAGTTACCTAACCTACTTCCCTAACTAAAAAACATCTAATTAACAGTACCACTACCGCCCTAACCTAATCTCAAATGCTCATATATGGTGGAGACTCTCCCTATACCTAAATTTCAATTAGGTCGTCAAATCTCATATACCTAAATTTCAATTAGGTCATGAAATCTCATATACCTAAATTTCAATTAGTTACCTAACCTACTTCCCTAACTAAAAAACATCTAATTAACAGTAACACTACTTCCCTAACCTAATTAACATCTACTTAGTAACCAAATTATTTAACCAAAGATCTAAAAAACATCTAATTAACCTAGTTAGTAAACCAAATTAACCTAGAGGGAGAACGAGGGAGGAGGGATGAGGACTACCTCTCGGTGAAGGACGGCTGGCGCGGGGGGGGGGACCGACGAGGGAGGAGGGCCGGCACGGGAGGTCGGCCGGCGACGGAGGAGGTTGGTCGGGGGAGGGTGGCTGTCGGGGGAGAGAGGAGCCGGTGCGCAGGGGACGGCGGGTGAGCGCGCAGGGGACAGTGGGCGAGCGCGCAGGGGATGGCGGCGGGTGAGAGTGTGTGAGGGGGGAGTGAGGTCAAGCGCGACACAGAGGATGGGGAGAGGTGGGGGCCGGGCCGGGGAGGGGGATGGGAGTTGCAAAATTTGAGCACGCGCGGCGGTTAACTCAAAAATAGTAGTAGCGTTGGGTTAGGACCAGCGCTATAGCTAATTTATCTATAGCGCTGGTCCATAATCCAGCGCCACTACTAACTGTTTTAATTTCAGTTTTTTTAATTCTAAAATACACATAGTAGTAGTGCTATCTTAGGATGAAGCGCTATAACTATATGAGCTGTAGCGCTGGTTCATAGTCCAGCGCTACTGATATGTATTAGTTTTTATTATTTCCCTTTTCTTTTATGTTTACTTTTCTGTTTCTTTTGTATTACTTTATCCCTTTTGTTTTGTTGTTGTTTTTTTGTATTGCTTTCTCCCTTTCTGTTTACGACGGCGTCTCCCTCCCACACTGCGTGAATGTCACCGGAACCATGCATGTGGTGGCAACATATATATATCAGTTCATTGATAACGGTTACTTAAGTGCGTACACAAAATAGATACATATATATAAATGATGGTTTCTCAGCTGCGTCGATGACGTTTCACATTGAGCTTCTTCCCTTTCTTGTTTGTTTCCGAATAATTGAGCCCCTCCTTGTGACTTTTTCGGAACCATGGAGTATGATCTTTCTTATGTAATGTAGTATTGATTCTTCTTTTCACGTATGCTTCATCGTCATCGTCATCTTCCTTGACCGGGTTGCCGTATTGGTCGTAGTATTCCTCGTTGGCAACTCCATCCATTCCAACGATGCTCCTTTTGCCTCTCCTCACGACAACACGGCTGGGATTGGTCGGGTCGGTTATGAAGAAGCATTGTGTCATGTGCTTAGCGTGTACCCATGGCTCAGTTTTGGCGATGACGTTAACGTTCACGTTTGCGCTCTTCGCGTCAGCGGGTGGTATAGACATGGTAGTGAAATACTTGTTTTCTCTTACGACGTCCTTAGCCCATCTGACACGGAACATCGTCGCATCGTGCAATCTAGTATAGTCAAGCTCCCAGATCTCTTCGACCCTTCCGTAGAATCTTTCAGTTGTGCCGTTAGTGTCGGTCACGCATTCAATCGTCACCCTAGAGTTCTGGTAATCACTGTCCATGTCTTTGGCCTCTATGTAGAACGTGTACCCGTTGATATCGTATGACTGATAGCTCACGAGTTTGGGTGCGGGGCCATGTGGTAAGGCGTGTATGAGCAATCCGTCCGAACTATCCTATTCCGAGGGATTTTCAAGAACTTGCTCTTTGAACCAACGCAAGAAAGTGGCGTTGTGCTCTATAGTAACTTTGTCGTCCGTCTTGAGCATACCCTTATCAGGGTACTTATTTGCGATGGTTTCTTTGTGCCGTGCCACATAATGATCTACCACATCTAGGTGTTGTAGCACTACTAAGTTAGCCCTGTCAAAGTCGTTCCGTTGATCCAAGTAGTCCACGTGCAATTCCCTCCGACCGTTGTTGTGACCTTCTCCTTCTAGCCTCCCATCGTGCTTGTTGATGAGCAAACCAACAACAGGGTCTCCGACACCTATATAATTCTCGCAAAAGGAGATGCACTCATGCGCCAGATACCCCTGGACTATGCTCCCATCAGGACGGGACATGTTACGAACGAATCCTTTGATGACCCCATTCATCCTCTCGAACGACATCATGCTGTGAAGGAATGTCGGCCCGAGGTCGATGATGTCGTCCACGATGTGGACACAAAGATGCACCATGACGTCAAAGAACGCAGGCGGGAAGTACATCTCAAGCTCACATAGTATGACAACGATCTCTTCCTGTAGCCTTCGGAGCTGCTTCACACTTATGGACTTTTGAGAGATAACATCGAAGAAGTTGCAGAGACCAGTAAGCATGTCACGGACGTGCTTATCCATTATCCCTCTAATGGCAACTGGGAGTATCTGCGTCATCATCACGTGACAGTCATGAGACTTCATCCCGTTGAACCTTTTCTTCTTGGGGTCTAGAAATCTGCTTATCTTCCCACAGTAACCGGAACTGACTTTGATTCCCATAAGGCACTTGATGAATTGATCGATCTCCTACGCACTTAAGGTGAAGCAAGAAGGGGGGCAATAATTCTGCTCCTTCTTGTTGACTTTTCTGCCCCTTTCCCTGTCCTGCGTCTCCGTCTCCGTCTACTCCGTCGACTTTTTACGGTGGAGATCTTTCCTGATCTTCAAATCCTCCAAGTCTTTCCTTGCCTTCGGCCCGTCCTTGGTCTTCTCCGGCATGTTCATCAGTGTGCCAAGCAAGCTCTCGAGGACATTCTTTGTGATATGCATTTGATCAAGGCAATGAGGCGTGTCGTGATTGGGCCAGTACTCCAAGTCCTAGAAAACAGACCTCGTTTTCCATACCTTCAGTAGAGGCTCCGGTGCCTTTTTCATCGTTCCCGGTGCGGGGCACTGTCCCCAGTGATTCAACAGCTCGTTGATTTCGGCGCCGCTTCTCTTATGTGGAGGTCCTCGATGCTCAGTCAACCCATTGAATAGATCTCCACGCTTTTTCCATGGGTCATCCTTCTCGAGCCATCTACGATGCCCCATGTACATGATTTTCCCAGACCCGCCATCTTTCGTCGATGTAAGCTGCTGAGACGTTGTATCATCCATGCACCTCGTGCATCCGCAGTATCCGTGGCACACTTGGCCTGAGGTGCACCCGTAACCGAGATAGTCGTGCACCGTCGTCATCAGCGCGACTCTCATATAGAAATACTCTCCTTTGCTGGCGTCCCATGTCCATGCCGGTGTTTTCCATAACGTGTCTAGCTCCTCTTTCAGAAGCCCCATATACAGGTTAATATTATTTCCCGGTTGTTTTGGCCCTTGAATCAGCATGCTCATGTGTATGTACTTTGTCTTCATGCACTTCCATGAGGGGAGGTTGTACATCCATACAAAGACGGGCCATGTGCTTTGGTTGGTATTTTGGTTTCCAAACGGATTCATGCCATCCGTACTCGCACCAAGCACGATGTTCCTTGGATCTTCTGTAGCAAATCCATATACGGTGTTGAATGCTCTCCACTGGCTACCATCTACGAGGTGTCTCAACATCGGATCATCTCCATCGTCGGGCTTCTTCCTCTCCGCGTGCCAGCGCATGAGCTTTGCTTCCTTAGGATCTACGAAATACCGCTGCAGACAGGGAGTGATCGGAAAGTACAATACAACTTTCTGAGGAGCTTTCTTTCCTGCCTTCTTGTATTGAGAAGCATTGCACAATGGACAACTATTTTTTTCTGCGTTCTCCCCCCGATAAATGATGCAATCGTTGATGCATGCATGGTACCCAATGTGCGGCAAATCAAAAGGGCAACCGATTTTCTTGGCCTTATCGACACTAGGAGGACACAGGTTCCCCGCTGGAAGAACTTTATTATTTAGATACTTCAAGTGCTCATCGAGGCTTTTGTCTGTCCATTTGTTTTTGGCCTTCGTCTTTAGAAGTTCGAGCGTGAAACTCAAGTGGGTCACCTAGGGATGGCAACCGTCATACAATGGAGTCTTCAAGTCTACTTCAAGTTGCGCCAGCTTGGCCTCCTCTCTAGAAGCAGCTCTATCGCTAGTCGTACTCTTGCGAAGGAGGTCTCGAACATGAGGGTGCTGCACGACTGCACTTAGTCGCATCAAAGACTGCGCTGTGACCATCACCTCTGCTTCGCCGTGTACGGAATCTTCTCCGCCGCCATGTTCGGAATCTTCTCCGCCACCATCATTTAACTCTTCCCTGCCGCCATGTCCGACGCCATCGTCTTCATGTCGATCGGTCATCTCTTTGTCTAGCCCCATGTCGTTATTCCCTGCCATGTGGACGTCCCCATCATCATCATCTTTACTTATCCACCGAGAATAGCCATCCATGAAACCATTCATCAGTAGGTGCGCCTTCAAGCTGTCATGATCATAAGGGCCCAAAAGAACTCCTTCTTTGCATCTTGTACACGGACATCTAATCCTAGTCCGATTATTTGCATGCATGTCCATTACTGCGGATTGCATGTATCACTCCACCTTCCATCCACTCACCGTCATGACCGACGGCATGCACAGTATAACAAGAAAAAGGGTTATAAACAAAATGCATGCATGCATCAAAGTCATATAAAAATTTGGCATGACCTTGCTTAAAAATAGGACATATCGAGTTTGCTCGAAATTCACCAAAACGGAAATAAATCGACATTTCGGCAAAACATAAGCAACTCGGGGGCATGCCACTCGCACAAATCTCTCCATATCCCAAACACACATATTCCCATTCACACACACATATTCCCATTCTTGAAATGAACAACTTTTTACTCACGTATATCAAGCTAGATCTAGCTACATCTAGTTGTTGGGGACATATCAATAGCTAGCTAGATCAAGTTGTTGGGGAGGAGAGATGACTCTAGGTAACTAATGGAGAGGGAGAGAGATGAGCTAGCTAGATCTATATCTAATGGAATGGAGGGAGAGCCAAACAAATGAGATAGGGGGACATTTAATTATGGAGCTAGCTAGAGATGAGAAGGCCATTTATGGAGGAGAGTTATGGTGGAGGCGGGCATTAATGGGGAGAGAAAAGAGGTAGGAGGAAGAGAGAAGAAGGGCAACAATGGTGAGGGGATAGGGGAAAGGAGGGGGAGAGAGGGCAATGGGAAGGAGGGGAGGGGGTGAAAAGGTGGCACTAGCCCACGCATAGCAGTAGCGCTGTTTTTCAGCAAGCGCTACTGCTATGTTACTTAGAAGTAGCGCTTTCCAAAAAGAAAGCTACTATTAAGTGGGCCCCATTATCAGTAGCGGTTCTACCAAAAAAAGTGCTACTACTAAAGTATTAGTAGTAGCGCTTTATTCTGGACAGCGTTGCTACTACAAATAGAGTCGCTGGGCTCGTCTGTTCCCGCTTAGCAGTAGCGCTCTTTTTGTTTACAGCGCTACTGCTAAGTCTTTACTTGTAGCGCTTGGTAAATACAACGCTACTGATAATTAGCAGCAACGCCTATTACATTCCAGCGCTACTGATATTGTCCTGCCTATAAGGTTTTCCCTAGTAGTGACCTCCTGCCTGGCTGCTGCCCTGGCGGCCTCCGGAAGTGCCAGCGCGAGGCCCTTGCCGTGGCCCTCTTCTCCTCTCCCTCTCTCCCCTGCCGCGCTCTCTCTATCGCTTTCTCCCCCTCTGTCGCCATGGTCACAAAAACCCCGCCGCTGTAGCGCCGCCGCTCTAGCCGCTCCCTCGCCTCGCTAAGTAGCTCAAGAGCTCTGCCCCGTTGCCCTCATCCTCCCAGCAAGCCACGCATCACCGCGTAGACATCGTCTTCAACCTCCAGCCTCCGGTGAAGAAGTGAAGCTCGCCGCTGCTCCAGGCCTTCCCTGAGCCCGCTCTCGACGCCTCTGCAACCACCGTGAGCCCTTGGCCCTTTTCCCCCTCTTTCCCCCTTCGGTAGTGTGCTCTAGCGCCGGATCCCCTCGGGTCCGGGAGCTCCTTGCCGCCGGCGAGGACGTGGTCGTCACTGCAGCAGCCCAAGCTCGCACCTGAGCACGTAGTCATGCTCAGGATGATCCCAGGCAGCCCTAGGAGCCCTTAGGTGGCTCATTCAAGCTTCGGCTCGACGAGCCCGTGCTCGCACGAGCTCCGGTAGCCACCGTGCTCATCATCGGCGCCGATTCCGGCCATCCCAACCCCTAGGAGGTGTCGTGCCCGACACGCGCGAGCGAGCAGAGTAGATCGGTGCCCTCCGCCGTCCTTTTGGTCGCCGGAGGAGGGAACCCGACCCCCTCCGCCGTCCCTGACGTCGCCGGTGGCTCAACGCCGGCGAGTCAACCAGTTTGACCACCAGGGGTTTGACCCTTGGGTAACTGGCAAGTGGGGCCGGGCTCTGTTAGCAAAAACTAGTTTAATAATTTAATTAACTAAATTAATTAAGGTAATGGCCCACTGACGAGTGGGCCCTACCCTAAACTAATTAGTAATTAGTTAATTAATTAGCCGTGTTAGTGGCCGAGTCACTGACCAGTGGGCCCCTCTAGTTAGATTTGACCTGTCAACGGTCTGATGACCTGCTGACGCCAGAGTGACGTCAGGCTGACATATTTAAATGAATTTTTAGTATAAAAGTAATTCAGGAAATTCCATAAGATGTCTAAAACTTCTAAAATTCATATAAATTAATCTATAAATCAGATGAAAATAATTTATATATGAGAATTCATCAGAAAAAATCCAATGAATCCAATGGTGTTGTTATCATGCATGTTAGAGAACCCTATGTAGGTGAACATTGACATTTACTAATAGGTTGACTTATGAAATATAATGTGGAGAAAGAGTTTGAACCTATATTCAAACTTACTTCATTTAACTTGGACAATAGTTGAAGTAGCTCATCCATACATGTTGCCATGCCATGATCATGCATCATATTGTCACACTTGAGCATGCATCAACAAGCTAATTTTGTATGCAAATGTCATGATCAAGTAACTAGCGAGCATGCATCAACAACTAGTAAGTATTCATGTGAACAAATTGCAAATATCATCATAAGTATCGGTTTAACATCTCATGTTCACGCTAAGTCATTGGACTTAGTTCTTGCCTCACGCTAAGTCATCGGACTTAGCTCATGTGACCTCTTGTCACCATCACATCCATACTCACACCAAATTTCACGAAAACATCTGGACGTGGCATAAGCAGCACCACCCAACTGTCCTTGACCATGGACATGGCTAATCGAATAGTTATACACTCTGCAGAGGTTGCACACTTTACCCACAAGACTCGGGGAACTTCCATGTCATCCACGACTCGCGATATATAACATACCCGAGGTAAGCGTCCGAACAATGCCTTTCCCCCAGCGATACTAAACAAAGAGTACACTCGATTGGTGTTGGGAGATGTAGTAGTAAATCAAAATTTTCCTACGTGTTCACCAAGATCCATCTATGGAGAAACCAACAACGAGTAAGGGGAGAGTGGATCTTCATACCTTTGAAGATCGCTAAGCGGAAGCGTTGCAAGAACGCGGTTGGTGGAGTCGTACTCGCAGCGATTCAGATCGCGGTGGACTCCGATCTTAGCGCCGAACAACGACGCCTCCGTGTTCAACACATGTGCAGCCCGGTGACATCTCCTACGCCTTGATCCAGCAAGGAGGAAGGAGAGGTTGAGGGAGAGAGCTCCGGCAGCATGATGGCATGGTGATGGTGGAGCTGCGTAGTCTCCGGCAGGGCTTCGCCAAGCACTGCAGAGAACGAGGAAGAAGAGGGGTAGGTCTGCGCCGAGAGGGAGAGAGAGTCATCATCTCTGGCAGCACCCAATACCTCCACTATATATAGGAGGAGGGGGTGGGAGGGTTGCACCCTAGGGTTCCCACCCTAGGGGCTGGTGGCAGCCTCCAGATCCCATCTGGCCGGCGACCAAGAGGGAGAGGGGTGCGACTGCCCTAGGGTGGGCCTTAGGGCCCATCTGCCCTAGGGTTTGCCCCCCTCCACCTCTTCCTGTGCCTTGGGCCCCTTGTGGGGGGCGCACCATCCCACCTAGGGGCTGGTTCCTCCCAGTTGTGGCCAGTGCAGCCATTTGGGGCTGGTGGCCCCACTTGTTGGACCCCAGGAACCATTCCGGTGGTCTCGGTACGTTACCGGTGACGTCCGGAACTTTTCCGATAACCAAATCCTCACTTCCTATATATCAATATTCGTCTCCAGACCATTCCAAAACTCCTCGTGATGTCCGGGATCTCAGCCGGGACTCCAAACAACCTTCGATAACCAAGTACACTATTTCCCTATAACCCTAGCGCCATCAAACCTTAAGTGTGTAGACCCTACGGGTTCGGGAGACACGTAGACATGACCGAGACACTCTTCGATCAATAACCAACAATGGGATCTAGATACCCATGTTGGCTCCCACATGCTCCACGATGATCTCATCGGATGAACCACGATGTCGGGGATTCAATCAATCCCGTATGCAATTCCCTTTGTCTACCGGTATGATACTTGCCCGAGATTCCATTGTTGGTATCCCTATACCTTGTTCAATCTCGTTACTGGAAAGTATCTTTACTTGTTCCATAATACATCATCCCGTGTCTAACTCCTTAGTCACATTGAGCTCATTATGATGATGTCTTACCGAGTGGACCCAGAGATACCTCCCCGTCACACGGAGTAACAAATCCCAATCTCGATTCATGCCAACCGAACAGACACTTTCGGAGATACCCGTAGTGTACCTTTGTAGCCACCCAGTTACGTTGTGACGTTTGGCACACCCAAAGCATTCCTACGGTATCTGGGAGATGCACAATCTCATGGTCTAAGGAAACGATACTTGACATTAGAAAATCTTTAGCAGACGAACTACACGATCTTGTGCTATGCTTAGGATTGGGTCTTGTCCATCAAATCATTCTCCTAATGATGTGATCCCGTTATCAATGACATCCAATATCCATGGTCATGAAACCGTGACCATCTATTGATTAATGAGCTATCCAACTAGAGGCTCACTAGGGACATGTTGTGTCTATGTATTCACACATGTATTACGGTCTCGGGTTAACACAATTATAGCATGAACAATAGACAATTATCATGAACAAGGAAATACAATAATAACCATTTTATTATTGCCTCTAGGGCATATTTCCAACAGTCTCCCAGTTGCACTAGAGTCAATAATCTAGTTACATTGTGATGAATCGAACACCCATAGCATTCTGGTGTTGATCATGTTTTGCTTGTGAGAGAGGTTTAGTCAACGGATCTGCGACATTTAGATCCGTATGCACTTTACAAATATCTATATCTCCCTCCTAAATGTAATCACGAATGGAGTTAAAGCGGCGTTTGATGTGTCTTGTTTTCTTGTGAAACATGGGCTCCTTCGCAAGGGCAATAGCTCTAGTGTTGTCACAGAGTAGAGTCATCGGGCCCAACGCGATGGGAATCACTCCTAGGTCGGTGATGAACTCCTTCATCTAGACTCCCTCCTTTGCTTCTTCCGAAGCAGCTATGAACTCCGCTTCACATGTAGATGCCTCCACGACGCTTTGCTTGCCACTGCACCAGCTGACTGCCCCTTCGTTCAGAATATACACGTATCTGGTTTGTGACTTGGAGTCGTCCGGATCTGTGTCGAAGCTAGTGTTGACATAACCCCTTACGACGAGCTCTTTGGCACCTCCATATACGAGAAACATGTCCTTTGTCCTTTTTAGGTACTTTAGGATATTCTTGACCGCTGTCCAGTGTTCTGCTCCGGGATCACTTTGGTACCTCCCAACCAAACTTATGGCAAGGTTCACATCAGGTCTGGTACACAACATGGCATACATAATAGAGCCTATGGTTGAAGCATAGGGGATGACACTCATCTCTTCTCTATACTTTGCCGTGGTCGGGCATTGAGTTGTACTCAATCTCACACCCTGTAACACAGGGAAGAACCCCTTCTTGGACTGATCCATATTGAACTTCTTCAATATCTTTTCAAGGTATGTGCTTTGTGAAAGACCTATGAGGCGTCTCGATCTATCTCTATAGATCTTAATACCTAACATGTAAGCAGCTTCTCCAAGGTCCTTCATTGAAAAACACTTATTCAAGTCGGCCTTTATACTTTCCAAGAGTTCTATATCATTTCCCATTATCAGTATGTAATCCACATATAATATCAGAAATGCTACAGAGCTCCCACTCACTTTCTTGTAAATACAGGGTTCTCCATAAACTGGTACAAACCCAAACGCTTTAATCACCTCATTAAAGCGAATGTTCCAACTCCGAGATGCTTGCACCAGCCCATAGATGGAGCGCTAGAGCTTGCATACTTTGTTAGCATCTTTACGATCGACAAAACCTTCCGGCTGCATCATATACAGTTCTTCCTTGAGAAAGCCATTAAGGAATGCCGTTTTCACGTCCATTTGCCAGATCTCATAATCATAAAGTGTGGCAATTGCTAACATGATTCGGACAGACTTCAACATCGCTACGGGTGAGAAAGTCTCATCGTAGTCAACTCCTTGAACTTGTCGGTAACCCTTAGCAACAAGCCGAGTCTTATAGACGGTCACATTACCATCCGCGTCAGTCTTCTTCTTAAAGATCCATTTATTTTCAATGGCTCGCTTATCATCAGGCAAGTCCACCAAAGTCCATACTTTGTTCTCATACATGGATCCTATCTCGGATTTCATGGCTTCAAGCCATTTGTTGGAATCCGAGCCCGCCATTGCTTCTTCATAATTCGAAGGTTCACCGTTGTCCCCCAACATGATCTCCAGGACAGGAAAACCGTACCACTCTGGTGCAGAACGTGTCCTAGTGGACCTTTGAATAGCAACTTGATCTGAAGTTTCATGATCATCATCATTAACTTCCTCTCTAGCCGGTGTAGGCTCCACAGAAACAACTTCCTGTGCTGCACCACTCTCTAGTTCGAGTGGAGGTACAATTACCTCATCAAGTTCTATTTTCCTCCCACTTACTTCTTTTGAGAGAAACTCTTTCTCGAGAAAGGATCCATTCTTGGCAACAAAGACTTTGCCTTCGGATCTGAGGTAGAAGGTATACCCAATAGTCTCTTTGGGATATCCTATGAAGACGCACTTTTCCGCTTTGTGTTCGAGCTTCTCAGGTTGAAGTTTCTTCACATAAGCATGGCATCCCTAAACTTTTAGAAATGACAGCTTAGGTTTCTTTCCAAACCATAATTCATACGATGTCGTCTCCTTGGATTTTGACGGTGCCCTATTTAAAGTGAATGCGACAGTCTCTAATGCATATCCCCAAAATGATAGTGGTAAGTCAGTGAGAGACATCATAGATCGCACCATATCCAATAGAGTGCGATTACGACGTTCAGACACACCATTTCACTGAGGTGTTCCAGGCGGCGTGAGTTGTGAAACAATTCCACATTGTCTTAGGTGCGTGCCAAACTCGTGACTTAAATATTCTCCGCCATGATCAGATCGTAGGCACTTTATTTTCTTGTCACGTTGATTCTCTACCTCACTCTGAAATTCCTTGAACCTTTCAAAGGTTCCAGACTTGTGTTTTATTAAGTAGACATACCCATATTTGCTCAAGTCATTAGTGAGGGTGAGAACATAACGGTAGCCACCGCGAGCCTTGACGCTCATTGGACCGCATACATCGGTATGTCTGATCTCCAACAAGTCAGTTGCTCACTCCATTGTTCCAGAGAACGGAGTCTTGGTCATCTTATCCATGAGGCATGGTTCGCACGTGTCAAATGATTCAAAATCAAGAGACTCCAAAAGTCCATCAGCATGGAGCTTCTTCATGCGTTTGACACCAATATGACTAAGGTGGCAGTGCCACATGTAAGTGGGACTATTGTTATCAACTTTACACTTTTTGGTACTCACACTATGGACATGTGTAACATCACGTTCGAGATTCATCAAAAATAAACCACTGACCAGTGGGGCATGACCATTGTCGGGACCCCGATCCTAAGTCATATGAATCCAGACTGTAACATATCACATCACTTTGCGGCCTCACGCATGGTAAACTCCACGGCTGCAGCCTTACCTTAGCCGGGACCGTTTGCGTCTTTTGGCTCACGTATGTGAACATGTCGTTGGCAATCAAACGACAGAGAACCCGGGCCGACATGACTAGTCATAGAACCCAAGTGGTACATCCGTACGGAAACAGGCATACCTAACCCAACACTACAGGTGTCGATCTCAAGCATGTGTAGACGTGTCGTAGCAAGCTACAAGGACTCCATTACATTGCAAGACATCTCCCCGAAGGGACAGACACAACAGCAAAGAAGGATACATGCCGGTCAACCAATGTGGCCGGAGCAGTAGCAAGCTACCAAGGCTCGATGGAAGCACAAAGGGACATTTTCCTGTAAAGAGTACTACTAAAAGCACATGACTAGGTGTCAGATCCCATACATACCGTTGCACGTCACACGTACGCACGACATGCCTGATATGCATAGATACAACTATGGCATCACAACACAACCATACAACATTACAACATTTATTTAGGAGGCTCAGAAGAGCCAATACAATAAGATGTTACAAACAGGGGTCTCAAGACCCAACATTCAGAGCATTCAACCAAACAAGTGGAAGTTAAACATGTCTGGGTACAGACATCTACAAAGTGGCGGTAGGAGCCTAAAAAGCTACAACGACCCTACCAAAGGAACCAGATCTCTGTCTGGGATTCCCAAGATAATCCAGTCAACATCGAACTTCACGTCATAAATACCACTAATGAGACTGACGTCTCCTCTGCAAAAACATAAATTAAGCAAACGTGAGTACAAGAGTACTCAGCAAGACTTACATCAGAACTATCTACTTATGCATCAGTATCCATGAAGGGGGTTGTGGAGTTTATTGCAGCAAGCCAGCTTTGACTCTTGGCTAACTTATACTACGACTACAAGAAGTATCTTTGAGGTGGGATAGCACACACGAGTCCACATATTGTCCAAATCAATACACCACTATGGACCCACTTCCGTCTCTCTACGAGAAGGCCATCCATAGCACTCACGCTTATCTTGCGTATTTTAGAGTGTCCACTTCCAATTATCTATGAACCACATAAGTTCTCCAAGTAGTCCATATCCGAGGACACGTCTATTCGAACAGATTAATTCACCCTGCAGGGGTATACTTCTTCACACACGCTCTCGCCACTTAGCACCATATGCACCTCATGCATCTCGACAACCTTCAAGCGGAAGCACTGGCGTGGGTGTCGGCCGCGACCGTCAATCACACAAGACCCTAGTCCAGGTTTATCTCCTATTCGAGTTTGAACCCCCACGGAAGTCTGGCCGAAGTTTCCGCTACGGCCTCAAACGATGTGTGCAGGATTCCCAAGCCCACCGTTCGGGTGCCACTTGGTACACCATGCCACTGTGCATTTACCGCGTCACAGCCCACCCCGTCGGGCAGCGCTATGCACGTCCGCCATCACTTTTCCTACAAACACCAGAAACTAGTTGCAACTCCTAGACAGAGGTCTAAGCGATCAATAAGCCAGGAGGGGTCGAGTTACCGGAGCCCAATGTGTGGTAGTAACTGTCTTGGATCACAAACATAGAACTCAGTTCTTAAGGACGGCCCCGATGAGACAACCCGCCATGTACTCCTACATGGCCTCTCATCGCTACCTTTACCAAATCGTGTTCACACACTTAGCTCTCAGACAGTAGGACATGTTCACCACCATTCCAATTCATCACCCAGATGGATCAGACCCGACACGACACGACTCTAAGCATATCAGGCACAGAAAGTAAACAAGCATATATGAGCAAGCACAACAAGGCTCAAACAGTTGCCACTCATGCTAAGTGGTTTCAACTATTTACTATGGCAAAGATAGGTCACGCGAAGGAATGGGTTCAACTACCGATGACATGTAACAGTTGAATCGTTGTTGTCCTAATGCAGTAAAAGAGAGAAGGAGCGGAGAGTGGGTTCATATCAATATTCTCAAGGGGGTTTTCTTGCCTGACAGTTCTGAAGATATCTTTTCTCTTCATCAGTGTCAATGTTCACATCGTCGTAACCATCGTCTATCGAGAGGGAACAACCACCGGCAAACACAAAGGAACAACATTCAATTTATGCAATGCACAATCATGATGCATGATATGACAAATTAAGGTACTGATTTAACCTAGAGGGGTAGTTAGCCAAGTTGGTTGGAGTGGAATTCAAACAAGTTTGAATTTTCAACCCCAAATGATATTTCATATATTGACCTAATCATAAAATGTCCTACTTGATGATGTTAACTTGTTCAAACATGCATGATCATAGCATAAACAGATTCATTGGATTTTTCTGATCATTTTTCATATATAAATTATTTTCATCTGATTTACAGATTATTTTCTATGATTTTAGAAGTTTTAAACATTTTCAGTAATTTCTGAATTATTTTTATTATAAAAAATGGGTTACTGCGTCAGCCTGACGTCATGCTTGTGTCAGCAGGTCAACAGACCCAGTCCAAGTCAAATCTGACCAGTGGGGTCCACTGGTCAGTGACCCAGGGTCAACCACTTTGGCTGACGAGTGGGCCCAGTCAACTGTTGAGTCAGCAGTCAACAGGAGACCCAGTCAGTCACTGACTGGTGGGTCCGGTCAACGGCCACGTCGGCAAGGCCGGAGCTAGTCACCGGCGACCAAGATCCACGGCGGAGGTTCGCCGGCGATGCTCGGGTTTGCGCTACAGGTGATGGTTTTGGGCGTTCTTAGGCTCTACGCGAAGCTGGGGTAAGACCGCATCCGATGGTGGCAACTAGGTGGCCGGAGGGGCACCGGAGGCAGGCCGGCGACGAGCCTAAGCGGTGGCGTAAATCAGGCATGGGGAGGCTAGGACCTCGAGGATGATAGCGAGCAGGGGGAGGAGGGGGTTTGCTTCGTTAGCTCACCTCGGGTCGAACGAGATGATCAGCGAGCTCGGGGACGACCAGGCGGCGGCAAATCGACGGGAGGGTCCATGGAGGCCGACGGTGAAGAAGACGACGGCGACAGTGTTCAGGGGCATCCGATGATGAGGGGCTCGACGAGGACCTTCAAGGAGCCAAGGCGGAGCTCTGGGGCACATCTGCAGGGCGAGGGGGAGGGCGTGGCCACGGAGGTGCTCACCGGGGCTCTCGGGCGAGCTCGGGGAAGGGGGCTAGAGAGCGAGGGAGAGAGCAGAGAGAAGACGAGGAGGATGGCTCGATCCGAAAGGCTCCGAGGAGCCCTATCCCCTCGCACAGGCAGGCAGACGACCAGGAGCTGGCGTGGACGCATGCTCGCGTGCTCCAGCCACGCGCTCGTCCTCCTGGCGCGAGCTTGGAGACGACTAGCAAGGACGGGGTTGGTGGGCTGGGACACCAACTGGGCTGGCCAGGTAAGCCAGGTTGGCCTCTTTCCTTTCTTTTATTTTTAGTTCCTGTTTTCTTTTTTTTAATTCCTGCTTTAATTTTAATTTTGTTTGGGCAAAACTATAATGCAAAAATTCCTGAAATTATTTATGTGGTATTTGTAGAATATATACAACTACACAAAAAGTTTCAAAGTTTTTTTTTGAAGCAACTAAAATATCTTTAGTGCTTTATTAGTGATGTTTAGTGGGGGTTTGGGTCTTTTAAAATATCCAAATTGAGTTCAAAATTTAAATGCTCATCTGATTTATTGTTTCCACTATTTATCAGAAATATGGGACATTTTTAATAGCATTTTAGAATTCATTGAAAATTTAATTATTGGAATTTTATTTATTCAATGAGGCGTTAGGGTTTGACATCCCCATTTCAAATTCAAATGAAATTAAACATGATGCCATGATGCACATGCCATGATAAGCAATGACTAATCTACGGCTATGACAACCATAAAACATTTCTCTCATATAAATAGAACAACCATTATTCTCAGATTTAAATGAGTAGCCATCTCGAATCAAACGAGATCCAGATACAATGTTCATGCTCAAAGCTGGTACTAAATAACATTTATTGAGGTTTAACACTAATCCCGAAGGTAGATGTAGAGGTAGCGTGCCGGCGGCGATCACATCGACCTTGGAACCATTCCCGACGTGCATCGTCACCTCGTCCTTTGCCAGCCTCCGCTTATTCCGCAGCTCCTGCTTGGAGTTACAAATGTGAGCAGCTGCACCGGTATCAAATACCCAGGAGCTACTACGATCGCTGGTTAGGTACACATCAATACAAGTATATCACATATGCCTTTAGCGTTGCCGGCCTTCTTATGCGCTAAGTACTTGGTGCAGTTCCGCTTCCAATGACCGGTATCCTTGCAATAAAAGCACTCAGTCTCAGGCTTGGGTCCATTCTTGTTCTTCTTCCCGGCAACTTGCTTACCAGGCGCGGCAACAGCTTTGCCGTCCTTCTTGAATTTCTTCTTACACTTGCCTTTCTTGAAACTAGTGGTCTTATTCACTATCAACACTTGATGCTCCTTTTTGATCTCGACCTCCGCTGATTTCAGCATCGAGTACAACTCACGAATGGACTTCTTCATACCCTGCATGTTGTAGTTCATCAAGCTCTTGTAGCTAGGTGGAAGCGACTGGAGGATTCTGTCAATGACCGAGTCATTTGGCAGATTAACTCCCAGCTGAGTCAAGCGGTTGTGCAACACAGACATCTTGAGTATATGCTCAATGACAAAACTATTATCCTCCATCTTACAGCTAAAGAACTTGTTGGAGACGTCATATCTCTCGATGTGGGCATGAGCTTGGAAAACCAGTTTCATCTCTTGTAACATCTCATATGCTCCGTGTTGCTCAATACGCTTTTGGAGCCCCAGTTCTAAACTGTAAAGCATGCCACACTGAACAAGGGAGTAATCATCACAGCGTGTCTGCCAAGCATTCATAACGTCTTGTTTCGCTGGGAGAATTGGTGCGTCACCTAGCGGTGCATCTAGGACATACAATCTCTTGGAAGCTATGAGGATAATCCTCAAGCTACGAACCCAGTCCGCATAGTTGCTTCCATCATCTTTCAGCTTGGGTTTCTCTAGGAATGCATTGAAATTGAGGGTGACATTCGCGTTGGCCATTGGATCTACAATATTGATTGTAAAGACAATATAGATCTACAATATAGATTGTGTCTGGTGCAGTTCCAAGCAAAGCGTCAATGAGCCTGTTCTGTGACAACACGGGTGCCATTGCTTTGGCCAAGGAACCAAGGTTTCACAAGAGGACCAGACACATAAAGCAATGCTTCAACTCCATCCGATATTACATCGAGGAGAAGGACATAAATATTTGCAAACTACATACGGATCTGAATGTTGCAGACCCGTTGACTAAACCTCTTCCAAGGGCTAAACATGATCAACACCTGAACTGCATGGGTGTTCGATTCATTACAATGTAAATCACATAGTGATGTGAGCTAGATTATTGTAACGCCCTGGACACACCCGCCGGTAGTCGTCACTCCTGGCAGGATCTAGACTGGCCTCACAGATCAATACTAGTCTTTTCTGTGCACTTTGTCCTAACTCATGCGCACCCGGGACCAACTTCCCGGTCGGTCACCCATCCTAGAACTACTTCAAGCCAAGCACGCTTAACCTAAGAGTTCTGTTTGAATGGGCTCTCGGAAAAAAAGGAATTCCTTATTGATATCACTAGTCTATCATCCCTAATGAGCCAGGCTATCACATACACCACCACTCAACGGAACCGACGTCCCCGTCGGGTCACAGGAACGTTCCCTCTTGGCACAAACGTCTGTGCTTCCAGTCCGATACATGTGTCATTCCGAGTGCCATGACGGGTCACAACTTCGTGAACAACATGACCGCGCACTTGTCGGCAAACATCCGTGTAACCGCGAGGGTCGGCTCTGATACCAACTTGTCACGCCCAAGATGCGCGCCTATCCGTTTAGAGGTAGGAGGGCCCCGCAAGGGATAGAGGCGCATCTTGCCGTTAGCAAGAATAGTATCGTCACAACATACATTACAGAAGGAGGTGAGTATACAAGATTGTCTTACACTTGCCACATGCTAACTTACAAAGTCACACAAATCAGATCATCAAGTTGAAGACAGGGTCTGTCTACGGACGAAAACAAACAAAGAAAGAAACCGTTGCAAATCATACTACCAAGCTAGCCCAAAGATCACGATCAGGTCCTCTACTCATCCGGATATGTCACATACATCCTACCTCGCTCTTCATCATACTCCCACTGGAGCTGAGTAAGGTCATCCTGCACCTGATCATCTGCACCTGTACCTGGAGTTGTTGTAGTAAACAGTGAGCCATAGAGGACTCAGCAAATCAAGCCACCGGGTTCTGAGACTATGCAACTTATGGGTAGGCAAAGGTTAAGTGTTTTAGTTTGCAGTAGCACTAAGCATTTATGGTGGCTAACATACGAACTTGTAATTAATGTATGAGTGGCCTACGATGAATGATCGATTCTAGTGTGATCTCTATGAGACCCTAAACACCTACTTACGTCAAACATAACCCCACCGTGTTCTCTCCCGGTTCATGTTCACGAGAAGAGACAATCATGGTTACTCACACAGTTGGTTCATTTTATTAGAGTTTACTTCAAGTTAACTATAACTGGGTGTTAAACAATAATCCAAGATGCCACATAACCGCGAGCATGGCTTTCCAAAAGATTTAACCCTGCAGGGGTGCTCCAACTAATCCATTACCAAATTAACCACACTCGGCGGGAATAGCCTCGACCACGGATCTCGCGATCATCGTCGGTAATTCCAAAGGAATTCCAACACCTCGAGTGAACCCAAAGAAATTCAGAGTCCACACGCAAGACATTCGATAAAGGTAAAAACAAATCCAGCAAGACCTCCCGACGTGTCGACGAACCCGATAAGAGCCGCGTATCTCATTCTTAGGACATGATCGGATGAGCATAGCGTACAGTGGCCTGATAGAAATCTCCCGAGTTTCCCCGGGTTGGCCCCGCACACGACTCTAGTTTGGACCAACACTCATGAGGAGCACTGGCCCGAGTTATTGATTAATTATCCACGGGGTTGCAAAGCCCTATGCAAGTTTTATTAAGCTGTGCAATTGTAGTACCAATGTTGGGTCTTGCCAGACGAGTTTTAATCTCAACCGAATAAACAAGGGGGTCCCTGTAAGAACCCCGAGCATGTTAGGAGCGCAAAGTATGGAAAACATAACACCGGTAATCAGAAACTATGGCGGTAACAGCGGAACAAAACACTTAGCAAAAGGCCAAGCCTACCACCAATACCTAGATATATACGTGCATTAAATTAAATAACAGAAATAAGATGATATCCAAATTCATGTTATCACATGAAACAACCTGCACCTGTAACTAAGAACGCTATAAGAGGGGCTGAGCAGCGGTAACTTAGCCAAACAAGGTTTGCTGGGAAGTGGAGGTTAAAGGCTTTCATGGCAATTAGGGGGCTTATATCAAGTGGTAGGTAATGCAATTGTAACGATAAGGGCGGAAATCTAGCAAGCAAGAATAGTAACAGAATCCGGGCATGATCATCTTGCCTGTTGGGTCCTCAGTGAAACAAGTAGCTGGGTCCTCGTAGTGGTACTCTCCTGGGTCCTCGCACTCAGATTCAACGCTCGCGTCTACCCAAGAGAAAAAGAAACAATGAACATACAACCAAGGTGCAATGCACAAACAAGATGATGCATGATCATTTTTATGAAGAACTTAGCATGACAATCCAACTCTAGTCAAGTTTCACGTGCAAAGTTGGTATATTAGTGAATCTGGAAAGAACCTCATGTTAAGTTATTTAGACATGCATTAACATGGAAAATATGGATGCATCATGCAAAATCGATGGAAATGCATATAAGGATCATAAGAAGCGGAGTTACGGTTCTCGAGATACGCTCACAACAAGGTACGGAGGCAAAACACAAGACCAACAAAGACATGGGCCAATTCTTGGCATTCCAAGTCATCCAATGGATAGGTTATGAAAAACCAACCACAATAGTCTCAAGAATCAATCCATTCCATGGAGTATAGCTCCCACAACACTCAAAACAATAAAACACCAAATCTGCCACAAACAGCAACATAGTAACTTCTACAGCTCACAACTTGAGCTACAGGAACCCTGCAGCCACAAACAAGACATGGACATAAACTACTCAACATATACTCCAATTAATCCAAATACACCCACAGAAAAATAGGCACACATCACTAGGCATGAAGCAATCAAGTTGGCATGAAGAATCAGGTTTTTAGGGACTTGGTGAAAATTCCAGTTTTCTGGAATCTGGGTTTATAAAGTAGCAAGTTGACAGCAATGGTTAAATATGCTAGGAAGCTCCAAATGGCATGAAAACTAACATGATGGTAGATGGCAATATCTAATACAAATAACTAACACTGAGCATGATCAAATTCACAACACATCACTAGTTACATCACACTCTACATGGCAAAACAATAACAACAGAATCCCCAGACTTAGCCATTTAAGCATGCTGGACAGAAACAGAAAGTAGCACACTAAACAGCATGGTACCCACTGATCTGGCGACTTAGTTCAATTAACAAAAATACATAGATGTTCACAGCAACTTTTACTAGCAAACTCATGTTGACAAGAACTCCAAAGCACGCATAGATTAAATCATAGGGAAAAGACAAAAGGGCATCACAGGATAAAAGTGCAGTTTCGTCAAGTTGCCCCAAAGTCAAATCTGACCTCACAGATGCATTCCTGGATTGAAACTACCCCAAATGAATTACTCATACCCCTATACTTGCATGGAACAAGACGGAGATAAGCTAGGTCGAAATTTGACCTACAAATCATGAGTGACTTATGTCACTTTAGCATATGCAAGGAAATGAACTTAAAATGACATGTAGGCTATTGGCACATGTTGGACATGATTAAATATCACTCTAGAAACATGGTAACATGGCATAGCATCAAATACAAGGATGAAACTAGCTAGAGAAGGATTTATGCTCATATGCTCATATAAGGGAAAACCTACACATGGAGCTACACATGCACATGGGTGAGTGTATGTAGAACATACACACACCTCTCACACTCACATACATCACATGGCACACCCTATATGCCAAGCATACACATACATGGTGCACCACACACCCTACACACACATACACACCAGCACACCTACACATGTACGTGTGTGTGAAACACACACACATACACACACATAGCACCACACTGTGCTTGCACTCACCCACTAACACTCATATGTGGGTATGTGCAAGGGCACATACACACACATGACCCACACACATACACTCACAAGCACACACACATGGCATACATACACATGCATGTGTGTATATGCACATGGGTGCATACACATACACACACCTCACTAACACACCATAAGTGCATTGCAACCAATGCACACACACACACTCACACACTAACACACAAAACCCTATAGGTGTGTATATGCACATGGGTGCATACACACACACTCATATCAAACACACTCATGAGTGTGTGCAACACATGCACACACACATTCTGCCACACTCATACATGTATACAAGTCACACACACATGCTGTTTTATTTTGCAAAAGAAAGCAAAGCAAAAAAAAGAAAAAACAGAAAAACAAAAGGGGGGAGGTGGAATCGAACCCAGGACCTGCCTGGACTCCCCATCGAACCAGACCACTGTGCTATGCTGTGGGCTGTTAATAGAGGAGGGGGGGTTCTCTGCTCTTATACACACATGCGCGGACGACTGACGAAACTGACGAAACAACAACAGCAACGGCGACAGGTCACGGCGGCGATGCTCTCCGACGATGCACGGCTGAATCGGCGGCTCCAACGGCACACACACGCGCACGGACAACCCACGCATCCGTTCCCACACTCAACTTGCGGAGAGGAGGACTGGAGGCAAGCCCATGCTCGACCAAATACACCGGCGACGACAGAGCTACAGCAAGGCGATGGCGACAACGACAGAGCACCAGCGAGCTGATCCGGCGACTTACGGCACGATTGGCACTAGGGGAAGGACGCGGGGACTACGGCGAGCTCACCCCCTGCTCATCTTGCGACGAGGGGGACGGAGGTGACCGGCCGGTGCTCATCAGCGGACGGCAGCGACAGAAACGACGATGGACTCGCTACAGAGCTAGAGAGGGGAGGAGGACCTCTGGTTGCTCACCTCGATGGGGTCGAGGAGTGGCGGAGCGCGACATCAACGGGGAAGGAGAGGCGGGGACGCGACAGCGATGGAGAGGAAGAAGACGGTGAAGCAGAACGTCTGACGACGACATGCTCCTCGCTGCAGAGCTTCTCCGAGGCCCCTAGCAGCAGGAATGGAACGGCGGGAGAGCCCACATGCCTCACGCCATCCTGGATGCGGAGGGGAACCACTGGGGACTAGCTGCGATGGTGACGAAGACCCGGCGGAGCTCACTAACTCACTCTGAAACTTACCTGACAGGGAGGAATAAGAGAGGAGGGGGAGCGGAGGAGAGCTCAATGGGGGCTGCGGCAGCGGCGGAGGGAAGAGGAACCCTAGGCGGGGACGCATGCACGCCGAGGGAGGCTTTATAGCCACGGGGCTGACGGCGGCGGCGACGGAAAAGGCAACGCGGCGACGACTCCCTCTCTGAAACTCTGACGGAAGAGGACGACGGGGCAGGTATCTGTTAGCTACCTGCTGGGCCTCGTGGGCCGGGAGCCCACGCGCCCCTGCTCTCTCTCTCTCACTGAAATAAAAGGTTTTAGCCTTTAAAATAAAACAGAGAAAGAACCAAAAGCTAGAGAAAAGGAAAAGGGGTTTTGGAGAAAAATAAAAATGGTTTTGTAAAGGAAATAAAGAGCTCATATTAAATAAAATATGAAGTTGATTTATAGAGCAAGTTATTTTATTATTATTAAATAAAAACAGCTCCTATATAAATGGGATTCAAAAACCAAAAACACTCAAACAACAAAAACTCCATGCTCATAATTCATAGCAATATAGGGGCCACCACTTGTACATTTTTAAGAGTATTTTAAAAGCCAATAAATCTGCCAAGTAATAACATGGGATTAAAAGCATACAAGAAGTGGTTTGGGAGAATAAGAAAAAGAGGGAGGAGAGGGAAAGGTAGCACCCAAGGTCACCACCACTCTCAAGGCCAAAACCACTCAAGGCACACCACATACATGAAGCAATCACAAACACATGAACAAGATGAATGCATGATGATGAAATGATGGATGACATGGTGCATGATGAAAGAATGCAAGAACAACACATGAATTACAAGGTGCAAATCCTCTAATAACACATGACACAAGGATCATACATAGGGTTACATGTCAAATAAGGTAGGGACATCACTTGGGATGGCACAATTATTGACTCTAGTGCAAGTGGGAGACTATTGGAAATATGCCCTAGAGGCAATAAATAAAGTGTTTATTATTATTTTCATTGTTCATGATAATCATTTATTATCCATGCTGGAATTGTATTGATCGGAAACTCAGACACATGTGTGGATACATAGACAACACTTTGTCCCTAGTAAGCCTCTAGTGAACTAGCTCGTTGATCAAAGGATGGTAAAGGTTTCCTAGTCATGGACATGAGATGTCATTTGATAATGGGATCATATCATTAGGAGAATGATATGATGGACAAGACCCAAACTACAAATGTAGCATATGATCGTGTCAATTTATTGCTACTGTTTTCCGCATGTCAAGTATATGTTCCTATGACCATGAGATCATGCAACTCACTGACACCGGAGGAATGCTTTGTGTGTATCAAACATCGCAACGTAACTGGGTGACTATAAAGGTACTCTACAGGTATCTTCAAGGGTGTCTGTTGGGTTGGCATGGATCAAGACTGGGATTTGTTACTCCATGTGACGGAGAGGTATCTCTGGGCCCACTCAGTAATGCAACATCACAACAAGCCTTGAAAGCAATGTGACTAAAGTGTTAGCCACGGGATCTTTCATTATGGGACGAGTAAAGAGAGTTTCTGGTAACGAGGTTGAACTAGGCATAGAGATACCGACGATCGAATCTCGGGCAAGTAACATACCGAAGAACAAAGGGAACGTTATACGGGATTGACTGAATCCTTGACATAGAGGTTCAACCGATAAAGATCTTCGTAGAATATGTAGGAACTAATAATGTCATCCAGGGCCTGCTATTGGTTATTGGTTGTAGAGGTGTCTCGGTCATGTCTACATAGTTCTCGAACCCGCAGGGTCTACACACTTAAGGTTTGGTGACGTTTCGGTAGTGTAGAGTTGTGTATGGTGGTGACCTAAGGTTGTTCGGAGTCCCGTATGAGATTGCGGATGTCACGAGGAGCTCCAGAATGGTCCGGAGGTAAAGATTCATATATAGGAAGTCCCGTTTTGGTCGCCGGAAAAGTTTCGGGCTCATCGGTAGTGTACCGGGAGTGCCGGTAGTGTACCGGGAGACCTCCGGGAGGGGTATTTCGACCCAGAGGCTTCATGGGCTGTGGGAGAGTAAAAACCATCCTTTAGTGGGCTGGTGGAATAACCACAATAGGACCATGCGGCTGGGAGAAAGAATCCTAAAGGAAAAAGGTGGAAAAAGGCAAAAAGGGAGAGTCCTACTCCTACTAGGAGTGGAGGAGGAGGAGGACTCCTCCCCCTTGGCTTCGGCCGACTCCAAGGAGGGCTCAGCCCATGCGCCAAGACCTCCTCTCCCTCCCTCCAATATATAATGGTGGTATTGAAGGTTTTTTGCACTAATTGTCAGCCACGTGCTACCCGTTCCTCTACTGCGTAGTTTCTCCTCTAGATCGTATTTCCGCAGTGCTTAGGCGAAGCCCTGCCGGAATTGCTCCACCATGATCGCCGGAGCGCCTTCATGCTACCGGCAAACTCTTCCTCCTCTCCACTTCCACTTTCTAGATCAAGACGGTGGAGATCATCATCAAGCTACACGTGTGTTGAACGCGGAGGTGCCGTTCAGTCGGTACTAGATCGGAAGGACAGTGATCAAGGCCACGAGACGATCGTGATTGGATCGCGGGACGGATTGTGACGAGATCGCGGGACGGATCGTGATTGGATCGCGGGATGGTTCGTGATTGGATCGCGGGACGCTTGACGATTTGGATCGCGAAGACGTTCGACTACACCAACCGCGTTTCTTAACGCTTCCCGCTTAGTGATATACAAGGGTACATAGATCCACTCTCCCTCTCGTAGATGCTCATCACCATGGATAGGTCTGCGTGTGCATAGGAAATTTTTTGTATCCCATGCAACGTTCCCCAACAGTGGTATCAAAGCCAGGTTTATGGTTTGATGAGATCTCGAGTAGATGCTTAGATTGCTTCCTCCCTTGGTTGTATTTTGGTTCAGCGGTGTTGTGAGATGAAGTAGCCTGGACCAACATTACTTGTATGCTTACGAGAGACCGGTTCCCTTGATGCAACTTGTTGCTTAGATGGCTTGCGGGTGACAGTTTCTCTCACTTTAGTTGGATCGGATTCGACAAAGGCGGTCCTTGAGAAGGTTGAAAAGCAATGTATGTATCACCATTTTGGTTTTGCGTAGGTGAGAATCGTTCTTGCTAGATACCCGTAGCAGCCACGTAAAACATGCAACAACAATTAGAGGACGTCCAACTTGTTTTTGCAGGGTATGTTGTGATGTGATATGGCCAATTACATGATGAGATATATGTGATGTATGAGATGATCATGTGATGTATAGAATTTCATGACTTGCATGTCGATGAGAACGGCAACCGGCAGGAGCCACAGGGTTGTCTTTAATTATTGTATGACCTGCATGTCAATCATTAAGCGCTATGTAATGCTTTCCATTATTGCTAAGTGGTAGCAATAGTAGTAGAAGCATGCAGGGCGTGACAACCCCGATGGCGACACGTTGATGGAGATCAAGATGATGGAAATCATGGTGTCGTGCTGGTGACGATGGAGATCATGCCGGTGCTTTCAAGATGGAGATCTGAAGCACAAGTTCATGGCCATATCATGTCACTTATGAATTGCATGTGATCTTAATCCTTTTATGCACCTTGTTTTTCTTAGTACGATGGTGGCATTATAAGGTGATCCCTCACTTAAATTTCAAGATAAACTGTGTTCTCCCCGAGTGTGCACCGTTGCGAAAGTTCGTCGTGTTGAGACACCACGTGATAATCGGGTGTGATAGACTCTACGTTCACATACAATGGGTGCAAGCCAGTGTTGCACACGCAGAACACTCGGGTTAAACTTGACGAGCCTAGCATGTACAGACATGGCCTCGGAACACAAGAGACAGAAAGGTCGAACATGAGTAATATAGTAGATATGGTCAACATAATGATGTTCACCATTGAAGCCACCTCAACTCACGTGATGATCGGACTTGAGTTGGTGAATTTGGATCATGTGTCACTCAGATGACCTGAGGGATATCAATTTGAGTGGGAGCTTTAGTAATTTGATTAACTAAACTCATTATCTTGAACAATAGTCTAAATGACCTTTGCATATTTATGTTGTAGATCAATGGCTCGCGCAGTAGCCCCCCTGAATTTTAATGTGTTCCTAGAGAAAGCTAAGTTGAAAGATGATGGAAGTAACTTTGTTGATTGGGCCCATAATCTAAAGATTATCCTCATGGCTTCCCATAAATTATATGTCCTTGATGCACCACTTGGTGACCCACCCGCTCCTGTGTCATCCGAAGACGTTAAGAACGCTTGGGAGGTACGTGTTGGAGATTACTCAATAGTTCAGTGTGCAATATTGTATGGCTTAGAACCAGGACTTCAAAGACGTTTTCAATGTCATGGAGCATATGAGATATTCCAGGAGTTGAAGTTCATCTTTGAGAAGAACGCTCGGATCGAGAGGTATGAGACCTCCGATAAGTTCTATGCTTGCAAAATGGAGGAGAACGGGTCTATCAGTGAACATGTACTCAGAATGTCTGGGTACTCGAGTCGTCTGGAAGAGTTGGGAATTGCCCTTCCGCCAGAGGCAATCACTGACAGAGTTCTTCAATCACTGCCACCTAGTTACAAGAGCTTTGTGATGAACTATAACATGCACGGGATGAACAAGTCAGTCCCCGAGCTGTTTGCGATGCTAAAAGTCGCTGAGTCTGAAATCCAGAAAGAACATCAAGTGTTGATGGTCAATAAAACCACTAGTTTCAAGAAGAACGGCAAAGGAAAAGGCAAGAAGGGTAAAACCAAGAAGGATGGAAAAGCAGTTGCTACTCCTGTAAAGAAGCCTAAGCATGGACCTAAGACAAAAACTGAGTGCTTTCGTTGCAAGGGAACTGGTCACTAGAAACGAAACTGCCCCAAGTACCTGGCTGACAAGAAGGTGGCCAACAACAAACAAGGTATATATGATATACATGTTATTGATGTGTACCTTACTAGCTCTCGTTGTTGTGCCTGGGTATTTGATACCCGTTTGGTTGCTCAAATTTGCAACTCAAAACAGGAACTACAGAATAGGTGGAGGCTAGCAAAGGATAAAGTGACGATGCGCGTGGGAAATGGTTCCAAGGTTGATGTGATCACCGTCGACACGCTCTCTCTTGAATTACCATCGGGATTAGTGATGAACCTGAATAATTGTTATTTAGTGCCTGCGTTAAGCATGAACATTATATCTGGATCTTGTTTATTGCGAGACGGTTACTCATTTAAATCAGAGAATAAAGGTTGTTCTATTTATATGAGTAATATCTTTTATGGTCATGCACCCATTGTGAGGGGTTTATTCATATTGAATCTTGATAGTGATGATACACATGTTCATAACATTGATGCCAAAAGATGTAAAGTTTATAATGATAGTACCTCTTTCTTGTGGCACTGCCATTTAGGGCATATTGGTGTAAAACGCATGAGGAAGCTCCATGCTGATGGACTTTTGGAGTCACTTGATTTTGAATCACTTGACACATCTGAACCATGCCTCATGGGCAAGATGACTAAAACTCCGTTCTCTGGAATAATGGAACGGGCGAGTGACTTATTAGAAATCATACATACTGATGTGTGCGGTCCGATGAATGTTGCAGCGCGTGGTGGATATCGTTATTTTCTCACCTTCACTGATGACTTAAGTAGATATGGATATATTTACTTAATGAAACACAAGTCTAAAACATTTGGAAAGTTGAAGCAATTTCAGAGTGAAGTTGAGAATCATCGTAACAAGAAGATTAAATTCCTACGATCTGATCGAGAATGTGAACATCTGAGTTATGAGTTTGGCAGTCACTTAAGATAACGTGGAATTGTTTCACAGTTGACACCGCCCGGAACACCACAGCGTAATGGTGTGTACGAACGTCGTAATCGAACCTTATTGGCTATGGTGCGTTCTATGATGTCTCTTGCTGATTTGCCACTATCGTTTTGGGGTTTTGCATTAGAGACAGCTGCATTCACTTTAAATAGGGCACCATCAAAATCCGTTGAGACGACGCTATATGAACTATGGTTTGGCAAGAGGCCAAAGTTGTCGTTTCTTAAAGTTTGGGGATGTGATGCTTATGTCAAAAAGCTTCAGCCTGAAAAGATGGAACCCAAAGCGAAGAAATGCGTCTTCATAGGATACCCAAAAGAGACAGTCAGGTATACCTTCTATCTCAGATCCGAAGGCAAAGTGTTTGTCGCAAAGAACGGAACATTTCTTGAGAAAGAGTTTCTCTCAAAAGAATTGAGTGGGAGGAAAATAAAGCTTGATGAGGTTGTTAAACCTTTACTTCAACCAGAGAGTAGTGCAGCGCAAAAAGATGTTTCTGTAGATCCTACGAAGATTGAAGAAGAAGTTAATGATGATGATCATGAAGCTTCGGATCAAGTTACTAATGAAACTCGTAGGTCGACAAGGACGCGTACTACTCCTGAGTGGTACGTCAACCCTGTCTTGGAGGTCATGTTGTTGGACAACAATGAACCTACGAGCTATGAAGGAGCGGTGATGGGTCCGGATTCCGAGAAATGGTTAGAGGCCATGAAATCCGAGATGGGATCCATGTATGAAAACAAAGTGTGGACTTTGGAAGTATTACCTGAAGGGCAAAAGGCCATTCAGAAAAAATGGATCTTTAAGAAGAAGACACACGCGGTCGGTAATGTCACCGTCTATAAAGCTCGACTTGTGGCAAAGGGTTTTTCACAAGTTCAAGGAGTTGACTACGATGATACCTTCTCACCCGTAGTGATGCTTAAGTCTATTAGAATCATGTTAGCAACAACTGCTTATTTCGACTATGAAATTTGGCAGATGGACGTCAAAACAGTGTTCCTCAATGGTTTCCTTGAGGAAGAGTTGTATATGATGCAACTAGAAGGTTTTGTCGATCCAGAGAATGCTGACAAAGTTTGCAAACTCTAGCGATCCATTTATGGACTGGTGCAAGCATCTCGGAGTTGGAATAAGCGCTTCGATGAGGTGATCAAAGCATTTGGGTTTATACAAGTTTGTGGAGAAGCTTGTATTTACAAGAAAGTGAGTGGGAGCTCTATTGCGTTTCTAATATTATATGTGGATGACATATTGCTGATTGGAAACAATATAAAAATGCTGGAAAGCGTGAAGGAATATTTGAACAAGAGTTTTTCGATGAAGGACCTATGAGAAGCTGCTTTCATATTAGGCATTAAGATCTATAGAGATAGATCAAAACGCTTAATAGCACTTTCACAGAGCACATACCTTGATAATGTTCTGAAGAAGTTCAAAATGGATCAGTCCAAGAAGGGGTTCTTGCCTGTGTTACAAGGTGTAAAGTTGAGTAAGACTCAATGCCCAGTGACTGCAGAAGATAAAGAAAAGATGAGTGTCATCCCCTATGCTTCAGCCATAGGCTCTATCATGTATGCAATGCTGTGCACAAGACCCGATGTCAGCCTTGCCATAATACGACTGGAAGGTGTCAAATTGATCCTGGAATGGAGCACTGGCAAGCAGTCAAGAATATCCTTAAGTACCTAGAAAGGACTAAGGAAATATTTCTCGTTTATGGAGGTGATGAAGAGCTCGTCGTAAAGGGTTACGTCGATGCAAGCTTTGACACTGATCCAGATGACTCTAAGTCGCAAACCGAATACTTATTTATTCAAAACAGGGGAGCGGTAAGCTGGTGCAGTTCCAAGCAAAGCATGGCAGCCGATTCTACGTGCGAAGCGGTGTACATCGCAGCCTCGGAGGCGGCGAAGGAAGGTGTCTGGATGAAGCACTTCATGACAGATCTTGGAGTAGTGCCTAGTGCACTGAATCCAATGAGCCTATTCTGTGACAACACAGGTGCCATTGCTTTGGCCAAGGAACCAAGCTTTCACAAGAGGACCAGACACATAAAGCGACGCTTCAACTCCATACGATATTACATCGAGGAGAAGGACATAAATATTTGCAAAGTACATACGGATCTGAATGTTGCAGAACGTTGACTATACCTCTTCCAAGGGCTAAACATGATCAACACCAGAACTGCATGGGTGTTCGATTCATTACAATGTAAATCACATAGTGATGTGAGCTAGATTATTGACTCTAGCGCAAGTGGGAGACTATTGGAAATATGCCCTAGAGACAATAAATAAAGTGTTTATTATTATATTTCCTTGGTCATGATAATCATTTATTGTCCATGCTAGAATTGTATTGATCGGAAACACAGATTCATGTGTGGATACATAGATAACACCGTGTCCCTAGTAAGCCTCTAGTGAACTAGCTCGTTGATCAAAGGATGGTAAAGGTTTCCTAGCCATGGACATGATATGTCATTTGATAACGGATTCATATCATTAGGAGAATGATATGAAGGACAAGACCCAAACTACAAACGTAGCATACAATTGTGTCAGTTTATTGCTACTGTTTTCCGCATGTCAAGTATATGTTCCTATGACCATGAGATCATGCAACTCACTGACACCAGAGGAATGCTTTGTGTGTATCAAACATCGCAACGTAACTGGGTGACTATAAAGGTACTCTATAGGTATCTCCGAGGGTGTCTATTGGGTTGGCATGGATCAAGACTGGGATTTGTTACTCCGTGTGATGGAGAGGTATCTCAGGGTCCACTCGGTAATGCAACATCACAACAAGCCTTGCAAGCAATGTGACTAAAGTGTTAGCCATAGGATCTTGCATTACGGAACGAGTAAAGAGACTTGCCAGTAATGAGGTTGAACTAGGTATAGAGATACCGACGATCGAATCTCGGGCAAGTAACATACCGAAGAACAAAGGGAACGTTATACGGCATTGACTGAATCCTTGACATAGAGGATCGACCGATAAAGATCTTCGTAGAATATGTAGGAACCAATATGGTCATCTAGGGTCCGCTATTGGTTATCTGTTGTAGAGGTGTCTCGGTCATGTCTACATAGTTCTCGAACCCGCAGGGTCTGCACACTTAAGGTTTGGTGACGTTTCGGTGTACCGGGAGTGCCGATAGTGTACCGGGACACCTCCGGGAGGGGTATTTCGACCCAAGAGGCTTCATGGGCTGTGGGAGAGTAAAAACCAGCCCCTAGTGGGCTGGTGGAATAGCCACAATAGGCCCATGCGTCTGGGAGAAAGAATCCTAAAGGAAAAAGGTGGAAAAAGGCAAAAAGGGAGAGTCCGACTCCTACTAGGAGTGGAGGAGGAGGAGGACTCCTCCCCCTTGGCTTCGGCCGACTCCATGGAGGGCTTAGCCCTGCGCCAAGACCTCCTCTACCTCCCTCCTATATATACTGGTGGTATTGAAGGGTTTTTGCACTAATTGTCAGCCACGTGCTACTCATTCCTCTAGTGTGTAGTTTCTCCTCTAGATCGTATTTCCGCAGTGCTTAGGAGAATCCTTGTCGGAATTGCTCCACCACCATCGCCGGAGCACCGTCACGCTGCCGGAGAACTCTTCCTCCTCTCCACTTCCAATTGCTGGATCAAGACGGTGGAGACCATCATCAAGCTGCACGTGTGCCGAGCGCGGAGGTGCCGTCCGTTCGGTACTAGATCAGAAGGACCGTGATCAAGGCCACAAGACGATCGTGATTGGATCGCGGGACGATCGTGAAAAGATCATGGAACAGATCATGATTGGATCGCGGGACGGTTCGTGATTGGATCGCGGGACGCTCGGCGATTTGGATCGCGAAGACGTTCGACTACACCAACCGGGTTTCTTAACGCTTCCCGCTTAGCGATCTACAAGCGTACGTAGATCCACTCTCCCTCTCGTAGATGCTCATCACCATGGATAGGTCTGCGTGTGCATAGGAATTTTTTTTCCCATGCAACGTTACCCAACACAAACATCACGTGCAATCAATATAGTGACATGATATGGCCAATATCATCTTGCTCCTTTGATCTCCATCTTCGGGGCATCATGATCATCACTGTCGCCGGCACGACACCATGATCTCCATCATCATGATCTCCATCTTCGTGTATTCATGAAGTTGTCTCGCCAACCATTACTTCTACTACTATGGATAACGTTTAGCAATAAAGTAAAGTAATTACATGGCATTTATGATTAACACGCAGGTCATACAATAAATAAGACAACTCCTATGGCTCCTACCGGTTGTCATACTCATCGACATGCAAGTCGTGAATCCTATTACAAGAACATGATCAATCTAATACATCACAATGCATCACATCACATCCTTTGGCCATATCACATCACAAGGCATATGCTGCAAAACAAGTTAGACGTCCTCTAATTTGTAGTTGCAAATTTTTATGTGGCTGCTATAGGTTTCGACGAAGAACGTTTCTTACGTATGCCAAAACCACAACGTGAAATGCCAATTGCTATTTACCCTTCATAAGGACCCTTTTCATCAAATCCAATCCGACTAAGGTAGGAGAGACAGACACCCGCTAGCCACCTTATGCAACAAGTGCATGTCAGGCGGTGGAACCGGTCTCACGTAAGCGTACGTGTAAGGTTGGTCCGGGCCGCTTCATCCCACAATACTGCCGAATAAAGATAAGACTAGTAGTGGTATGCAAATTAACAAGATCGACGCCCACAACTACTTTGTGTTCTACTCGTGCATAGATTCTACGCATAGACCTAGCTCTGATACCACTGTTGGGAGACGTAGTAGTAAATCAAAATTTTGCTACCTGTTCACCAAGATCCATCTATTGAGAACCCAATAACGAGTAAGGGGAGAGTGGATCTTCATACCTTGGAAGATTGCTAAGAGGAAGTGTTGCAAGAACGCGGTTGGTGGAGTCGTACTCGTAGCAATTCAGATCGTGGTGGACTCCGATCTTAGCGCCGAACAACGATGCCTCCGCGTTCAACACACGTGCAGCCCGATGACATCTCCTACGCCTTGATCCAGCAAGGAGGAAGGAGAGGTTGAGGGAGAGAGCTCCGGAAGCACGACGGCGTGGTGACGGTGGAGCTGCATGGTCTCTGGCAGGGCTTCGCCAAGCACCGCAGAGAACAAGGACGAGGAGGGGTAGGGCTGCGCCGAGAGGGACAGAGAGTCGTCGTCTCTAACAGCCCCCAATACCCCCACTATATATAGGAGGAGGGGGAGGGAGGTCTGCGCCCTAGGGTTCCCAACCTAGGGGCTGGTGGCAGCCTCCAAATCCCATCTGGCCGGTGGCCAAGAGGGAGAGGTGTGCGACTTCCCTAGGGTGGGCCTTAGTGCCCATCTGCCCTAGGGTTTGCCCCCCTCCACCTCTTGCTGCTCCTTGGGCCCCTTGTGGGGGGCGCACCAGCCCACCTAGGTCTGGTTCCTCCCACTTGTGTCCCATGCAGCCCTCTGGGGCTGGTGGCCCCTCTTGGTGGACCCCCGGAACCCTTCCGGTGGTCCCGGTACGTTACTGGTGACGCCCGAAACTTTTCCGGTAACCAAATCCTCACTTCCTATATATAAAGCTTAATCTCTGGACCATTTCGGAACTCCTCGTGACGTCTGGGATCTCATCCGGGACTCCGAAAAACCTTCGGTAACCACATACACTATTTCCCTATAACCCTAGCACCATCGAACCTTAAGTGTGTAGACCCTACGGGCTCGGGAGACACGTAGACATGACCGAGACACCCTCCGATCAATAACCAACAGCGGGATCTGGATACCCATGTTGGCTCCCACATGCTCCACGATGATCTCATCGTATGAACCACGATGTCGGGGATTCAATCAATCTCGTATGCAATTCCCTTTGTCTACCGGTATGATACTTGCCCGAGATTCGATCGTCGGTATCCCTATACCTCGTTCAATCTTGTTACTGGCAAGTTTCTTTCCTCGTTCCATAATACATCATCCCATGGCTAACTCCTTAGTCACATTGAGCTCATTATGATGATGTCTTACCGAGTGGGCCCAGAGATACCTCTCAGTCACACGGAGTGACAAATCCCAGTCTCGATTCATGCCAACCAAATAGACACTTTTGGAGATACCCGTAGTGTACCTTTTTAGCCACCTAGTTACGTTGTGACGTTTGGAACACCCAAAGCATTCCTACGGTATCCGGGAGTTGCACAATCTCATGGTCTAAGGAAATGATACTTGACATTAGAAAAGCTTTAGCAGACGAACTACATGATCTTGTGCTATGCTTAGGATTGGGTCTTGTCTATCACATCATTCTCCTAATTATGTGATCCTGTTATCAACGACATGCAATCTCCATGGTCATGAAACCGTGACCATCTATTGATCAACGAGCTAGCCAACTAGAGGCTCACTAGGGACATGTTGTGGTCTATATATTCACACATGTATTACGGTTTCTGGTTAACACAATTATAGCATGAACAATAGAAAATTATCATGAACAAGGAAATACAATAATAACCATTTTATTATTGCCCCTAGGGCATATTTCCGACAATTGTTACCCAGCCCTCATGATGTACGCCACACGAGCCTCGCTCTAATCGTACCATCCATGAGGGGACCAACGGTGTGCCCGGTGCCTATGAAGACATCGCATGATCGTGCATACTGGTACGACCCCGTATCGAGAGTGACCATGCCACTCTCGCCACTAGTAATGCGAGCTCCTTTCTAGTACCCACCAAGGTAATCAACAAATCCCCTTCCCATATAGGGGTATTGTGGTTGCGCATGTAAGGTTGGGATGGCCGACAAATCTTAAACCCACCATTTTCGAAAACACATACTCATCTTCTCCAGCACACCACTTCTTTCTCAAGTGGTCGCCCATTTCATCATCATCTCCCTCGGGCATTAGTGGCACCCGACGGGGTTTTCAATAAAATCTTTGAAATCATAACTTCCTTGCCATCACTATGCATAAGTCTTACCCCATTCGCATAGCATCTATTAGCAACCTAACTACTCCCACACGCAAAACCCTCATAAGGTGTTAGGGTCATGCACGATGCAAGTGTCAACGGAAAAGTACCGGAGGCATCCCATCGAAAGGGGAACACCACAACACATGATCAATTGCGATGAAAATAAAGTGCTATATGACATGCAAAAAATGGTTTCTTATCATGGTCAAAGGGCTGCTTGCTTGGCTCAACAAAGTCTCTAGGTCTTCGAAGTCTTCCAGTCCAACTTGTTCGTCAACAGCGCAATCTATCGTCGCGAAATATAACGATAAAAATAAGTAAACACACAAAATAGAGCACTCAATCTACTACCAAAAATGTGATCTTACTCTGATAAATACTAAAAGTCATACTAAAAATATTTTCTTAGAGTTTTGTTGTGAATACCATTTTTGAAATAAAATAACAGAGGCAAAAACGTGCCTATATATAGGTTTTAAAATAAATCAGTACTAAAAACTTTTTCACACGTTTTTACAAATGGCACTATTAAATTCTAGGAATTACTTTTTGAATTTAGGTGGAAGAAATATTTGCATTGGGAAAATGTTCCATTCTGTGGGATTTTTGCAAAATCCACAAAAAAAGGAAAGGGGAAAAAGGGCCACTTGAACCTGGCCAGGGGCGGCCAGAGGCTGGGCCGGCCCAGCTGGCCAGCCAGCCGGCCTCGCACGAGGTCAGGTTCAAACCTGACGCGCGGGGCCCGGTTGCCAACGACACAAGGGGGAGGAGAGAGAGCGCGGGAGAGGGGAAGAAAGGCCGAGAGGCGGGCTCCACCTATCGGGTCCTTCTCCTACCCCGCGATAGAGAGGAGGGAGAGCTCACCAGCAGCGAAGGAGAGCACGGCGAGGGGATCTGAGAGCGGGGATAGGCTCATAGTCGACCCGCCGGTCGTTTGGAGGTGGAAGGGCGGCTGGAGGAGGTCGGAGCTGCAGGTGGGGAGCACCCGCGATGGAGGGCGATTCGGGAAGGGGTCGGGGATGGCGTTTCCTGCCTTAAAATGAGCGGGGGAGAGGTGGAAAATATCCAGGGGTGAGCTGTGGGCTCAAAGGAGAAGAGGGGAGCATGGAGCGGGCCTGTGTCCCGAGATCGACGAAGCCCCTCCACGACGGTGCCTCGGTCGATCTCGAGCACTAGTGCTCGGGGAGCTCAAAGGGGAACTTGGGGCGGTCCATAGAGAAGGAGAGGGGGACCAGAGAGGGGGAGAGAGAGAGGCTCGGGAGGCCTTTTTATAGGAGGGGGCGAGTCCACCGAGCTGCGATGCGCTGGCGAGGACGTGGCGCACGCTGGAGGGCTCGGAGAATAGAGGATGGGTCTGGGGTGTTCCTGGGCGTCGCCCACATCCAGAGGGAGAGGAGAGAGAGGGCAGGGGAGCGCGCACGTGCGAGCCCCGCAGTTGGCCGGTTCGGGCGGCCGCGACGCGTGCGAGAGGAGAGTGGAGTAAGAGGATAGGGATGGGCCGAATGGGGCAACATGGCACGGACGCCGAGGAGGACCAAGTGGCGCCAGGGGGAGGCTCGAGGCGGTCGGGGACGGCCATTGGGAAATGGCTACAGTGCGGTCGGCACTGTAGCGCGCTCAGGAGCACGCGTTTGGCATGCCACGGCATGCCAACGGCGTTTCCTGGAGGCCACTCATGTCTAGGGGGGTCTAGGGGGGAATAGAATAGAGGGTAGGCCATTGGATGCTCTGGTGATGCCTTAGGAGAGAAGGAAATGGAGGGAGAGGATAGAAATGGTGCTGCCAGGGGTAAAAACAGGGGTTTCACCCCACCTCCAGGTGACCTGGGGTCTTGGGGTTCTTTTTGGAGGTAAAACACACCCATGAGAGACTGTGGTAAAAAGTTGGGGCCAAGGGTAAAAGGTTAAGAGGTGGAAATGCTGCCTTTACAAAATCACCAAAAGGTGTTTGATGGAGTTTTGGGCAAGAAATAATTTCCATCTTACTGAGATATCTACGAGGGTCAAAGGTTAGATGAATATGAGGTGCTCCACCAAATTTGAGCTCAAGGAGAAAAAAATGACAATGGAAATTTGGTGGACCCTAAAAATTGGCAGAAACTAATTTCTGCAGATCCAATGATGCTAGGCTTTAAACCTTGATGCACCACTTAGTGTATTATCACTATATGGCCATTAGAGCATGCCCACAAAGTTCGAGGCCAAGGGGAGACACTTCACAATGCAAAGTTGCTCAAATTTGATTCTGGACAGGAATGGTTTTGGGATGATTTTATGAACCAAACAAACTTGGATTGGGATGAAACTTTGCAATATCATCACCCATGATATTGTTGACTTGCTGGAATTTTCCTGCAATTTATTGAGAATATTTCTTATATAAATATTCCAAAAGTTTGATCTGAACAGAAAGGGTCTTGAGGGGTTTTGACCATGATCTGATCATGCCCTTGTGTTGAAACTCATATATATGGAAAATATATGTCCATTGAGTTTCTCTAAATTTTTCCCAAATATTTTTAAAGAATTTAAATAATTTTCCTTTAGGAAAAACCATTTCTCACCTTAAGAAAAAGCCTTTAAATAAAATATGGAAATAATGTTTAAAAATAATATTTGATGGTTTTGAGAATTCATATATATAGTAGGTTTGAAATAAAGCCTTTGGAAAAGAATGGTCCACCTGATTTGAGGACTTGCAGTGCAAACCTCATTTCAGGGGGTTTTAGAAACTTAAATTAAATAAATCATTTTTGGTTAAATTTTTTTTTTATAAAAATAGTTTTGGACACTATTCACATGGGGTTTGGATCAAGGAAGATGATTATGAAGTGTAATAGAACCTAGTAGTGCCATAAAACACAATCAACAAGCAAGCAAACAACATAGCAAGCAAGCACAAACACATAGAAAAAGTTTTTGTTTGCTCCAATTTTATAAAACTAAACATAACAATGTGCTACAAACACAGGGTGTGATAGACCTTCCCCCTTACAAGAATCTCGTCCCTGAGATTCCTAGGCTAAGCGCTAAAAAGATAAGGGAACTCCGATCTAAGATAATCTTCACGCTCCCAGGTTGCTTCAGCTTCAGTGTGGTTGCTCCACTGGACCTTGAAGTACTTGATGGTGCGGCTTCGGGTGCAGCGCTCGGCTTCATCAAAGATACGAACTGGCCTCTCACGAAGTGAGATCTGGCTGAAGATCGATGGTTTGATGGTCGATGTCCTTGTAGAGGTCGGGGAGGTTGGGAACTTGCACACACTTCCGGAGTTGTGACACATGAAAGACGTTGTGCACATCCGACAGCTCGGAAGGTAGCTCCAACTGGTAGGCAACTTCTCCTTGCGTAGCAGCGATCTTGAAGGGGCCTATGTATCTTAGCGCGAGCTTTCCATTGACGTGGAAGCGCTTGGTTCCCTTGAGGGGCGTGACACGGAGGTAGACATGGTCGTCGACACAAAAGTTCACTTCTTGGTGGTGAGAGTCGGCGTGGCTCTTCTGTCTTGACTTGGAGGTCTCGAGGCGCTCTTGGACGAGTTGAACTTGCTCTTCGGCTTCTCGGAGGATATCCGGTCCAAACACTAATCCTTCTTCGGTCTATGATCAGTTGAGGGGAGTACGACACTTGTGTCCATACAACACCTCAAATGGTGCCATCTGAAGACTCGACTGATAGCTGTTGTTGTAGGAGAACTCGGTGAACGGTAGGCAATCTTCCCACTTGGCTCCATATGCCAAAACACAAGCACGGAGCATATCTTCGAGTATCTGATTTACTCGTTCCGCTTGCCCACCGGTCTGGGGATGAAAAGCAGTGCTGAAAAAGAGCTTGGTTCCCATAGCTCCTTCAAACTTCTTCCAGAATCTTGAGGTGAACTGGGTTCCTCGATCTGACACGATCTCCTTTGGAACTCCGTGAAGACTGACAATGCGGTTTATGTAGAGGTTCGCGAGATGGCTTCCATCATAGGTGGTCCTGACAGGGATGAAGTGGGCTACCTTGGTCAGGTGGTCGACAATGACCCAAATGGAATCATGTCCCCTACTTGACCATGGTAAACCGGTGCTGAAATCCATCCTGACTTTATCCCACTTCCATTCAGGCACTTTGAGGGGCTGGAGTAGTCTAGCGGGTCGCTGATGCTCAGCCTTGACCCTTTGGCATATGTCACACTTAGCAACAAAAGTGCCTATTTCCCGCTTCATGCCATGCCACCAGAATCTGGCTTGAGGTCTTGATACATCTTGGTTCCTCCAGGATGGGTGGAGTATGGAGTGTCATGAGCTTATTGCAAGATCAGGTTCTTGAGCTCCTCTTTGTTGGGTACACATATGCGATTCCCAAACCATACAACTCCTTGTTCGTCCACTGAGAATCCTGGGGCCTTGCAAGCCTTGATCTTCCTCTTGATGCCTTCAATGCTCTCGTGCCCCTTCTGGGCTTCTTTGATATCATCCATCAAGGTAGGCTTCGCTTCAAGGTTGGCGAGGAATCCTGGTGCAACCAGTTCCAAGCCGAAGCTCTCAAGTTCTTCACACAGGGCGGGTAGCCTTTCCTTAATCATAGCATTCAAGTAACAAGCCTTTCCTCTTAAGGCGTCAGCTACCACATTGGGCTTTCCGGGGTGGTATTGAACACCGAGGTCGTAATCCTTGATCAATTCCAACAATCTTCGCTGCCTCATGTTCAACTCCATTTGAGTGAAGTTATACTTCAAAGTCTAGTGGTCTGTGAATATCTCACATCGTTTACCCAGAATGTAATGCCGCCATGTCTTCAAGGCATGAACCACGGTTGCCACCTCGAGATCATGAATTGCGTTGTTCTATTCATGAGGAGGTATCTATATGGATAGATATGCAACGACTCTGCCTTCTTGCATCAAAACACCTCCAAGTCCGGTTCTTGATGCATCACAATAAAACACAAACTCCTTGTGAATACCAGGGGTGGCCAAAACAGGGGCTGTGTTCAATCTCCTCTTGAGCTCCTAGAAGCTTTCCTCGCACTTAGTGGTCCACTCGAACTTCTTGTCCTCCTTCAAAAGCTGGGTCATGGGTCGAGAAATGCTTGAGAACCCTTCCACAAACTTGTGGTAATAACCCGCAAGTCCGAGGAAGCTTCTGACTTCCTTCACTGTGGTTGGGGTTTGCCATTTAGTCACGGCTTCAATCTTGGCAGGATCCACTGATAATCCTTCCGCAGTCAACACATGACCCAAGAATCCAACTTCATGCAGCCAGAATTCACACTTGCTGAACTTGGCATAAAGCTAGTGCTCTCGAAGCTTTTCTAGGACCAATCTCAAGTGCTCCTCATGTTCTTCTTCAGACTTGGAGAAGATGAGTATGTCGTCAATGAAGACAACAACGAACTTGTCCAAGTACTCCATGAAGACCTTATTCATGAGGTACATTAAGTAGGTAGGGGCATTAGTTAACCCAAATGACATGACCGTGTATTCGTACAGGCCATACCGGGTTACAAATGTCGTCTTCGGAATGTCTTGGGGTCTGATCTTCAGCTGATAGTACCCAGACCTGAGGTCGATCTTGGATAACACCTTGGCTCCGTTCAACTGATCAAACAGGTCTTCAATCTTGGGGAGTGGGTACTTGTTCTTTATCGTGACCTCATTGAGACAACGGTAATCGACACAAAGTCTGATAGTTCTGTCTCTCTTTGACACAAATAGAACAGGCGATCCCCAAGGAGAGGCACTAGGGCGGATAAATCCTTTCCTGAGCTGCTCTGCTAGTTGCTTATTCAACTCAGCCAACTCTTCGGATCCCATCCTTTAGGCCTTCTTATAGATGGGCCTTGATCCGAGCATAAGCTCAATAATGAACTCAATGTCGCGGTCAGGAGGCATTACGGGCATCTCATCAGGAAACACATCCGGGTACTCACATATCACTGGCACTTGATCCAACTCAACTCCCGATAGGCAGTTAGCTTGAGGGGCTTGAGTGGAGGCAGGGTTGGGAACATACTTGACTTCCACTCCTTGGCTATTCGTCATGATGACAATCCTCTTGGCATAGTCTAACAAGCCTTGGTGCTTGCTTAACCAATCCATACCTAGGATCACATCCAAGCCTTCTGACTTCAGGATAATAAGGTCGGCTAGGAAGTCCACTCTGTTGATGTCAATCTTCACTCCCTTACAACCTATCCTAGACTTCATAACTGATCCCAAGGTTTGTATCAACATTGGACTACCCAGGGGTGTAGGCTACATGCCACTCTCTAGTGCAAACTTTTGAGTGAAAAAAGAATGCGAAGCCCCACAATCAAACAATACTGTTGCTGGGGTGGAGTTGACGAGGAACGTACCCAGTATGACGTCCAGGTCTTCCCGGGCTTCCTCTGCGGTGACGTGATTCACACGACCCTTGCCATTGTTGGGCTGGTTGCGGGGAGCTGAGTTCCTTGGCGGTGCTCCATGGGCTTGGCCTTGAGATGGCACATTGGGGTGCGATGCATCTGGTTTCTTGTTGGGACACAACCTAGAGATGTGTCCTGGCTGACCACATCCAAAGCAAGCGACTTGCCCAGGGTTGTTGTTGAATTTTGTGCCATCGTTGTTGTTATTGGGGTTGTTGTTGAAGGCTGGCCTGGGATTGGCATACTGCTGAGGCTGGTAGGTCGGACGAGGTGCAGGAGGCCTAGCCTGCTGCGGCTGATAGGCTGGCTTGGCTGGGGCTGGTTGCCATGGGCGAGGCTTCTGGTTCCTTAATCTCCCCTTGCTAATCATCTTGTGCTTGCAAGTGTCGTCAATGGCACGACACTTGTCTTCCAGCATGAGGGCCTTGTTCACTCAGTCCAGGAAGGTACGACAGTCGCAGATGATGAGCTGATACTGCAGGCCCTACTGAAGTCCTTCCATGAAGCGTACCTTCTTGGCATCCTCTGTGCTGACATCTTTGGGTGCATACCTTGACAGCGGGTTGAACTTCTGTAGATACTCCTTGACAGAGCCACTTCCTTGCTTCAGCGCTCGGAATTCTCTCTTCTTGATATCCATGATCCCAGAAGGAATATGGGCAGTGCGGAATCCTTCCTTGAAGTCATTCCATGTGATCACACGTTCTCCTTGCATGACCTTGAATCCATTCCATCAAGCTCGGGCGGTACCTCCGAGGCAGTGAGAGGCATAAAGAACCTTCTCACTATCCTCGTTGCAGTTGACCAAGGCAAGGAGGTCCTCGACGGTGTGGATCCAGTCATTAGCATCCAATGGTTGAACAATCTCGGTGAAGGTTGGGGGCGAGTTCCTCATGAACTCAAACAGCATGGAGCGGCCATTGCCGTTCCTGCCTTGCTGCTGGTTGTTCACAAGAGCCTAAGCCATCTGCTAGATAGCAGCATTGCTGGCTTGGCATTCCTACTGGAGAACTTTGAGAAACTGAGCTATGGTCATGTTCTCTGGCGGAGGTGGTGGCGGGGGAATATCGCCTTGTGGCTGCTCCTGGTGTACTCCATCGTGAGCATCCCCACCGGCTCCCTGTTGCTGGCTCGAGTTGACTACCTTAGGGTTGGTGAATGAGCAGTTGCGGGTAGCAGTCACCATCCTGTTTGGAGCAGCCAAGCCAAACAACTGGGGGTTGATCAGAGAATAAGCAACATCGGCAAAGCGCGCCTAAGGGGGTCGGTCAAGTGCAAGTGTGTTGAAACAGAGGTCAAAAGACCAACAATCATATATTAAGATAGACGATGCAGTCGCTTACACGTTGCCCAAGGCAAAAGCGCGACTTGCATCGGAACACAAACAACATGCACACATGGTTTCATATTAACCATTACATGGACTCGACTTTACATGAGGGATATATGGCTGATCCTACCCTAGGGGTTCTCGGACTCAGGTGGTGGAGTGCTCGGTCTCGTGGTCACGCTCCTCTGGGTCTTCCTTTGGTTCATCATCTGAACGAGCATCGTTCCCGGTCGAAGGGGTCGGGGAACGAGGAGTTCCATCTCGATGATGCTTTGCAGGCAGGTCGGTGAAGAGCTCATGGTACTCCTTCGCACTCATGCGACGACTACTCGTAGGTTCATCACTAGGTGGGGGTACTCCTCCTCGATAAGCGACGGCTAGTCATCCCTCGGGGGCTCCATCCTTCTTGATCTTGTCTGGCTTCGTCTTGGCTTGTCAAAGTAGATTTTGAGTGTGGTGAAGTTCCTCGCGGATCTTCACAAACTCCTTCATCAAGTTGTGAACCAGACTATCGGCAGAGAGGCTAAAGTAGGTCTAGAACTTGAGTGGTGCGCCATCTTCCTTGGTCAGAATCAGCATCCAGCTCTCGTCAAAGTCATCCTTCTTGAAGGGAAGGTAGCGAGTAGTTGGCTCATCAGCCATCTCTAGAATGATGTTTCGAAGGTGTAGGAGTGCCTTGCACACAGCTGTCTCGACGGCAAACATCATGGTCTCCATCTGTGGTCCTTCAAAAAACCAACTGGTCAGGGAGTCGTTTGCCCTCACGACCACATCTACGTGGTACTCCTTCGTGATGGCATCGGCCAAGTGCTCGTGGTAGAGGAAAATGGGTGGTTGGCGACACTGGCACTTCTCCAGGCTATCCCCAAGGAGTAAGGGAAAACCGGTTGTCAGGAAGGCTTCGGGTACGATGGACATATACAAGGGTTTGAAAGGAGGAGAGTCAGCAAAGTGTTGTGTGAAGCATAGGATAGGTATACAGTGCATAATCCCAAAGTTCCCATGCTAAGTGTAGTTTTGAAAATGACTTTATCTTGTCTAACATCCATGCTAACTAAGGGCTTCCTACAGTCAGGATGGCTCTGATACCAGCTCTATGGGGACCCCGACTCATAAGTCGAGATCACCAAATGCACGTGTACAGTGATCCCAAAGATCAATGCTCACTGAACACACAGAAGCTGAATAACAAGAGTCTTACATCCATACTTAACGTCTTACACAAATAGTGACCACGAAGGTCTTAGTCTTACATAGATAGGGCCATACGAGCCAAACACTTAAAATAGAACAAGCAGCGGAAATCTTGGTCGAAAGCGTGAACCCATGCCATCTGCCTTAACCTACAGGCATTCTGACTGGGAAGCATCCTAGTTCACATGTTCATCTCCAACGAACTCTTCAACATACTCCTCTTCTTCCATGCCTTGCCAAATAAATAACCAGTGGCAAGCCAATGAGTACTTTGAATGTACTCGCAAGCAACCCAAGTGTGGAACGAGGTACAAAGATGCATGTTATAGCACTAAGTAGGTAATTTGGGGAAAGCTAATTTTGTATGCAAATGTCATGATCAAGTAACTAGTGAGCATGCATCAACAACTAGCAGGTATTCATGTGAATAAATTGCAGATACCATCATAAGTATCGGTTTAACATCTCCTGTTCACGCTAAGTCATTGGACTTAGTTCTTTCCTCACACTAAGTCATCAGACTTAGCTCATGTGACCTCTTGTCACCATCACATCCATACTCACACCAAGTTCCACGAAAACATCTGGACGTGGCATAAGCAGCACCACCCAACTGTCCTTGATCGTGGACACGGCTAATCGAATAGTTATACAGTCTGCAGAGGTTGCACACTTTACCCACAATACTCGGGGAACTTCCGTGTCATCCACGACTCACGGTAAGCACCCGAAAAATGCCTTTCCCCCGGCGATACTAAACAAAGATTCCACTCGATTGGCACCCTGCCCTCATGATGTACACCACACGAGCCTTGCTCTAATCGTACCATTCATGATGGGACCAACGGTGTGCCGGGTGCGTGTTAAGACAACGCATGATCGTACATACTGGTACGACCCCGTATCAAGAGTGACCACGCCACTCCCGCCACTAGTAATGCGGGCTCCTTGCCAGTACCCACCAAGGTAATCAACAAAGCCCCTTCCCATATAGGGGTATCGTGGTTGCGCATGTAAGGTCGGGACGGTCGACAAATCTTAAACCCTCCGTTTTCGAAAACACATACTCATCTTGCTCCGGCACAACACTTCTTTCTTAAGTGGTCACAAATTTCATCAACATCTCCCTCGGGCATTAGTGGCACCGACGGGGTTTTCAATAAAATCTTTGAAATCATAACTTCCTTGCCATCACTATGCATAAGTCCCATCCCATTTGTTGGGGAACGTTGCATGGGAAACAAATTTTTTCCTACGCGCACGCAAACCTATCCATGGTGACGAGCATCTACGAGAGGGGGAGTTGATCTACGTACCCTTGTAGATCACTAAGCGGGAAGCGTTAAGAAACGCGGTTGGTGTAGTCGAACATCTTTGCGATCCAAATCGCCGAGCGTCCCGCGATCTCATCACGATCTGTCCCGCGATCTCATCACGATCCGTCCCGTGAACACATCACGATCTGTCCCGCGATCTCGTCATGATCCGTCCCGCGAACTCATCATGATCCGTCCCGTGAACTCATCACGAGCCGTCCCGCGATCACGTCGTGAATCGTCTCGTGGCCTTGATCATGGTCCTTCCGATCTAGTACCGAACGGACGACACCTCCGCGTTCAGCACACGTGCAACTTCATGACGATCTCCACCGTCTTGGTCCAGCAAGAGGAAGTGGAGAGGAGGAAGAGTTCACCGGCAGCGTGACGGCGCTCCAGTGATGGTGGTGGAGCAATTCCGGCAGGGCTTCGCCTAAGCACTGCGGAAAACCGATCTAGAGGAGCACCGATGGAACGGGTAGCACGTGGCTATAAGGGTTAGCCTTTTTCCTCTAAATCCTCTAGTATATATAGGAGGGAGGTAGGGGAGGAGGCAGCCTCAAACCCACCAGGTTTGGTCGAAATTGGAGGTGGAGGAGTCCTACTCCAATCCTATTAGGAGTAGGATTCCTCCTTTCCACTTGGAAACTCTTTCCACCTCTCCACCTTTTGATTTTTTCCTTTCTCATTCAACTCCAGCCACATGGGCCTCTTAGAGGACTTCCACCAGCCCACTAAGGGCTGGTTTCCACCCTCCCACAGCCCATGTAGCCTCTTGGGTGGAAATACCTCTCCCGATGGTCCTCCGGTACACTACCGGCACTCCCGATACACTATCGATGAGCCCAAAACTTTTCCGGCGACCAAACTGGGACTTCCTATATATGAATCTTTACCTCCAAACCATTCCAGAGCTCCTCGTGATGTCTTGGATCTCATCCGGGACTCCAATCAACCTTAGGTAACCACCATACATAACTCTACACTACCAAAACGTCACCAAACCTTAAGTGTGCAGACCCTGCGGGTTCGAGAACTATGGAGACATGACCGAGACACCTCTACGGCCAATAACCAATAGCAGGCCCTGGATGACCATATTGGTTCCTACATATTCTACGAAGATCTCTATCGGTCGAACCTCTATGTCAAGGATTCAGTTAATCCCGTATAACGTTCCCTTTGTTCTTCGGTATGTTACTTGCCCAAGATTCGATCGTCGGTATCTCCATACCTAGTTCAACCTCATTACCGGCAAGTCTCTTTACTCATTTCGTAATATAAAATCCCGTGGCTAACACTTAGTCACATTGCTTGCAAGGCTTGTTGTGATGTTGCATTACCGAGTGGGCCCTGAGATATCTCTCCGTCACACGGAGTAACAAATCCCAGTCTCGATCCATGCCAACCCAACAGACACCCTCGGAGATACCTGTAGAGCGCCTTTATAGTCACCCAGTTACGTTGCGACGTTTGATAAACACAAGGTACTCCTATGGTTTCAGTGAGTTGCATGATCTCATGGTCATAGGAACATATACTTGACATGCGGAAAACAGTAGGAATAAACTGACACGATCATATTCTACGTTTGTAGTTTGGGTCTTGTCCATCACATCATTCTCCTAATGATGTGATCCCGTTATCAAATGACATCTCATGTCCATGGCTAGAAAATCTTAACCATCTTTGACCAACAGGCTAGTTCACTAGAGGCACACTAGGGACATTGGGTTGTCTATGTATCCACACATGTATCTACGTTTCCGATTAATACAATTATAGCATGGATAATAAACGATTATCATGAACTAGGAAATATGATAATAACCAAATTATTATTGCCTCTAGGGCATATTTACAACACCATTTGCGTAGAATCTAGTAGCAACCTAACTACTCCCACCCGCACAACCCTCATAAGTTGGTAGGGTCATGCATGATGCAAGTGTCAACGGAAAAGTACCGGAGGCCTCCCACCGGAAGGGGAACACCACAACACATGATCAAATGCAATGAAAGTAAAGTGCTATATGACATGCAATAAAATGGTTTCTTATCATGGTCAAAGGGCTGCCTGCCTGGCTCAACAAAGTCTCCGGGGTCTTCGAAGTCTTCCGGTCCAACTTCGTCAACAGCACAATCTATCGTCACGGAATATAACGATAAAAATAAGTAAACACACAAAATAGAGCACTCAATCTACTACCAAAAATGTTCTCTTACTCTGATAAATACTAAAAGTCGTACTAAAAATATTTTCTTAGAGTTTTGTTGTGAAAGATATTTTTGAAATAAAATAACAGAGGCAAAAAGGTGCCTATATATAGGTTTTAAAATAAATCAGTACTAAAAACTTTTTCAAACATTTTTACAAATGGCACTATTAAATTCTAGGAATTACTTTATGAATTTAAGTGGAAGAAATATTTGCATTGGGCAAATATTCCATTCTGTGGGATTTTAGCAAAATCCACAGAAAAAGAAAAGGGGAAAAAGGGCCACTAGAACCTGGCCAAGGGCGGCCAGAGGCTGGGTGTCACTACTAGGTTCTATTCCACTTCATAATCATCTTCCTTGATCCAAACCCCTTGCCCAATGATCATGCCATGTGAATAGTGTCCAAACTATTTTTGTCAATTTTTTAACCAAAAATGATTTATTTAATTTAAGTTTCCAAAACCCCCTGAAATGAGGTTTGCACTGCAAGTCCTCAAACCAGGTGGATCCTTCTCTTACAAAGGCTTTATTTCAAACCTACTATATATATGACTTCTCAAAACCATCAAATATTGTTTTTAAGGATTATTTTAATATTTTTAAGGATTTTTATTAAGGCCACAAATGGTTTTTCCTAAGGAAAAATTATTTAAATGATTTAAAAATATTCTAGAAAATTTAGAGAAATTAAGTGGACATATATTTTCCATATATATGAGTTTCAACAAAAGGGTATGATCAGATCATGGGCAAAACCCCTCAAAACGCTTTCTGTTCAGATCAAACTTTTGGAATGTTTCTACAAGAAATATCCTCAATAAATTCCAGGAAAATTCCAACAAGTCAACACCATCATGGGTGATGATGTGTCAAAGTTTCATCTCAATCCAAGTTTGGTTGGTTCATCAAATCATCTCAAAACCATCTCTGCCCAGAATCAAATTTGAGCAACTTTGCATTGTGAAGTGTCTCCCCTTGGCCTCAAACTTTGTGGGCATGCTCTAATGGCCATATAGTGATGATACACTAAGTGGCGCATCAAGGGTTAAAGCCTAGCATCATTGGATCTGCAGAAATCAGTTTCTGCCAATTTCTAGGGTCCACCAAATTTCCATTATCAACTTTTTCCCCTTGATCTCAAATTTGGTGGAGCACCTCATTTTTACCTAACCTTTGATTCTGGTAAATATCTCAGTAAGATGGAATCATATTCTTGCCCAAAACCTCATCAAGCACCTTCTCGTGATTTTGTAAAACCAGCCTTTTGACCTCTTAACCTTTTGCCCTTGGCTCCAGCCTTTTACCACAACCCCTCAGGGTTACTGGCTATCTCTAATAACTCTTCCCCGACCAAAACTCAATGGGTAAGGGGGTAAAACCCTCATTTTTCACCCCTGGACAATAGCTTTCTTCCTCCTCTCTCGATTTCCTTCTCTCCTAAGGCATCACGAGAGCATCCAATGGCCTACCCTATAATCTATTCCCCCCCTAGACATGAGTGGCCATGCAGGAAACACCGTTGGCATGCCAAACGCACGCTCTGGAGCATGCTATAGTGCCGACAGGCACTGTAGCCGCTTCCCAATGGCCGTCCCCGACCACCTCGAGCCTCCTCCTGGCGCCACTTGGTCCCCCTCGGCGTCCGCGCCACGTCACCCCTGTCGGCCCGTCCCTATCCTCTTCCTCCTCCATCCTCTCGCATGCGCTGCGGCCGCCCGAACCGGCCAACCGCGGAGCTCGCACATGCGCGCACCCCCTGCATTTCGAGGGAGAGGAGAGAGGGGGCGGGGGAGCGCGCGCGTGCAAACCCCGCGGTTGCCCGGTTCGGGCGGCCGCGGGGTATGCGAGAGGGAGGAGTGTCACGCCCAAGATGCGCGCCTATCCCTTTTGGGATGCGAGGATCCCGCAGAGGATAGAGGCGCATCTTGCCGTTAGCAAGAATAGTAACATTGCAACATACAATACTGAAGGGAAGAGTATACAAGTCTGGCTTACACTCACCACATGCTAAATTACAATCCACTCAAATCATAGCAACATAGATAAGACAACGTCCGGCTACGGACGAAGATCAACGACAAGAGAAACAGTTGCAAATGAAACTATCGAGCTATCCCAAAGACCACGACCATGGTCCTCTACTAATCCGGATACGTCACATACATCCGGCCACGCTCTTCATCGTACTCCCACTCCAGCTGGGTAAGGTCATCTGGCATGTACTCATCTGCACCTGTACCTGGATTGTTGTAGTAATCTGTGAGCCACGGGGACTCAGCAATCATGCAACCGGGTTCCGAAACTATGCAAGCTTTAGGTTGGGAACGGGTATGTGTTTAGTTTGCAGCAGCACCTAAGAATTTATGGTGGCTAACTTACGCACAAGAATTACATATTGGTGGCCTACGATGAACGATCGAATCTAGTATGATCTCTAAGAGACCCTGAACACCTACTTACGTCAGACATAACCCCACCGTGTTCTCTCTAGGATCATGTTCATGAGCAGAGACAATCACGGTTACTCACACGTTGGTTCATTTTATTAGAGTTTACTTCAAGTTGACTATAACCGGGTGTTAAACAAACATCCAAGTTGCCACATAACCGCGGGCACGACTTTCCGAAAGATTTAACCCTGCAGGGGTGCTCCAACTAATCCATCACAAATTAACCACACTCCGCGGGAATAGCCTGGACCGCGGGTCTCGCGATCATCATCGGTAATTCCAAAGGAATTCCAACACCTCGGGTAAACCCGAAGAAAGTCGGAGTCCACACGCAAGACATTCGATAAAGGTAAAACAAATCCAGCAAGACCGCCCGACGTGTCGACGAACCCAATAAGAGCCACATATCTCAGTCTCAGGACACGACAGATGAGCGATGGTTACCACGCCAATCACCGAGTTGCCCCGGCGGCGTTAATAAGTTGCTTTGGGTTGGACCAACACTCATGCGGAGCACTGGCCCGAGGGTTGATTAAATTATCCACGGGGTTGCAAAGCCCTATGCAAGTTTATTAAGTTATTAGAAAATTAACACCAAAGTTGGGTCTTGCCGGACAAGTTTTAATTTCAACCGAATAACCCAGGGGGTCCCCATAACAACCCCGAGCATGTTAGGAGCGCAAAATATGGAAAACATAACACCGGTAACAAGTAGCTATGGTGGCAATAGCGGAACAAAACACATAGCAAAAGGCCAAGCCTTCCACCAATACCAAGATATATATGTGCATTAATTAAATAACAGGAAATAATATGATATCCAAATCCATGTTGACACAAGGAACAACCTGCACCTGCAACTACGAACGCTATAAGAGGGGCTGAGCAGCGGTAACTTAGCCAAACAAGGTTTGCTAGGTGGTGGAGGTTCGAGGCTTTCAATGCAAGTAGGAGGATTATATCAAGTGGTAGGTAGCGCAATTGTAATGATAAGAGCGAGAAACTAGCAAACAAGAATAGTAACGGAATCCGGGTATGATCATCTTGCCTGTTGGTTCTTCAGAGTAACAAGTAGCTGGGTCCTCGTAGTGGTACTCTCCTGGATCCTCGTTCTCAGATTCAACACTCGCGTCTACCCAAAGGAAACAGCCACAATAAACAACCAAACAAGGTGCAATGCTCAAACAAGATGATGCATGATCATTTTTATGAAGACTTAACCATGGCAATCCAATTCTAGTCACGTTTCACATGCAAAGTTGTTATTATAGTGAATCTGGACAGAATCTCTTGTGAAGTTATTTTAAAATGCATGAACATGGAAAATATGGATGCATCATGCAAAATCTATGGAAATGCATATGAAGATCATAAGAACCGGAGCTACGGTTCCCGGGATACGCTCATGACAAGAAACAAAGGCAAAACACAAGATCATCACAGTTGTGCGCTAAATCTTGGTATCCCAAGGTAGCAACTGGACAGTTGATGAAAAATCACTCAAGTTAGGCTCAAGAATCAATTCATTTCATGGAGTATAGCTCCCATAACACTCAAAACAATATTTCATCCAAATCTGCCACTACAGCAACATAGCAACTTGAACAGGTCACAGCTAATGCTACAGGAACCCTACAGCCACAAACAAGACATGCACACAATATTCTCAACACACACATCATTTCATCCAACTATTCAATCAGCAAAAGAGCTACACAATTCTATGCATGGAGCTAACAAGTTGGCATGATGAATCAGTTTTTCAGGGACTTAGTGAAAATTCCAGTTTTCTGGAATCTGGGTTTATAAAGTAGCAGATTGACAGCACTGGTTAAATATGCTAGAGAGCTCCAAATGGCAAGAAAATTAGAAGGATGGAAGACTATAACATATACTTCAAAAAGCTAACACTGAGCATGAGCAAATTTTACCCACAGCTCAAACTACAACCCAGTCTACACAGCAACTTAATAACAGCAGAATCTCCAGACTTACCCATTTTCACAGCAGACTGGCAGAAACAGAAAGTAGGAAAATTTACAGCATGGTTCCCACTCATCTGGGCACTTATCATTAACAAGAGAAATACTGGGATGTTCATAGTAACTTTCACGAGCAATCTCTAGTTGATAAGTTCACGAAAATATGCATGGATTAATTCATATGAAAAAGACCAAAGGGCATCACAGCATAAAAATACACTTTTGTGAAGTTGCCCCAAAGTCAAATCTTAATTCATAGGTGCGTAGAGGGGTTGAAAACACCCCAAAAACATTACTCACACCTATATACTTGCACGGAACATGAGGGAGAAAAGGGGGGTCGAAATTTGACCACCACCCCCATGTATGACTTATGGCACTTAAGATACTTGATGAAAAGCTAAACAAATGTAGCGACCCGACTCAAAACGAGTCAAGCCTCTGTGTGTTCTGTGCCATCCCTGGATCAGTATGCTGGCACACACAGTACATCAATGTATATATCAAAGTGCAATCACATGTAAATAACGTAAGATTGATATATACCTTAAAATAGCAGCGGATACAGTCAACGGGAGTGGTGTCCCAATAACACCAACAGCAAGTTGAGTGCGGACCGTAACCCTGAATCGTACTTTTACCCGTCGTAGAAGAGTATCTGCAACATAAGACGTTGCAGCCGTGTAGGTCAGTACATTGAATGTACTGGCAAGATCACCATAGTAGAACAGAAAAATAAAGACTATTCTATATGCAAAGGCTTTGTGGCTCTGTGTCTGAGTTTTTGCGTAAAAGCTGATTTTATTTTCCTACAACAAAGGAATATCAGGAATTTCACTATGGAGTTACCTATCATGACATGGTTCCGCCAACCAATGTCTCAATGCCCATAAGTATCATAAGTTGCCCACAATTAGTTATCAGTCCAGTGTTGAGAGTTCAGAGATAGATCCAAGTCTAGAAGCTCAAATTGTCCGTAACCGGGGACACGGCTAATCGATTAGGTTTAACTCTGCAGAGTGTTGTGTACTTTACCCACAAGATTCTTTCCCTCCTGGTAAGTCCTCGCACTGCCTGGTGTTTGAGAACAGGATGAAAGAAACATGGTCTTTCAGAGTGCTTCCCTGACTGTCCGACGGTGCCCATCCCAATCCTAACGTCGACTACATCTCGTAGCACTGCCCAGCAGAGTCACAACAAAGATCAACCAAGCCAGAGCCCATAATGACTTGTGGCTACACAGGTAAGCTTCCGGGCATGAAGTATTCATCCTTCTCTTTGAGTCTGGGTGAAGCTTTCCGCAAGATGTCATGGCGCTTCTCCATGCATCCCGACCATCCACTGGTTTCTCCAGGGATGCCCAATCAACCATCCTTCACCCAGTAGTGTGTATTGAAAACTTGTCTTATCGAGTCTTGAAGTCTTGAGGTCTTGAAGATGCAGGACTTGAAGATGTCTTCATGAAGTCATCGTTTTGACGTGGAGTCCTTCACACCACTCACGAACACTCATACCAAACCCCGTCTACTTTAGCACAGCATAAAAGTAACTAACGTTCCCGGGGCTTTAGTAACCAGTGATGGGTTCCTACCTCATGCATTCTACTCAACTACAAGAATTTCAATAACACTACGGGAGGGATATGTTGAATGATGTCACTACATGCAATAAAAACATATGTATGAAATAGATGGTCAAGGTGAACTTGCCTGTACTGTTAATGAAGATAAAGATCGCTCTCAGAAATAACTTGATAGACTATTCGTCACTCTCCGATGAAAATCTATATAGCAAACATTGCATTCATAAGCAAACACTTCTAGCAATCAAAACTGACAATCACAATGTAACACAAGAACAAAAGCAACAAGGTTGATGAAGGCAATACTTAAGACAAAAGTTAAAATCAAGAAAGTTTTCATAAAAGCAACTAAAGTAGTTTTCCCCTAAAACAATTATTTTCAAATAGTAACAAACAATAACAAAGTAAAATACAACAAAAGGATTTTAGTAAATATTTTACTAGCAAAAGAATTACTTTCGAAGAACAAGTAAAACTATGAAAACATTATCCTAAACAACAAGAGTGTTTGTCTAATGAACTTAACTACAAGCACAACCATAAACTAAGAGAAAACAAATTATGAAACAACTAAGTTAACAGAAAATAATTAATAAAATATATTTGTTACAAAACAGAATTAGATCATCTAAAACTTTGTGAAAATAATCTCTACTAAAACTAAGTTGTTTTATAAAACATTACCTAACGATAGAGAATATAGATTCCTATAATAGAGTAAAACTAAACCATTTTTATTGACAAACATTTCTTAACAGAAAAGATTACTACAAATTTTATTTGAAAACAGAATCTAATTATATAAAACTTTAGTTAAAAGAATTGTTACTAACAATTTCTCTTTTAAAACAACTATACCTATTTGAAAGATGGTAAAGATCCCTACAACAAAATTTATAAACTAAACAAATTAACTTTTGTTAACAGCAAGTAAATTACTAAGGTTTGGAACAACAAAACTAAATGAAATCTAAAACATAATGTAAATCATATTCAGATTTTCAAAATAAAACAAAGTAAATCAATATAAATAAACTAATATGAAACTAAACAGATTCTGTTTGGTTTGAAAATACTATTTAAAACTATTATAAAAATTCTCAAACTCTACCAAATGATAGCTATGGTCACTAGTGACAAGTAGGAAAAAGAATCATTCAAAAATTCATTTTAGAACTCAAGATATTCAGAAAACAAAATTTAAATCAAATCTGTTCAAATTCAAATTTAAATATTCAAACATGGTCAAATTTGGTATCTACAGAAACTAGAATAAATTTTGACCTAATGCAAAAAGAATCAATTTAAAATAGTTAAAAACATAAAAGATATAAGCAAAACAAATCTGAAACTATTCTGTTTTTGAAATTAAAACAGAAAAAGAAAAAAAAGGTTTCTAACGGACAGGGGGTACACGTGTCGTTTCCTGATTGGTTGCGGGGTGTGTGCGAGCGGCGTTACGGGCGGTCGACCGAGCCTAAGGGGAAAACGCTTCGCGAAATAAAATTTCTAATCGTGGCCGTTCATCTGGATCCGACGGTTGAGGGGGTGGTGGAGAGGCTCACCGTGCTTATGTCGCCGGCGATGGAGACTCCGGCGAGGCAGGGACGGAGAGGTAGTCGGGGAGATGGCTTCCGAGGGTCTCCGGCGATGTCTCCGGCACTGGTCGACGCAGAGGAGCTCAGCGAAGGTGATGGTGGCGTCGGAGGGGCCTTGGGACGACGGAGGTGAGCGGCACGTGCTCGGGGTGGTTCGGACTCCGGCGAGGTCGATGGGGAGGAGAGCTCCGGTGGATCTCCGGTGGAGTCGAGGGGATGGGGAGGTGCGCACGGGTGCGGCGAGCTCGGTGGTGGCTCTGGGGGGTGCGGGGGAGGTAGGGTGATGCGGGGACGCGATAATGGCGCGGCGGCCGTGGTGAAGTCCGGCGAGGGATTCCGGTAGTGGGAGGGCGCGGGAGGAGGGGGAAACAAGGGGAATCGAGAGAGGGGTCTGGAGGCTTCTTATAGGGGGCTCAAAGGGGTCGGGGAGTAAGGAGGGAGGGGGTCCGCGGCGAAGGAAACCGGCGACGACGTCGGGCGCGTGGGAGGAGGAAGGCGACCGCGGTGTCTCGCGAACGGATGGCGGGCCCCACGCGTCTGAGAGAGAGGGCGGGATTAGCAGCGACGGTGACCGACCGGTAACGGTCTCGGCTTTAAAGCCGTTTTATTATAAAACCGTTACCGTTTTTTGTTTAATGTTTTTCCAGAGCGTTTCAAAAACCTTTAAAGCATTCAAATCTTCCCTAAATATAGGAGTATTATATATCAAAATTAACAGAATAATAAATGCAATTTAATGAACATTTTTATTCTGGCATTTGAATACATTAAAAAAATCATTTTTCAGAAAATGCCTTAATTGGCTTTATTTAATTTTGCAAATATTTTTCAAATAACTTTTTGGGTTTGATGATTCAAAAAACTTCACAAATTACCCCCTGTCTTGGAGTGTCATGTTACTCCTTTCAAATTTTTGTCAAGGGTTTGAATACTTTGAAAATTTTGAATAGGAACCAAATATGAAATGGATTTCAAAATAATCCAGAGGTTTTCAAAAGCTCTTTCAATTGCTTCTTTTAAACTTTCAACTCATATTTCTTAAAATTTGAGGAAGTCATATTATCCTCTCTCATGAAAATCATTGAGTTGCATAAAGTTTTCTGAATTTGAAATATTTTTCAAATGAAATTCAAATCATTTTCAAATCCCTTTTTATTTCTTTACATGGAAGAAGTCATGTCATCTTCACTCTAGGGTTTTGTGATGAAAAGAATTTGAATTCCTTGTGATCAAAATGCACATTGAAAGTTTTGGGAAAGTCATTTCATTCCCTCTCAATAAACTTTCAAAAAGTTTCAAATTTCAATCACTTTCAATCACTCAAACAAACAAACAAACAATCATTCTAATAATTATTATAACATTCCAAAGTTTGGGATGTTACAAGAAATGACATGGGACCTATGCATACAAGTTGACAAGGCACAAATAACACTCTAGGGACATGTAACATGGCATGGCAACAAGAAACAAGGGAGATGCTATCTAGACAGGGAAACATGCTTATCAGATCAAAAGGGAGAACCTACACATGGATTCTACTCATGCACATGGATGAGAGCAAGAAGATCACATAACCATCACTTACACATGCACTCATATCAAGAGGAACACAAAACACCAAACATGGAGGTGGATGCACACGATGCATTCACACACACACTCTAGTGTGTATATGCACATGGTGCAATACACACACACAACACCAACACATAACACCAACATGTGGGTGTGCCTATGCACATGGTGCAAACACACACACACACACATCTAGCTAGCACCACAAGATCATGTGCACATGCACACATACAGCTCCTACCTACATGTGCACACACACATGAGGTACACTCAACACTCACTTGGGGCACACATACCTAGGTAAGTATGCATATATACACTAGGTATATAAGCATAGCACGCACCACTCAACACTCACACACCACATATGAATACACAAGCACTAGGTGAAAACACACACATGAAAGGGGGTGTATGCACATGGGCATACACAGACATCTACACAAATACATACATACATACATTGCAAGCAAAAGGGTGTGTGCAAGAACTACACACACACAAGACTCACCACCTAACCTACACCACCACCACACACACACACTCATGTATGTATATACATAAGTATATACACAACACAAGCATGTACATGCAAGCTCACACATACACCCAACATATACATGCTAAAAAAATATAAAACATAATCTGAATGTACCCATACATGCATATATACACTACTCAAATAAAACAAGAAAGAAAGCAAAAAAACAGAAAACTGAAAAGGGGGGGCACTAGGTATATAAGCATAGCACGCACCACTCAACACTCACACACCACATATGAATACACAAGCACTAGGTGAAAACACACACATGAAAGGGGGTGTATGCACATGGGCATACACAGACATCTACACAAATACATACATACATACATTGCAAGCAAAAGGGTGTGTGCAAGAACTACACACACACAAGACTCACCACCTAACCTACACCACCACCACACACACACACACACTCATGTATGTATATACATAAGTATATACACAACACAAGCATGTACATGCAAGCTCACACATACACCCAACATATACATGCTAAAAAAATATAAAACATAATCTGAATGTACCCATACATGCATATATACACTACTCAAATAAAACAAGAAAGAAAGCAAAAAAACAGAAAACTGAAAAGGGGGGGCACTAGGTATATAAGCATAGCACGCACCACTCAACACTCACACACCACATATGAATACACAAGCACTAGGTGAAAACACACACATGAAAGGGGGTGTATGCACATGGGCATACACAGACATCTACACAAATACATACATACATACATTGCAAGCAAAAGGGTGTGTGCAAGAACTACACACACACAAGACTCACCACCTAACCTACACCACCACCACACACACACACACTCATGTATGTATATACATAAGTATATACACAACACAAGCATGTACATGCAAGCTCACACATACACCCAACATATACATGCTAAAAAAATATAAGACATAATCTGAATGTACCCATACATGCATATATACACTACTCAAATAAAACAAGAAAGAAAGCAAAAAAACAGAAAACTTCAGGGGGGAAGGAGAGGGGTCGAACTCTAGACCTCCTGCTCACACATCAGAGAGCACACCACTGGGCTACGGGCACGGTTCCTACTAGTATAGGCGCAGCCAACCTCTTGTACACACACTCGACTGATCTCTGACGAAACTGACAACACACACCACAACAGAGCAACAGCGGAGGAGGCAGCGGCGGGGCGACGGCGATCACCAGCGATACAGGGGATCTCCGGCAACGGGGAGCGGTGGAATCGGAAGCTGCATCTACGGGGAATCCATTCCCGACCTCTCCGTCCAAAGAGGGGGACGGCGACGAGCGCCCGGTGCTCATCTAGCGAACGACGGCGACGACACGGCGAGGCGAGCAGGCAATGCACTACGGCGACCTAGATAATGAACCGGAGGGGTGGAGTGCGATTCGGACCCTTGCGAGGTGTAGGACCTCGCACACGACACCGAGAAGCAGGTACTCGTCGGAGCACTCATCGGAGACGAGGTCCGACAACGGCGGAACGAACCTGGCACGACCTGGTCCTACACGCAACTAGAAGGCACGGGATCGGGCGAGGGGGAACAAGGTGCTCACCGGAAGCCGATTGCGTAGCTACCCGAGCTCGGGGACGGGGGACGACGGCGAATTGACACGACGGAGGAGCTCGGTCGGGGCGGAGGAAGAAGAAGCAGGGCGCGGCCTTGGCGTCCCTCGACGATGCAGAGGACGTCGGGAAGGAAGATGGCGATGACGCACGAGCTCCACGACCTCCAGACCCGACTAGGTCGCCGGAGAAGCCTCCACGCCGGCGAGCTCAGCTCTGAACCTCTCCACGCACTCCCTCTGAACTCTCTGAAACTGGGCTTGTCGGGAACAAGAGAGGAGGAGAGAAGGGGGGCGGCGGCGCGAGAAGGGAGAGGAACCCTAGGGGAATCGGCACACACGCCGAGGGGGCCTAAATATACTGGAGCTGACGGCGAGGACCGATGGAAAAGGCGACGGCGACCGACTCTCTTTCTCTGCGCTTCTGACGGAGGGAACGGGAGGGAGCAGGTAGCCGTCTACTGGCGCAATGGGCCAAGTGGGCCGGCTCCCTGACTCTCACACTCACATACAGAGGTTTTTAAACATTTTTTTAAAAAACAAACAAACAGGGAGAAGAAAAAGACCAGGGAAATAAATGAAAGGGGTTTGGGGATAAAACAAATAATTTTGAGACTGAAATAATAAGCCCTGTATTATGAAATTTTTAATATGATTAATTAGACAAGTTAATATTTTATTTAATATTAGAACAGCCCTTGTATTATAGAATAAGAGAACCAGATTATATCAAACTCTCAAAACAACATGACTATACATCAAAGCACTTAATGAGACACCACATGAACATTTTTAAAAGGGGCTTGAGCCAAACTAAAATCTGCCAATAATTTATATTGAAAAGAAAGGCAATAGGAGAGGTTTTGAAAGAGAAGAAGAAGAGGGGTAGAATAAGGAGACAAGCACATGCATATCACCACTTTCACACCAATCCACACAAGGAACTTATCCAACCTCAATCACACATATCAAGCAAAACAAGAAGAAGATGATGAACTAATGAAGATGAAAGATGAATGCATTATGATGATGATGAATGAGATGATGCAAGAATGCCACCAACACATGAATGACATGGTTCACTCCAAACATAGCTCATGAAACAAGGTCATACAAAGGTTACATGGAAAATAGGGTAGGGACATCATTTGGGATGTCACAACTCTCCCACACTACAAGAGGATCTCGACCCGAGATCTAGGAACGAAAGAAATCCGGAAATTTGGAACGGAGAAGGTCCTCGCGTTCCCAAGTAGCTTCTTTATCGGAATGGTGAGACCACTTCACCTTGAGGAACTTGATTGACTTGTTGCGAGTCTTACGCTCAGTTTCTTCAAGAATTGCAACTGGGTGCTCACGATAAGAGAGATCTTCCTGGAGATCAATGTCTTGGAGGTCAACGGTTCGCTCAGGAGTCTTGAAACACCTCCGGAGCTGAGAAACATGGAACACATCGTGCACATTCGCGAAATTTGGAGGAAGCTCAAGTTGATATGCAAGATGACCTCTCTTGCCCACAACTTTGAAAGGACCGATGAAACGAGGAGCTAACTTCCCTTTGATTCCAAATCGCTGCATGCCTCTCATGGGAGAAACTTTGAGATAGACAAGATCATCCACTTGGAAGGAAACATCCCGATGTTTGTTATCGTAATAACTCTTCTGTCGGGACTGGGCTGCTTTGAGGTTCTCACGAATGACATGGCACATTTCTTCTGCTTCAGCGATCATGTCATTACCCAAAATCTGACGCTCACCGGTTTCAGACCAGTTAAGCGGGGTACGACATTTCCTGCCATAGAGAATCTCGAAAGGGGCCTTGCCTGAACTGGCTTGAAAGCTGTTGTTGTATGAGAATTCGGCATATGGAAGGCAGTCTTCCCATTTCATGCCGAACGAAATCACACAAGCTCTGAGCATATCTTCAAGGATCTGATTGACCCTCTCAACTTGACCACTCGTCTGCGGATGGAACGCCGTGCTGAAACGGATTTTAGTACCCATAGCATTCTGGAAGGACTCCCAAAACTTGGAAGTAAAGAGACTTCCATGGTCAGATGAGATGAGCTGAGGAATACCATGCAAAGACACTATCCTTGACGTATACAACTCTGCAAGCTGAGCTGCCGAGATAGATTCTTTGACAGGCAAGAAATGAGCAACTTTTGACAACTTGTCAATAACCAAAAAGATGGCATCATTGCCCCTCTTGGACTTCAGAAGCCCAGTGACGAAATCCATCTCCACATGATCGAATTTCCACTTTGGGATAGGAAAAGGCTGAAGAAGACCTGCTGGACGTTGATGCTTCGCTTTGACTCTGCGACAGACATCACACTCTTTCACGAACTGAGCAATTTCACGTTTCATGCGAGTCCACCAGAAGGTCTGCTTGAGATCCTGATACATCTTGGAACTGCCTGGATGAATGGATAGAAGAGAATTGTGTGCTTCGTCCATGATAACTTTTCTGAGATCACCTTTCGGAACAACAAGACGTTCCTCAAAGAAAAAGGTGTCCTTGTCATCAACCCGAAAGCACTTATACTTCGAAATGCTCTTGGCCACACCTATCTTCACTTTCTTCACCATAGCATCAAGCAACTGCGCTTGGCGAACCTGATCTTCCAGAGTCGGAGAAACTTGAAGATTGGCAAGAAACCCTTGCGGAATCATCTGGAGGTTGAGCTTGCGGAAGGTTTCACAAAGCTCGGGTTGAAGAGGCTTGAGAATGAGACTATTGTAGTACGCTTTACGCCTGAGCGCGTCTGCAATGACATTTGCTTTTCCAGGAGTATACTCAATGCTTGGATTGAAGTCTTCAAGAATTTCCACCCAACGAGATTGCTGAAGATTCAGAGTGTGTTGAGTGAAAATATATTTCAGACTCTTGTGATCGGTGTAAACCTCAACTGGTCTACCCAACAGCAAATGTCTCCAAGTCATAAGAGCGTGCACCACAGCTGCCAACTCTAAATCATGAGTGGGATAGTTCTTCTCGGCAGGCTTCAACTGACGCGAGGTATATGCCACAACCTTCTTGTCTTGCATAAGAACACCACCCATACCTTGGAGATAAGCATCACAAAACACCTGGAAAGGCTTGGACTGCTCAGGAGGAACCAGAACTGGAGCTGACGTCAGCTTCTGCTTGAGCGTATTGAATGCCACATCACACTAAGGAGACCAGACATACTTGACAGATTTCTGAAGGAGGTTGGACAGAGGCTTAGCAATTTGAGAGAAGTTCTCCACGAATCTTCTGCAATAGCTGGCCAAACCGAGGAAGCTCCGAAGCTGCTTCACATTCTACGGAGGCTCCCACTTCAAGATGGCCTCGACTTTCTCGGGGTGTACTTTAATTCCCTCGGCCGAGATTACATGCCCGAGGTACACCACTTCATTGAGCCAGAACTCACACTTGGAAAACTTAGCATAGAATCGATGTTCTCTTAGCTTATCAAGCACAAGCCTGAGATGCTCAGCATGCTCTTCTTCTGTCTCCGAGAACACAAGAATATCATCCAAATAAACCAAGACGAACTCATTCTTGAAGGGAGAGAAGATGAAATTCATCATCCTGGAGAAGGTTGGAGGGGCATTCGCAAGACCAAATGACATAACGATGTACTCATACGAGCCAGAACTCGTCCTGAATGCGGTCTTGGGAATGTCTTCTTCACGAATTCGGATTTGATGATAACCCATTCGAAGATCCAACTTCGAGAAAACTTTGGCACCTTTAAGTTGGTCAAACAACTCATTGATGTTGGGAAGTGGATATTTGTTCCTGATTGTCTTCTTGTTCAATGGACGATAGTCAACACAAAGTCGATCCGTGCCATCCTTCTTCTTGACAAAGAGAACTCCACAACCCCATGGAGAAGAGCTTGGTCTGAGCAAACCCAGATGTTCTTGCTCATCTAGCTGTTTCTTCAATTCTTTCAACTCTTCAGGGCCAAGTTTATACGGGTGCTTGCATACCGGTTCAGTTCCGGGCTCGAGATCAATGTAGAACTCGACTGGCCGGTGCGGAGGCATTCCTGGCAATTCTTCTGGAAAAACATCTTCATACTCATTCACCACCGGAATCTGAGAAATCGCCGAGATTTCACCCTTCTCATTGAGAGCAAAGAGACGGATTGTGTCATCGTGAGCTGCGAAAATAATCACGTCCTCTGAAGGATGAGTCGGCTTGACTTCTTTAGCTTGACAATCAATATAAGCCTTATTCATTGCCAGAAAGTCCATGCCCAGAATAAGATCAATATCAGAATTCCCGAGAACAATTGGATAAGCCAGAAAGGAATAATTTCCCATCTTGATAGAAACATCCAGAACAATCATATGCGAACTCATGCGCATCCCCGGACAAACCACACGAAAAGGACTAGGCAAATGCTCCACAGAAAATTCATGCATAGCAACGAAAGGCTTGGATATGAAAGAATGCGATGCACCAGAATCAAATAAAACTTTTGGAGGAGTAGAATTAACTGAAAGATTACCCATGATCACATCATTGGACTGCTTTGCTTCAGCTGCATTCACCATGTTCACTCTGATAGACTTGGAAATATGCTTCACCATAGCATTTCCTGGAGGCTTGACAGGAGGAGGAGGCGGAAGACGCCGCTGGTTGCACTTGTTTGCATAGTGACCCTTCTGGCCACACTTGTGACAAGTCACCTCAGAGAGCGGACGAACATTGCCTGGAGGAGGAACAAAGACAGCCTTGGACGCCTGATTCTTCTGCTGGAAAGCTGGGTTGGGTGGGTGGGAAGAACCACGACCACCAAATTGCTTCTACTGCTGCTGCTGAGGGCGGAACGAAGGAGGATTAGGCACCCAATACTTCTGCTGCTTGGGAACCATCTGAGAGCTGGAAGAAGAATAAGAATCCCTTGAGAGCTTCTTGGAATTCTCCACCTTGAGTTGAGTCGCTTCCACCTTCAAATCCATGTTGTAGAACTGATCGAACTCACGAGGTTCTTGAAGCACAAGGCCTGGCAGAAGCTCATCCTTGAGACCATTCCTGAGCTGATAAATCATCGCCTTGTCATCTGGGATGTCTTGCTTGGCATAACGGGCTAGGTTCTGGAACTCGACGTTGTACTGACAGACGGACTTGCTTCCCTGCTTCAGGTGCCTGAACTTCTCGCGCATATCCTCGACAAAGCTAGTCGGAATATAGTGAGCCCTGAAGTCACGACGGAAGTCATCCCAAGTAACAACACGATCTCCCCTAGTGTCCTTGTACTGCTGCCACCAATCTGCTGCTTGACCCTTGAGCTGGAACGAAGCAAATCTGACAAAGTCCTCAGGCCTGACATTGCTGCACTCGAAATGCTTGGACATGTCACGAAGCCAATCATCATCATCGAGCGGCTGGTCACAACAAGTGAACGTCTTGGGCTGATTGGCGAGAAACTGGTTCAGCGTTGCAAACTGGGGCTGATTCTGACCATTTCCCTGAAAACCTTGTTGTCCCTGCTCCCTTTCTTGCAATAGCCTGAGAAGCATTTTAGTGTTTGCATTGGTCGCGGCCATCACTGCTTGCCAAGCTTCAGGCGGAGGAGGCGGAGGCGGGGGTGGTGGTGGACCATCAGACTGATCCTCACCCCGACTCGGATGGTTGTGAGTTGGTGGAGCCATCCTGAAGATGGACAAAACACAATCAGCACCTCATGAAGATAAGATGAATTAAAAGTTGAATCAATTACTTCAACAAAATTGAAGAAATAATTGCACAGTCTTCCTACTAAAGCATAGTAAGGAAACTTCTTTGGTTTGTGATCACATTTTCAGACATTAAGGCTACTTGCAATAATTCAAGTGTTGAGCTAAGCGCTCGGAACAAATGTATAAGCCCAATACATCTGGAGAAGATTATCCTATAAGCTACAAGATTTGCCACCTATGAACTTCCGAAAACTTTCTGGTTATGCAATCCGGTGTGGGGGACACAAGGAGGAAATATCTCACACAACTAACAATCCTACACCCCAACTGTATCCATCCTTCAACACATAACCAGAGGCTTTCGCAAATCCATCTAATCTCGAATCCTCGAACTTACAACGATACTACACCATGGTGGTACCCCGGATGTCTCCCCAGTACTGGGTAACTCCGATCTTATCTCACCACGATAAGTATTGAAGTAATTCCGAACATTCTCCGTCCTGAGATATCAAGGAAGCTGAATGATAACGATGTGCCAACATCCCTCGGAGCTTGACTCCCCGGAAGAAATCAAGTCAGACAGGAGGCACCAAGACAGAACCCTGTCACATCGGCATCATATAGACTCCAAAATACCCGCGTGATCCTAAAAAAATTTTGAGCGAGAAGAGGAGTAGAATCAAAAATTCCCAAGTCACAAACCTCACCAGAGCATAGAAGAGGAGTAAAAAGAATCCTACTCTCCGATATAACTAGACTCAAAACAATTTTACTAGACACAACTCGGCCAAGTTCGAACAAGCAAAGGCTCCTATGGTTGTATGGATCTGATACCAACTTGTCACGCCCAAGATGCATGCCTATCCCTTTTGGCATGCGATGATCCCGCAGAGGATAGAGGCGCATCTTGCCGTTAGCAAGAATAGTAACATTGCAACATACAATACTGAAGGGAAGAGTATACAAGTCTGGCTTACACTCGTCACATGCTAAATTACAATCCACTCAAATCATAGCAACATAGATAAGACAGGGTCCGGCTACGGACGAAGATAAACGACAAGAGAAACAGTTGCAAATGAAACTATCGAGCTATCCCAAAGACCACGACCATGGTTCTCTACTCATCCGGATACGTCACATACATCCAACCATGCTCTTCATCGTACTCCCACTGCAGCTGGGTAAGGTCATCTGGCACGTACTCATCTACACCTGTACCTGGATTGTTGTAGTAATCTGTGAGCCACGGGGACTCAGCAATCATGCAACCGGGTTCTAAAACTATGCAAGCTTTAGGTTGGGAATGGGTACGTGTTTAGTTTGCAGCACCACCTAAGCATTTATGGTGGCTAACTTATGCACAAGAATTACATATTGGTGGCCTACGATGAACGATCGAATCTAGTATGATCTCTAAGAGACCCTGAACACCTACTTACCTCAGACATAACCCCACCGTGTTCTCTCTCGGATCATGTTCATGAGCAGAGACAATCACGGTTACTCACACATTGGTTCATTTTATTAGAATTTACTTCAAGTTGACTATAACCGGGTGTTAAACAAACATCCAAGTTGCCACATAACCGCGGGCACGGCTTTCCGAAAGATTTAACCCTGCCGGGGTGCTCCAACTAATCCATCACAAATTAACCACACTCCGCAGGAATAGCCTCGAGCGCGGGTCTCGTGATCATCATCGGTAATTCCAAAGGAATTCCAACACCTCGGGTAAACCCGAAGAAAGTCAGAGTCCACACGCAAGACATTCGATAAAGGTAAAACAAATCCAGCAAGACCGCCCGACGTGTCGACGAACCCGATAAGAGCCGCGTATCTCAGTCTCAGGACATGATGGATGAGCAATGGTTACCACGCCAATCACCGAGTTGCCCCGGGCGGCGTTAATAAGCTGCTCTGGGTTGGACCAACACTCATGCGGAGCACTGGCCCGGGGTTGATTAAATTATCCACGGGGTTGCAAAGCCCTATGCAAGTTTATTAAGTTATTAGCAAATTAACACCAAAGTTGGGTCTTGCCGGACAAGTTTTAATCTCAACCGAATAACCAAGGGGGTCCCCATAAGAACCCCGAGCATGTTAGGAGCGCAAAATATGGAAAACATAACACCGATAACAAGTAGCTATGGCGGAAATAGCGGAACAAAACACTTAGCAAAAGGCCAAGCCTTCCACCAATACCAAGATATGTGCATTAATTAAATAACAAGAAATAAGATGATATCCAAATCCATGTTGACACATGGAACAACCTGCACCTGCAACTATGAACGCTATAAGAGGGGCTGAGCAGCGGTAACTTAGCCAAACAAGGTTTGCTAGGTGGTGGAGGTTAGAGGCTTTCATGGCAAGTAGGAGGCTGATATCAAGTGGTAGGTAGCGCAATTGTATCGATAAGAGCGAGAAATTAGCAAGCAAGAATAGTAACGGAATCCGGGTACGATCATCTTGCCTGTTGGTTCTTCAGAGTAACAAGTAGCTGGGTCCTCGTAGTGGTACTCTCCTGGATCCTCGTTCTCAGATTCAACACTTGCGTCTACCCAAAGGAAATAGACACAATAAACAACCAAACAAGATGCAATGCTCAAACAAGATGATGCATGATCATTTTTATGAAGACTTAACCATGGCAATCAAATTCTAGTCACGTTTCACATGCAAAGTTGTTATTATAGTAAATCAGGACAGAATCTCTTGTTAAGTTATTTTTGACATGCATGATCATGGAAAATATGGATGCGTCATGCAAAATCGATGGAAATGCATATGAAGATCATAAGAAACGGAGCTACGGTTGCCGGGATACGCTCATGACAAGAAACAGAGGCAAAACACAAGATCATCACAGTTCTGGGATAAATCTTGGCATCCCAAGGTAGCCACTGGACAGGTGATGAAAAATAACTCAAGTTAGGCTCAAGAATCAATTCATTTCATGGAGTATAGCTCCCACAACACTCAAAACAATATTTCATCCAAATCTGCCACTACAGCAACATAGCAACTTGAACAGGTCACAGCTAACGCTACAGGAACCCTACAGCCACAAACAAGACATGCACACAATATAATCAACACACACATAATTTCATCCAACTATGCAATCAGCAAAAGAGCTACACAAGTCTATGCATGGAGCTAACAAGTTGGCATGATGAATCAGTTTTTCAGGGACTTTGTGAAAATTCCAGTTTTCTGGAATCTGGGTTTTTAAAGTAGCAGATTGACAGCACTGGTTAAATATGCTAGAGAGATCCAAATGGAGTGAAAATTAACAGCATGGAATATGATAACATATACTTCAAAAAGATAACACTGATCATGTGCAAATTTTATCGGCGGCTCAAACTACAACCCAGTCTACACAGCAACGTAATAACAGCAGAATCTCCAGACTTAACCATTTTCACAGCAGGCTGGCAGAAACAGAAAGTAGGCAACTTCACAGCATGGTTCCCAATGATCTGCGCACTTATCATGAACAATAAAAATACTGGGATGTTTACAGTAAATTTCACAAGCAATCTCTGGTTGACTAGTTCACCAAAATATGCATGGATTAATTCATATGAAAAAGACGAAAGGGCATCACAGCATAAAAATGCACTTTTGTGAAATTTCCCCAAAGTCAAATCTGAATTCACAGGTGCGTAGAGTGGTTGAAAGCACCCCAAAATCATTACTCACACCTATATACTTGCACGAAACATGAGGGGGAAAAGGGGGGTCGAAATTTGACCACCACTCCCATGTATGACTTATGGCACTTAAGATACTTGATGAAAAGCTAAAGAAATGACATGGGACCTATGCATACAAGTTGACAAGGCACAAATATCGAACGACGACGAGCGACGAGCGCCCAGTGCTCATATAGCGAACGGCGGCGACGGCACGGCGAGGCGAGCAGGCAACGCACTACGGCGACCTAGACAACGAACCGGAGGGGCGGAGTGCGATTCGGACCCCTGCGAGGTGCAGGAGCTCGCACACGACGCCCAGAAGCAGGTACTCGTTGAAGCACTCGCCGGAGACGAGGTCCAACAACGGCGGAACGACCCTGGCACGACGTGGCCCTACACGCAACTAGAAGGCACGGGATCGGGCGAGGGGGAACAAGGTGCTCACCGGAAGCCGATTGCGCAGCTACCCGAGCTCGAGGACGGGCGACGACGGCGAATTGACATGGTGGAGGAGCTCGGTCGGGGCGGAGGAAGAAGAAGCAGGGCATGGCCTTGGCGTCCCTCGACGATGCAGAGGACGTCGGGGAGGAAGATGGCGACGATGCACGAGCTCCACGACCTCCAGACCCGACTGGCTCGCCGGAGAAGCCTCCACGCCGGCGAGCTCAGCTTTGAACCTCTCCACGCACTCCCTCTGAACTCTCTGAAACTGGGCTTGCCGGGAACAGGAGAGGAGGAGAGAAGGGGGGCGGCGGTGCGAGGAGGGAGAGGCACCCTAGGGGAATCGGCACACACGCCGAGGGGGCCTAAATATGCTGGAGCTGACGGCGAGGACCGATGGAAAAGGCGACGGCGACCGACTCTCTTTCTCTGCACTTCTGACGGAGGGAACGGGAGGGAGCAGGTAGCCTTCTATTGGCACAATGGGCCAAGTGGGCCGGCTCCCTGACTCTCACACTCACATACAGAGGTTTTTAAACATTTTTTTAAAAACAAACAAACAGGGAGAAGAAAAAGACCAGGGAAATAAATGAAAGGGGTTTGGGGATAAAACAAATAATTTTGAGACTGAAATAATAAGCCCTGTATTATAAAATTATTAATATGATTAATTAGACAAGTTAATATTTTATTTAATATTAGAACAGCCCCTGTATTATAGAATAAGAGAACCAGATTATATCAAACTCTCAAAACAACATGACTATACATCAAAGCAGTTAATGAGACACCACATGAACATTTTTAAAAGGGGCTTGAGCCAAACTAAAATCTGCCAATAATTTATATTGAAAAGAAAGGCAATAGGAGAGGTTTTGAAAGAGAAGAAGAAGAGGGGTAGAAGAAGGAGACAAGCACATGCATATCACCACTCTCACACCAATCCACACAAGGCACTTATCCAACCTCAATCACACATATCAAGCAAAACAAGAAGAAGATGATGAACTAATGAAGATGAAAGATGAATGCATTATGATGATGATGAATGAGATGATGCAAGAATGCCACCAACACATGAATGACATGGTTCACTCCAAACATAGCTCATGAAACAAGGTCATACAAAGGTTACATGCCAAATAGGGTAGGGACATCACTTGGGATGTCACAAGGAGGAAGAGGATAGGGACCAAGTGGTGCTAGGGGGAGGCTCGAGGCGGTTGGGGACGGCCATTGGGCAGAGGCTACAGTGCGGTCGACACTGTAGTGCGATCTGGAGTGCGCGTTTCGCATGCCACGGCATGCCAATGGCGTTTCCTGTGTGGCCACTCATGTCTAGGGGGTCTAGGGGGAATAGAATAGAGGGTAGGCCATTGGATGCTCTGGCGATGCCTTAGGAGAGAAGGAAATGGAGGGAGAGGATAGAAATGGTGCTGCCAAGGTTAAAACAGGGGTTTCACCCCACCTCCTGGTGACCAGGGGTCTTGGGGTTCTGACTGGAGGTAAAATACGCCCATGTGAGACCGTGGTAAAAAGCTGGGGCTAAGGGTAAAAGGTTATGAGGTGGAAATGCTGGCTTTACAACATCACCAGAAGGTGTTTGATGGAGTTTTGGGGAAGAAATAATTTCCAGCTTACTGAGATATTTTCCAGGGTCAAAGGTTAGATGAAAATGAGGTGCTCCACCACATTTGAGCTCAAGGAGAAAAAATTGATAACGGACATTTGGTGGACCCTAGAAATTGGCAGAAACTGATTTCTGCAGATCCAATGATGCTAGGCTTTAACCCTTGATGCACCACTTAGTGTATTATCACTATCTGGCTATTAGAGCATGCCCACAAAGTTTGAGGCCAAGGGGAGACACTTCACAATGAAAAGTTGCTCAAATTTGATTCTGGACAGGAATGGTTTTGGGGTGATTTGATGAACCAAACAAATTTGGATTGGGATGAAACTTTGCAAGATCATCACCCATGATAGTTTTGACTTGGTGGAATTTTTCTGGAATTTATTGAGAATATTCCTTATAGAAATATTCCAAAAGTTTGATCTGAATAGAAAGGGTCTTGAGGGGTGTTGCCCATGATCTGATCATTCCCTTGTATTGAAACTCATATATATGGAAACTATATGTCCACTGAGTTTCTCTAAATTTTTCTCAAATATTTTTAAAGTATTTAAATAATTTTCCGTTAGGAAAAACCGTTTCTAGCCTTAAGAAAAAGCCTTTAAATAAAATATGAAAATAATCTTTAAAAATAATATTTGATGGTTTTGAGAAGTCATATATATATTAGGTTTGAAATAAAGCCTTTGGAAAAGAAGGGTCCACCTGATTTGAGGACTTGCAGTGTAAACCTCATTTCAGGGGGTTTTGGAAACTTAAATTAAATAAATCATTTTTGGTTAAAAGAAAATTTGATAAAAGTATTTTTGGACACTATTCACATGGCATGATCATTGGGCAAGGGGTTTGGATCAAGGAAGATGATTATGAAGTGAAATAAAACCTAGTAGTGCCGTAAAACACAACAAGCAAGAAAACATCATAGCAAGGAAGCACAAACACATAGAAAAAGTTTTTGTTGGCTCCAATTTTATAAAACCAAACATAACAATGTGCTACAAACACAGGGTTTGACACTATGCATATCGGGCATGTCGTGCGTACGTGTGACGTGCAATGGTATGTATGGGATCCGACACCTAGTCATGTGCTTTTAGTAGTACTCTTTACGGGAACTGCCCCTTTGTGCTTCCATCGAGCCTTGGTAGCTTGCTACTACTTCGGACACATTGGTTGACCGACATGTATCATTCTTTGCTGTTGTGTCCGTCCCTTCAGGGAAATGTCTCGCAGTGTAATGGAGTCCTGTAGCCTGCTACGACTCGTCTACGTGCAGTGTTGACATTTATGTCACATGGCGTAATGGAGTCCTTGTAGCTTGCTATGACTCGTCTACACATGCTAGAGATCGACACCTGTATTTTTGGGTTACGTATGCTTGTTTCCGTACGGATGTACCACTTGAGTTCTATGACTAGTCATGTCAGCCCGGGTTCTCTGTCGTTTGATTGCCTGCGACATGTTCACATACGTGAGCCAAAAGACGTAGACGGTCCTGACTAAGGTAAGGCTGCAGCCGTGGAGTTTACCGTGTGTGAGGCCACAAAGTGATGTGATATTTTACAGTCTGGATTCCTATGACTTAGGATCAGGGTCCCGACAGCGTTGGTATCAGAGCCTGGCTGACTGTAGGACTACCAAGCCAAACCGGTCAAAGTTGAGTCTAGAAACACTATAGAAAAGTAGGGGAATTGATTGTGGAAGGGAACATAAGGCTCTTTTTACTCCTCTTCCCAAGTTATTCTATTCTGAGTCATCCTCACCTTTTCTACGGGGTTAAGAACTAGGCTTCTCATATATTGCTTAGGATGACGAGTTACTAACCATGGATTTCTAGCTAGCTTGTCTGCAGTGATCTTCGTATTCAAGTGTTATTGGCGTGACAATGAGATGGAGAAGAGATTTGAGTCTAGATAGTCGAGTGGTTATGCATTTCCAATCTTTTGCAGTTGTCTCAAAGTCCTTTTTGAGCATTTACAGTCGTTATGCTGTCCGATTTCTGCTAGAGTCTCTAATGTCTTTGCATCATTTTCTGTTTTAGATGCCCCCTCGACCCTCCCGTCAGGTAGTCCGTCTGACCAGGTGCATCGATGTACCGGGTCGCACGGCCATGTTTGTTAGAGTTATGATGGAGTCTGGTTACCGTTGGTACCCAGAGTACACCATGGAGGAACAATATCGAGATTTCAACCAGAGCCAGTATTTGTGTACTGTTAGGATATATCCAGAGTACACCATGGAGGAACAATATCGCTTCACTAGACTTATGGATTAGGTGTCACCATAGACATGGCAGTTCAGGAGGCCGCCTACACCATGTTGACTATCATGAGGTTTCACCATGGTCTGCTTCAGAACACGGAGTTTTGTTATGTTCCTGCCTCTCAGGGAGGAGAGGATAGTTATCTTAGCGCAACCTACTACGATCATTCTCATTAGGACCCTAGGCTGCAGGTGACCGCTCAGATGCTGGAGAGCAGGGATCGTGATGCACGTGCCCTTCGCATGCAGCTATATGCTACACGTGCATGTCTTTGGACAGCCTTGACGCAGTTAGCACCTGTCGTGCAGACAGGCTATGGAGATTTGGAGATGCTGAACCCATCGCAGACTCATCTGCCAGCACACGTAGACTGGCCCGATGTTGGAGGCATCACCCCTCTTCGAGGACCGTTGTTGCCGCCAACAAGGGGACCAAGGCCACATTCGTGTCCTTATTGTTTCTAGGGATCACAAGCTAGAGTTATTCCAGATCCTCAGGTTCAGCTTCCGGGCCACGGGGGTAACCTGTATGAGGCATTCTACGGTGATGCTTGAGTACATGGATGTTAGTACTAGTATTGTAGTAGTCGTATTACCACAGTCCTGCGTGTCCTGTGGGATATGACTAAGGTTGAGAGTTGAGTTCTGGAGGTGTAGATAGATAATGTATAGGAAGCTTGTAATGCCTCCGATGAGTTGTGTCATCTCTCTGTAGTTTGTATTTCATCTTGGGCTATGTCATGGTGTGTAAGAATCATGGTGTTCATATGGCAGTTGTTATTACCATGTTAATCGGCTTTTACCCCTGCATGCCATGTTGTCCGGTACATTCCTTATCTTCTTCCTTAGAGTTGATATCCTCGATGTCTAAGCTGTGGGTTTGTTTCCTAGGATGGTGGCCACTAGGAATAACCCCGTGCCTGCACCTGAGCAGAGCGAAGGAAGCCAGCCAAGGCAAGAGAACCTGCCGCACGTGCCATCTTTGGCAGAAGTGATGCTCGAAGCTGAGCGGAACAAAAGGGAGACCAATAGGCTGCTGGAACGTATTGAGCAGAACATAGCTCGTGCTCCCCGCAATGATCATAATGAAGGACTATCTCTCGGCGATTTCGTCAAGCTATGTCCACCCAAGTAACATCATTCGGTCGACCCGCTCGACGCGGATGACTGGCTGACCAACATGTTCCACAAAATCCGGGCTGCCAACGTATCTAAGGCCAACAAGGTGACTTTTGCTACGTACTTTCTAGAAGGACCCACCAATCTGTGGTGGGAGAATTATGAAGCTACGCGTCCCACAGGCCCCGCACCAACTTGGGCAGAATTCAGCGCATCATTCTGTACCCATCACATCCCGGAAGGGCTGATGGATCGCAAGAGAGAAGAGTTTTGTGTGTTCACTCAGGGCAGACTATTAGTGGATGCCTATAGCCGTGAGTTCGGCAATCTTGCTTGCGATGCCCCGGAGGAAGTGTCAACCGATGCCAAGAAACAAGCTATGTTCCGCAAGGGACTTAGTCCTAAGCTCCGTCGAGACCTGTGCCTGCATGAGTGCACAACCTTCCAGGCTCTCGTCAACGAGGATATCAATGCCGAAACCGGTCAGACAGACTATGAGGCTACTAGGAAGCACACCCACGACTTCAGCCCCGCATCTGGCTCGAGCTCCAATAAATGTCGGGTGTGGGTGCCCAACACAGCTCTGCCGCCAAGGTATACCACGAGTCCATCCTTCCAGGCGCCTTGCCCAGCTCAGCCCAACCCTCCAGTCAGGACATTTGGAGGTCCTCCTGTCAACACAGCTCCCCATGCCACCATGGTCTGCTACAAATGTGGAGAACCAGGACACTACTCCCATGACTGTGCTCAGAACAACGCTAAGCCGGCTGGATGTGGGAAGTCGGGAAAAGCCTTCTATGTGAAACCAGCCCTGCTCATGGCCGAGTGAACTATGTGTCTGCTGAAGAAGACCTTGAGGATCCTGATGTTATCATAGGTACGCTCATTGTCAATAGCCATCCAGCATCTATTCTATTCGATACTAGGGCATCTCATTCATTTATCTTAGAAAGTTCCGCAAAGTTGCATAGCATGTCTTTCTGTGATATGCCAACTCCTTTAGTAGTTCAGACTCCTGGTTCAAAATGGCAAACTTCTAGAGTGAGCCATGATAATGAGATTCTTGTGGATAGGCTAGTATTTCTAGCATCTTTGATAGCCCTCAAGTCTTCAGACATCAATATCATCTTTGGCATGGACTGGATGAAAGCCCACTATGCTAAGATTGATAGTCATTCTAGGAATGTTCAACTTACACATCCCTCGGGTGAGATAGTCAATATCTCCACTTGAACAACCAAGTGCCAACTCTATTCTCTCAATGCTAGCCCTCTTCCAGAGTTAGAAGATGTTCTGGTAGTCCGAGACTTCCTAGATGTCTTTCTAGAAGAATTGTCAGGAATTCCACCTGTCAAAGATGTTGAGTTTGTGATAGAGCTCATCCCAGGGACTGTCCCAATAGCCAGAAGACCCTAAAAGATGGCACCCTTAGAACTAGCCGAACTTAAGAAACAACTCGATGAGGCTTTGAAGCAAGGTTTCATCCGTCCTAGTTCTTCTCCTTGGGCTAGCCCCGTCCTCTTTGTTAAGAAGAAGGATGGATCGGATCGGATGGTTGTGGATTCTCGACCAGTGAATCTGGTCACCATAAAGAACAAGTATCCACTCCCCAGGATTATTGATTTGTATGATCTACTCGCTAGATCCTCTATCTTTTCCAAAATGGATATGAGGTTGGGATACCATCAAATCAGAATTAGAAACGGGGACATTCCAAAAATGGCTTTTGTTACTCGTTATGGCTTATACGAGTACACCGTCATGTCCTTCGGTTTAACCAATGCCCTGACCACTTTCTCTCACTTAATGAATTCGATCTTCATGGATTATTTGGATAAATTCGTCGTGGTATACCTTGACGATATACTAATCTACTCAAAGAACGAACAGGAACATGCCGAGCATCTAAGGCTGGTATTGATGAAACTTCCAGAGCATCGTCTGTATGCCAAATTCTCCATGTGTGAATTTTGGTTGCCAGAAGTGACCTACCTAGGCCACGTAATCTCTGGCAAACGAATTGCTGTCAATCCCGAGAGAGTTCAGGCCGTCCTTGATTGGACTCAACCTGAATCGATTAAGCAAGTTCGGAGTTTCCTTGGCTTAGCGAGCTATTGTTGCTGCTTTGTCGAGAATTTCTCCAAGGTTGCGAAACCTCTGACCGAACTCCTCAAGAAATATAAAAAGTTCGAGTGGACTCCACAATGCGAGCACAACTTTCAGGAGTTGAAAAGACGCTTGACCTCTGCTCCCGTTCTGGTGCCACCAGATTTGTCTAAGGAATTTGTTATCTATTGCGACGCCTCGCGACAAGGATTAGGTTGCATTCTCATGCAAGATCGTCATGTGATTGCATACGCATCTCGACAGTTGTGTCCACATGAGGATAATTATCCAACACATGATCTTGAGCTTGCAGCTGTGGTCCATGCACTGAAAACTTGGCGGTATTACCTTCTGGGTAATCGTTGTGAAATTTACACTGATCACCAAAGTCTGAAATATATCTTCACCCAGCCGGATTTGAATCATCACCCAGCCTGGTTGAGTTGATTACAGATTACAAATTAGGGATAACTTACACCCCGGGGAAAGCCAATGTCATGGTTGATGCACTAAGTCGTAAGTCTTATTGTAACAATCTGATGTTGCAACAAGGTCAACCACTTCTCCACGAGGAATTTCGGAAGTTAAACCTTCACACTGTTCCTCAAGGATTCCTTTTCAACCTGGTGGCGAAACCTACTCTTAAGGATCAACTTATAGCTGGCCAAAAGCATGATAAGGGTATTTCCCGGATAAAAGAGAACCTTGTTAGCGGTATCGCTAAGGATTTCTCTATTGATGAACAAGGTGTAGTGTTCTTTTAGAACTTTTTGGTGGTTCCCAAGAAACAACATCTTCGGTAGGATCCTTAATGAGGCTCATGATTCTCTTCTCACGATTCATCTTGGTAGTACCAAGATGTATTAGGACCTACGCCAGAGGTTCTGGTGGACTAGAATGAAGAGGGAAATTGCTCAGTACATTGCTAACTGTGACGTTTGTCGTCACGTGAAAGCAGAACATCAAAGGCCTGCTGGCACCCTTCAACCTTTAGCTATTCCTGAATGTAAATGGGATAAAGTCGGTATGGATTTCATTACCGGATTTTCCAGGACCAAGAGAGGGAATAATGCTATCTTTGTGGTCATCGACCGTCTTTCCAAAGTGGCTCATTTTCTTCCTGTTCGGGAGAGTATAACTGCTAGTCAGCTAGCGTAGTTATACGTTTCTCAAATAGTTTCTCTTCATGGTGTTCCATTGGAGGTCAACTCAGACCGCGGAAGTATCTCTACTTCCCGATTCTGGGAAAGTTTCCATACCGCTATGGGGAATCATCTATCCTTTAGCACTGCTTTCCACCCGCAATCAAGTGGTCATGTTGAGCGAGTCAATCAAATCCTCGAAGACATGCTCCGAGCTTGTGTTACATCTTTCGGTATGAATTGGGGGAAATGTCTTCCATTTACCGAATTTTCTTATAACAATAGTTATCAATCAAGCTTGGGCAAAGCCCCTTTTGAAGTTCTCTATGGACGAAGGTGTCGAACACCTCTTAACTGGTTAGAAACCGGAGAGAGACAACTCTTTGGTCCGGATATGATCCAGGATGCAGAAGAGCAAGTTCTCATTATTCATGAAAAGTTGAAAATAGCCCAATCTCGTCAGAAGAGCCAATATGATTGCCATCATAAGGCTGTGACCTATGAAGTTGACGAGAAGGCTTACCTTTGGGTTACACCTCTCAAGGGTACCCATCGATTCGGTATCAAGGGCAAGTTGGCTCCTTGTTACATTGGACCTTTTCGCATTCTTGCTAAACGAGGAGAAGTTGCCTACCAATTGGAACTTCCATCGAATCTCTCCAAGGTTCATGATGTCTTCCACGTCTCGCAACTCAGGCGTTGCTTTTCGGACCCTGTCCGCCAAGTAGACCACGACGTGCTTGATCTCCAAGATAACCTTACATATCGAGAATACCCTGTTCGTATTCTTGATCAAGCTGAGCGTACCACTCGGCGTTGGAACATCAAGTTTCCTAAGGTTCAGTGGTCACACCATTCCGAGAAGGAGGCCACATGGGAAAGAGAAGATCGTCTTCGACTAGAGTACCCCGCGCTCTTCCCGACGACTTCAAAATCTCGGGACAAGATTCTTTTGAGTGGGGGTGAGTTGTCACATCGCTAGCTAGTTGTATAGGACAGCATGTGTGTTTGCATCATATTTCAATTTTGCATCAACTTGAAATGGGGACTAAAAGAAACCCCAAACCCTCATTTGAATCAAACCAAATCAAAGTTGTGAAAAACCAACAAATCCAAAATGCCCATCTAAAATGTCCCCTATGTCTGATAAATATGGACATGAATATATCAGGGGCCATTTTAAATATTTGAACAATAATGGCAATTTAAAAATAAATAATAAAGCTTCTAAAATGCCAAATAAAGCATTATCATTGTTTTAGATTTCAAAATATCCTGAAACTTTTTACAGAAGTTTGAAATATTCGAACTTGATGCTATAAAATATTTGGGATATTTAATACTAGCATTTGTACCTGAAAAACAAATAAAACAAATGTAAGAATTAGAAAACAGAAAGCAAAAGAAATAAAAAAGGGAAAGAGGCCTAGGAGGAGCCGGCCCAACCGGCTCGTGCTAGTCATCCCTGTCCTCTCGCCAGGAGGACAGGGGCACGCGCTCGTAGCGCGCGGGCACGTGCCACGGCCCACTCCTGCCTGGCTGCTGCCCTGGCGGCCACCGGAAGCGCGAGCACGAGGCCCTCGTCATGGCCCTCTTCTCCTCTCCCTCTCTCCCCTGCCGTGCTTTCTCTCTCACTTTCTCCCCCTCTGCCGCCATGGTCGCCGAAACCCCGCCGCCGTAGCGCCGCCACTCCAGCTGCTCCCTCGCCTCTCTAAGTAGCTCAAGAGCTCCGCCTCATCACCCTCATCCTCCTCAGCAAGCAACACATCTCCGGGAGTTCCCCATCTCCATGTAGCCGTCGTCTTCAAACTCGTCCGCCGGCGAAGAAGTGAAGCTCGCCGCTGCACCAGGCCTTCCCCGAGCCCGCTCTCGACGCCTCTGCAACCGCCGTGAGCCCCTAACCCTTTCCCCCTCTTTCCCCCTTCGATAGTGCGCTCTAGCGCCGGATCCCCTTGGGTCCGAGAGCTCCTCGCCGCTTGCGAGGACGTGACCATCGCTGCAGCAGCCCACGCTCGCACCTAAGCACATAGTCATGCTCAGGATGATCCCAGGCAGCCCTAGGAGCCCTTAGGTGGCTCATTCGAGCTCGTCTTGACGAGCCCGTGCTCGCCCGAGCTCCGGCAGCCGTCGTTCTCATCATCGGTGCTGATTTCGGCCATCCCAGCCCCTGGGAGGTGTTGGGCTCGACGGGCGCGAGCGAGCAGAGTAGATCGGTGCCCTCCGCCGTCCTTCTGGTCACCGAAGGAGGAACCCGACCCCCTCCGCCATCCCTGACGTCGCCAGCGGCTCAACGCTGGCGACTCAACCAGTTTGACCACCAGGGGTTTGACCCTTGGGTGATTGGCAAGTGGGGCCGGGCTCTGTTAGTCAAAACTGGTTTAATAATTTAATTAACTAAATTAATTAAGTTAATGGCCCACTGACCAGTGGGCCCTACCCTAAACTAATTTTTAATTAGTTAATTAATTAGGTGTGTTAGTGGTTGAGTCACTGACCAGTGGTCCCCACTAGTTAGATTTGACTTGTCAACAATCTGATGACCTGCTGATGCCAGAGTGACGTCAGGATGACATATTTAAATGAATTTTTAGTATAAAAATAATTCAAGAAATTCCAGAAAATGTCTAAAACTTCTAAAATTCATATAAATTAATCTGTAAATCAGATGAAAATAATTTATATATGAGAATTCATCAAAAAATCCAATGAACCCAATGGTGTTGTTATGATGCATGTTAGAGCAACCTATGTAGGTGAACATTGACATTTAGTAATAGGTTGACTTATGAAATATAAAGTGGAGAAAGACTTTGAACCTATATTCAAACTTACTTCATTTAACTTGGACAATAGTTGCATTAGCTCATCCATACATGTTGCCATGCCATGATCATGCATCATATTGTCAAACTTGCTTGTATTGATTGTTACTTATCTACATTGCGGTAGGACCTGCTTCTGAGGATACCTCCGAGTATTCCAACGAAGGAGAGAACCTTCCTGCTCCCCAGCAAGGCAAGCAACCCCTTTGATCATTCTGATAAAATCCCATGCTCTTGCTCCTGCTCTTGCTTATTGCATCAGGACAAACGATCACATGTCAGTCATACACGGTAATGATCCCATTCGTTTGCATGACATGTCATTATCACAGTAAATAGCTAAACCTTGCAACCTAGCATACCTGGTAGATCCTTGTGCCATGATGTGCTTAGTTTTCTTTGTCTGCTATGCTTGCTATGCTTAGAGTTGTGTCAGGTCTGTTTCATCTGGGTGATGAACTGGAGTGAAACAATGTTGTTCTGTTGTGATAAGCTTAAGATAAACTCGATTTGGTAAAAGGTAGCGATGAGGGGATATGTAGGAGTACATAGCGGGTTGTCTCTTTGGGACCGTTCTTAGGAACTGAGTTCTGTGTTTGTGATCCAAGACTAGTTAATACCACATGCTGGGCCCTGAAATATGACCCTGCTCGACTTATCATTCGCTTAGTCCTTGGTCCAGGAGTTGCAAGTAGTTTCTGGTGTTTATAGTTTGCTAGAGGCCGTGCGTAGCACTGATCTTAGGGGTGGGTTACGACGCGGTAGGCAGTGGCATGGTGTACCAAGGGTCACCTGAATGGTGGGCTTGGGTACCCTGCGCACATCGTTTGGGGTCGTAGCGGAAACTTCGGCCGGACTTCCGTGCGGGTTCATTCTCAAATAGGTGATAGCTTGGACTAGAGGTCTTATGTGATTGACGGTCGTGGCCGACTCCCTCGCTGGGCTTCCGCTTGAAGGTTGTCGAGGTGCATGGTTTTATGAGCACATAGCGATAAGTGGCGAGAGCGTGTGTGAAGAAGTACACCCCTGTAGGGTATGAAACTATTCGAATAGTCGCGTCCTCAGATATGGACTACTTGAAAAACTTATGTTGTTCACAGATAATCAAATGGATACTCATAAAAATATGAAGACAAGTGTGAGTACCGTGGATGGCACTCTCATAGATGACGGAAGTGAATCCATGGTGGTGTATTGATGTGGAGTTAATGGACTCGTGTGCGGTAACTAAAATCTAAACAAATAGATAATTTTGAGTAGTATAGGTTAGCCATGAGTCAAAGCTGGCATTGCTGCATAAACTCCACCAGTCCCCCTTGTTGATACATGAGCATAATTAGTCTAGGTCTGCTTTAATGACTTGTTGAGTATGTTTGTACTCATGTTTGCTTGATAAATGTTGGAGATGAGACACAGGACCCATCAGGTGGGTTCTTTCTAGATGTTGACGATGCCGAATAGCTGGTGTCCTAGCTACAACCATATGCCCTGTGGCGGGCTGCAGATAGTCAGGCCTTGCCTTTTTACCCCTTTCCACTGTCTGTACTCAGATAGCTTTATGATTCCGTTGGTTTGTATGAACATGTTTGTATGACTTGAGTATTGGGTCATGTGTCCCTATCTGTAAGAACATATTACGCAAGACTCTTCTGAGTCTCTTAAATACAAGTTGTGTTAATGTATGGTTATGTTGTTATGCCATAGTTGTATCTATGCATATCGGGCATGTCGTGCATACTTGTGACGTGCAACGGTATGTATGGGATCCGACACCTAGTCATGTGCTTTTAGTAGTACTCTCTACGGGAAACTGCCCCTTTGTACTTCCATCGAGCCTTGGTAGCTTGCTACTGCTCTGGACACATTGGTTGATCGTCATGTATCCTTCTTGGTTGTTGTGTCTGTCCCTTCGGGGAAATGTCTTGCAGTGTAATGGAGTCCCTGTAGCCTGCTACGACTCGTCTACATGTAGTGTTGACATATATGTCACACGGCGTAATGGAGTCCTTGTAGCTTGCTATGACTCGTGTACACACGCTAGACATCGACACCTGCATTGCTGGGTTAGGTATGCATGTTTCCGTACGGATGTATCACTTGGGTTCTATGACTAGTCATGTCGGCCCGGGTTCTCTGTCGTTTGTTTGCCAGCGACATGTTCACATACGTGAGCCAAAATACACAAACGGTGCCGGCTAAGGTAAGTCTGCAGCCGTGGAGTTTACCGTGCGTGAGGCCACAAAGTGATGTGATATGTTACAGTCCGGATTCTTATGACTTAGGATCCGGGTCCCGACAGTCAAGATGGAGGAGGTGGCTAAAGATACGCAAGGCTGCCTGCGCGAGGAGGTCATGGCTCTTCTCCTTCACCAGCGCACGGGTCTTCTCCGCACCCCCTTCAAGGCGCTCCACGACCTTGGATAAGAAGTCCAAGTACCCGATGTCATTCGGAACCAGGGGCTCGAGACGCTCGCTCCACAGATGTCCTCTAATGCATGCTTGGCCCGCCCTTCGAGGGATTGGAACATTTGTGACCGCATATGTTAGAGGCCGTGAGGCCGGGACACCTCGTCCGAAGCCTTCCACGCCTGGGAAGCCACGCCATTTACTTGCTTATGAAGGAAACCCAGCTCGGCTTCGGCGGCAGCCTGAGCGTCCATCACGGCGGGCCGACGCCTTTCCTCCTAATCTAACCTTCTCTTGAGGTTGTTAACCTCACCTTTAAGAGAATTACACCGCTCACAGAACTAGGACTCCTGGAGCTGCAGCTTCTCGTGGTAGTTTCGGTCAAGCGAGCGCCGAGCCTCAAACACCCAGTTGTCAATCTCCACCTGAAGGCTCGCCTCACGGGAGGCAAGAGATTCTTTGTAGGAGCCCCCCAACCCCTGAGTGCGTGCTTGGGTTGGGTGGCTCTTCGCGTGCCTCCCCTGCTCGTCAGGTTCACCACCAGTCAAGTGGCGGAGAAGCTCACGCAAGACGCCAGGGGAAGGAGGTAGGACCTGAATCCTCATTGTGTCATGGGGACCTTTGAAGGCCCACATCAAACGGGAACGACGTTGAAGGGGAGCGATCCGCCGACGGGTGAACTCCTACACCACCATCGCCATGTTCACACCAGCCTGCTTCAACCTTCCCATCATGGCTAGGACGCGTGCGAGCCCTGGATCAGCGAGCTCCTCATGTCTCCACCCGCGACTCAGCACTGCGGGGGCCAGCAGGAGTTGGTACCGAGTTAAGCCTCCGACGGCGTTGACATACACCCATTGTCGCCGTTTTCTCATGACAGATGCCATGGGTAGGCTTGTCGAAGGTGGTTGGGGCTGGAGGACACGGACAGGCTCCGGGTGCGGGATTAGGCACAAGCGGTGGTGACACGCGACGTACCCAGGTTTAGGGCCCTCCATGGGAGGTAATACCCGTAGTCCTGCTTGGTCTGGTTGATAGATGGGTATGGTTAGAAGGTTGCTCCTGGAGCTATTGTCTAGAGGTGGAAGAGGGAGCAGCCGGCTCGCCTTGCTCGCTACGTGGGTGAATGTGTGGGAAGTGTCCCGCGCGTGTGTGTGTCACTCTGTCGTCTCCATTGCATGGGGGGCTCGGGTTTTTTTATAGGCCAACCTCCTGGCTTACAATATCCTGAAGGTACAGAGTGGGGGGACCCGGCTGGTAGCCTCTCCGACTAGCCAAGGGGTCCTGCCACTTGAGCCGTCTCATCGTGTGTAGGGTCCACCGGCTGCGCGGTCCCATCGCCCGCTGGGGCTCGCCAGCCGGCTCCGCGATTGGCCCACACCCACCTGCTACGGCATGGGCCACCCAGGCGGCGACGTCTTGCGCCAGCCGGCCGAAGTCTTCGGTACGACTGGCTGTAATTTAGCCATGCTGGGGCAGGTAATGGAGTGGGTGGAGGCATGCCGACACCGTTGCCACGCCCAGTCGCGGTCGGCCAAGGTCAGCGGTACGACCGGCTGAACTATAGCCATGCGCACCCGCGCGTCATTGGTCATGGTGGCCACGTCGGGGCCCGTCGTGGTGGTCTTCTCTTGTCGTTGTACCTACGCGCAGCGGGATGGGACGGAAGCCTGCTCGCCTGAAGGTCAACGAGAGAGCCGACCTTGGGGCAGCTGGTCATGGCCCAGCCAGCCAGGGCTGTGCCGGCTCTTCAGAGAGACGGCCGCGAGCGAGCCGGCAACCAGCCTGCTAGCCGTGCGTCAGCCTGCCGTGAGACATCCGACGACATGACTTTTCCTGAAGCGGGGAAGAGAACCCCTTTGCTTTGGCCTACCTAGGGGTAATAACCCCGTCAGTAGTCCCCGAAGACTACAGGGGCCCACGTCTGCCGAACAGAGGGGAGCCGGCGGCTTCCTCCACGCGGTGTCCGCCTTTGGCATGAAGCCGAACGGCCAGCCGGGTCGACGGCCGCCCCTGATGCCTCGGGTTCCGACGCGCCACTCCGGGTCCCGGGCCAGCCCACCTCGCGCCATGCTGTGAGGACCCCGATCCTAAGTCATATGAATCCAGCCTGTAACACATCACATCACTTTGCAGCCTCACGCACGGTAAACTCCATGGCTGCAGCCTTACCTTTGCCGGGACCGTTTGCGACTTTTGGCTCACGTATGTGAATATGCCGCTAGCATTCAAACAACAAAGAACCCGGGCCAACATGAGTAGTCATAGAACCCAAATGGCACATCCGTACGAAAACAGGCATACGTAACGCAATAATGCAGGTGTCGGCCTCAAGCGTGTGTAGACGAGTCATAGCAAGCTACAAGGACTCCATTACGCCGTGGGAAATAAATGTCATCACTGCACGTAGACGAGTCGTAGAATGCTACGGGGACACCATTACACTACGAGACATTTCCCCGAAGGGACAGACACAACAACAAAGAAGGATACATGCCGGTCAATCAATGTGTTCGAACAAGTAGCAAGCTACCAAGGCTTGGTGGAAGCACAAATAGGCAGCTTCCCGTAAAGAGTACTACTAAATCCAGATGACTAGGTTTCGGATCCCATACATACTGTTGCACGTCACACGTACGCACGACATGCCCGGTATGCATAGATACAACTATGGCATCACAACATAACCATACAATAGCACAACTTGTATTTAAGAGGCTCAAAGGAGCCTTGCATAATATGTTCTTATAGATAGGGGTCACATGACCCGACACTCAAGTCATACAATCAAGTTCATACAAACCAAGCAGAAGCATAAAGTTGTTTGAGTACAGAGAGTTGAAAGTGTAAAAAGGCACATGGCCTGACTATCTACAGCCTGCCACAGGGCATAAGGTCGTAGCTGGGACACCAGCTATACGGTGTCGTCGACATCTAGGTAAAACCCACTTGATGGGTCGTGATTCTCATCTACAACATTTATTAAGCAAACATGAGTACAAACATACTCAGCAAGTCTTCAAACCAGAACTTGTCTATTCATGCTCATGTATCAATAAGGGGAGTGGTGGAGTTTATGCAGCAATGCCAGCTTTGACTCTTGGCTAACCTTTACTACACATATTAATTCATTGTTCAAATTTTAAATATTGCACACGAGTCCACTAACTCCACATCAATTCACCACCATGGATTCACTCCCGTCTCCTACGAGAGTGCCATCCACGGTACCCACACCTCTCTTGATATTTTTATGAGTATCCATTTAGTTGTCTATGAACAACATAAGTTCTCCAAGTAGTCCGTATCCGAGAACGCGACTATTCGAGTAGTTTCATACCCTGTAGGCGTGTACTTCTTCACACACGCTCTCTCCACTTATCGTTGTGTGCTCATAAAACCATGCACCTCGGCAACCTTCACGCGGAAACCCAACGAGGGAGTTGGCCACAACCGTCAATCACACAAGACCACTAGTCCAGGCTACCGCCTATTTGAGACTGAACCCGCACGGAAGTCTAGCCGAAGTTTCCGTTACAGCCCCAAACGATGTGCGCAGGGTTCCCAAGCCCACCATTCGGATGACCCTTTGTACACTATGCCACTACCTATCATGTCGTAACCCACCCCCAGGGTCTGCGCTACGCACGGCCTCCAGTATAAGATAAACACCAGAAACTACTTGCAATACCTAGACCAAGGAGTAAGCGATTGATAAGTCAAGAGGGGTCGAGTTACCGGAACCCAATGTTTGGTAGTAACTAGCCTTGGATCACAAACATAGAACTCAGTTCCTAAGAATGGTGCCCTCTATGTACTCCTACATAGCCTCTCACCACTACCTTTACCAAATCAGGTTCATCATTAAGCTTATCACATCAGAACAATACTGTTTCATTCTGGTTCATCACGTAGATGAATCAGACCTGACACAACTCTAAGTATAGCAGGCAAAGTGGGTAAAGCACATCATGGCTCAAGCATCTACCAAGTATGCTAGGTTGCAAGGTTTAGCTATTTACAGTGACAACGACAGGTCATGGAGAGGAATGGGTTCATCTACCACATATCATAGCAATTGAATGTCTGTCCTGATGCAATAAACAAGAGCAGGAGCAAGAGAATGGGATGTTATCGGAATGATCAATGGGGTTGCTTGCCTTGCTAGGAAGCGGGAATGTATTATCCTTCGTTGGAATACTCGGGGGTATCCTCCGAAGGAGGGCCTACCACAATGCAGATAAGCAACAATCAATACACGACAAGTGCAACAATATGATGCATGATCATGACATGGCAGCATCTATGGATGAGCTGATGCAACTATTAACCAAGTTAAATGAAGTAGTTTGGAATATAGGTTCAGAACCGTTCTCCATTTCATATTCTATATATTAACCTGTTACTAAATGTCAATGTTCACCTACATAGGTTGCTCTAACATGCATGATTACAACACCATTGGATTCATTGAATTTTTATGATAAATTTTCATATATAAATTATTTCAATCTAAGTTATAGATTAATTTCTATGAATTTTCTATGTTTTAACTAATTTCTGGAATTAATTTAATTCAGAAATTATATTACTGCTTCAGCATGACCTCAGCATGACGTTAGCTGGTCAACACACCATTGAGAGCTTAAACCTGACCAGTGCGGTCCACTGGTCAGTGATCCAGCCTATAACAGAAGCAATTAACCACTAATTATTGATTATTTAGGAAAGGGGTCCATTGGTGAGTGGGTCATTAACTTAATTAATTCAGTTAATTAATGTTCTTAAACTAATTCTAATTAAACAGGACCCGACCCCAATTGCCAGTGACCCAGGGGTCAAACCCCAGTAGTCAACACCGGCCAGACTCACCGGTGTTGAGCCGCCGGTAACTCCAGAGACGCCGGAGGGATCGGGTTACCTCCTCCAAGGACCATTTCACCGACGGAAGGCACCAGGCGAACCTATGCTCATGCGACACCTCTCAAAGGCATGAGACACCTCTCAGAGGCTGAGACGGCCGAAATCGACGCCGGCGATGAGCTCGACGGTTGCCGAAGCTCGGGTGAGCACAGGTTCGTCGATCTAGGGCGCAAAAGGACCGGAGCTTGGCACCTACGGCTTCTACGTGGCCCCACGAGCTCGGTGTTGGCCTTAGAAGGACCAGCTGGTCACCGGAGCAACACCGACGACGAGTTCGTGTGGCAGGGCACTTTGGCCATTGACGTAATCGAGGCCTACAGAGGGGGAAACGACTAGGGAAGAGAGGGGATCGATCCGGGGCTCATTGCGGTCTTAGAGCCGTCGAAAGCGCGCTTGGGGAAGACTTGCAGCGGTGGATCGTTGGCGGGAGATTGTTGGGACCGAGGAGGAAGAAGGGGTTGGGGCATCGCTCCAGGGCTTCTGGCGGCACGTGGCTCGGTGCAGAGGTCGGGGACGATGAGGCAGAGCTTCTGGCAGGCTCAGGAAGGCGCGGGAGCGGCTGCAGCTATGGCGGCACGCGAGCAGAGGTGACTGCCATGGCAGAGCAGAGGAGAGGGAAGAGGCAGGAGGTGAATGAGCGAGAGAGAGAGCGATGAGGACGACAACGGCGTCCTCATCCGGTCGCCAGCGCGACGGGGGATGTAGGCGCGTAGGGAGCTGCGTGGCAGCTCCGACATGAGCGCACGGCGATCATGCGCTCGTCTTCTGGTGCCAGGAGGACGAAGGTGGTGCTGGGCTAGTAGGTGAGCTTCCTCCTTTTTTAAAATTCTAGTTTTTGTTTTCTTTTGTGACTTTTGTTTTATTTTTTTATTTAGGCACAAATGTCAGGCACAAAATATCCCAAATATTTTATAGAACTTAGTTTGAATATTTCAAACCTCTATAAAAAGTTTCAGAATATTTTGAATACTGAAATAATTATAATGCTTTATTTGGCATTTTTAGTAGTTTTAATATTTATTTTTGAATTGCTATAAATATTCAAATATTGAGAATGACCCCTGATATATTGATGTCCACATTTATCAGACATAGGGGACATTTTTTATGGGCATTTTGGATTTGTTATTTTTTCACAACTAGTGAATTTGTTTGATTCAGGTGAGGTGTTAAGGTTTCTATTAATCCCCATTTCAGGTTGATGCAAAAGGTGAAACATGATGCACACACATGTTGACCTAAGTAACCTACTAGGGATGTGACACACGCGGTGAGTAATGATGCCATGGGGCCCACGCACACGGGCAGACGGGTCGTCGCCCTAGACCTAGACTGCCAGGCCGCGGGCTTAGCCCAGTAGGCCTCGGAGCACAGGCCGAGGTCTTCTGCACCCTGACGCAGCGGTTGCGGCCTAGGGTGCCCACGCATGCGCGGAAATCCCGAGGGAGTGGGCGCAGTTAATCCGCACCTCCCCCGGTCGTGGCCTCTTGGTTTTAGAAGGGAGAGAGGGCGAGGGGCGAAGATAACCGTGCCCCATTTGCCACATCAGTTTTCTTCTTCTTCATCTTCTCAGCTTACCCACGCGCTGCCGCTCTTCTTTCTCGCTGCTCCACCCGCTCGCCTTCTCGCGCAACCCCGACGTTGCAATGGCCAAAGGTCGCTCGGGGAGCTAGGCTGGCACCATCATCACGGAGGCCACCACCGCGGAGCTCCGCCGCGCTCGCATGTTGTCGTTGGTGGTGCGCATGGTCGCCCGCATGCCCGGTGACGTTGTGGTGCCCGAGATGCAAGCGGGGGAGCATGTCGTTTTTGTGAGCCACTTCTCGCGCGGGTTCGGGCTGCCGGTTAGTCTCTTCTTTCACCTGATGTTGGATACATTCGACCCCCAGCCGCACCACCTCGGCCCCAACGCCATCCTCTACACTGCGGGCATCGTGATGCTGTGCGAGGGCTATTTGGGGATGCTCCCCTTCGTGGATCTCTTCAAGAAGCTCTTCTACCTCAAGGCGTTGAGGAACAACGAGGAGTTGTTAGTCGTCGGTGGAAGGGTGGTGTGTTGCCGCGGCTCGCGCTTCCCGCATGTCAGCCTGATCGACTCCGTCAACGGTTGGCACCGGACGTTCTTATACGTGAAGAATGCTAACCCACAATGGGACTACATTCGGCTGCTGGCATATGTCAACGTCCCGTCCTCCGGCACGAACTGGTCGTGGACCTCCCTCGAAGAGCTGGGTCGGCTCGTGGAGCTGAGGAGCGGGGAAGGGCTGGTTGCCGCGGACCTGGTGGTCGCCTTCATTGCACGCCGGGTGCTGTCTCTCCAGCTGAGGCCGCACCAGATCTGTGACATGTCTGGCCGCCGGGACCCCTGCCAGCTGACGACCATCGACCTGACGCCAACACAGGTGGCAAAGCGGGTGAATGCCATCATGACCTTTCGACTCGCGCCAGTGACGTGGATCTTCGGCAAGGAGCCGTACGACCAGCACCACCAGGCACCCCTGGTATGTTCCGTCGTGGCGACCTTTCTTTTCCGAACCCATCCGACCGGCTCCCGATCTTACTTTCTATGCTGACCGTAGTTGTTCGTGCGACAGAACACGCCGGACGGCCCGCACCCCTAGATCTTCGAGGCGAAGCACGCCAAGTCCGACTCGGAGGACTACGAGCAAGGAGGCGTGCCCGAAGAGGGGGTCGACTCCTCGGGGGAGGCCCAGGCGGCGGCCGACCCAGGAGCCAGAGGGCCCAGCGCATCCGGTGAGTTTCCCCTCGGCCCCGCGGTCAGGGATTGGACCGACGATGACGACGACGATGACGATAACGATGTTCAGATCCTGAACGCGGCTCCCTCGAGTTCAGTTGGGCTCGCGTGGGCGGAACGAGGAGCAGCAGGCGCGTGCCTCGACGGTCGGGACCTCCAGCCGGGGGAAGAGGCCGGCTCAGGAGAAGCCAGCGGCCCAGCCGCTGGCTCGCAAGTGGGTGAAGGCAGCCACGTCGAAACCACCGTAGCACCAGGTGGGCTCTACCCATCGTCACTGGGTAAGTGTTCTATCTCCTGTGTGGGTTTCTCTCTAGGTCCACCCGGTAGGTGTTTGAATCCTTTCTGCCCTAGGGACCCCATCGAGCTCCATGACATGGAGTCGACAGCCGACCCGGTGAAGGCCTCTATCCGGCTAGTCCGTGAGCAGGCGGCCACTCAGCGCGAGAAGAAGAGGAGACTCTGGAGCTACGAGCCTCGAAGTCTAGAGACCTGGGTGGGTCCTCACGCTCCGGGGCCTCGAGCGGTGGGAGGCGGAGGGGGTCCGAACACCCCGCGCGAGCATTGGACTTGGCGGCGGAGTCGACTCGTATGTCGAGCCCCTCGTCGAGCAAGCCGCGACGGGCGGCCACGAAGCCGGCCGTGCCTCCGCCTGCGTAGGAACGACTCGACCGGGGGCGGCAGCCATGGAGCCGGCCCACGATGAGACCCAACCGGTGGTGCCAAATGCGATGCCGCGTGCTGCCGAGCTGGCACAGGTCAAAGTGCCAGAGGCCCCGGCGGCGGAGGCGGCACCGGAGGTGCTGGTCGTGGAGACAGAGACGCCAGAGGCCCCGGCAGCGGAGGCAGCACTGGGGATGCTGGTCGTGGAGACAGAGACGCTAGCCGCCGCGATCGTCGCACCGAGCCGATCGGAGGGGGAGGCGGCATTGGCGCCGAACGAGGGACAATCGGGAGCCGATTCCTGCACCCTCGACATTCTCAACCCTCCCCCGGTGGCCGGTACGGCAAGGAGAGTCGTCCCCAGAGGTCCATGCTAGACGTGATCCGGGACTAGGTGGCGCTCGTGCGCATCCCCATTATCCCACCCCCGGTGGTAGGCGGCCCGGTCCCGGCATTTGGGAAGTTGGGCAACATCATGGCACGGTGTCGCGAGGAGCTGGCCTAGTTCACGGAGGCGGCCGACAACACCCTGCAACGTACGCGGACCCACTGGGTATAGCCCCCGAGATGCGGGCTGGCTGACCGGCTGTAGGGCAGCTGGGCCGGATCTCTTCGTGCATACTCTGACTTTGGTTTCCTGTGGTAGGTGGGGAATGCCCGGTGGCAGGAGCTGTTTGAGGAGGCGGTCGCCATCCAGAACCGCGGCAAGCATGGCTTTTACCGGTTGGAGGAGGAGCTGACAAGGGTCTGAGGTATGCTTGATCAAGTGGGGGCATGTAGCCCCAGGGAGGCGGGCCGGCTGCTTGGCAGCTGGGCCAGGTCTGAAATATTTTAACCAATGCCGGCTTTATTTCACAGGGGAGCTGACCATCCTCTAGGGGGAGAAGGCCGAGGCGGTCTCCGAGTGGGACCGGCTGACGCAGAGCGTCCAGGCGATCACCCTAGAAAGGGACTGGTTGGGCGCCCTGCTGCTGGATGGGAAGGCGGCTCAAGACCTCCTGAAGGACGATGTGGCACAGGAGGTGGTGGCCAAGTAAAGTCCTCCAAGGAGGCGGCTGACGCCGCCCAATGGAGAACCGGATGATCCATCTTGAGTGCAGCATGGAGCAGCTGAAGACGAACGGCAAGGAGGTCATTGTCGCCCTGTGGCCGGGTCGAGGGGCTCCGAAGAGCCGCGTGGGGATGTGGCTAGAGAATGCCGTGGCCCGGCCCGAGGTCTGGAAGGCGTCCACAGCTCGAGCCGGCACACAAATGGCGCTCCGGTTCGTGACGTCATGGTACCGTGGCGTCGACTTGGGTCGGCTGGCCACCATGCGGGATGAGCCGCAGGAGGAGCGGGTGGCACATGAGACTGCCTTAGTCCATCGGGCCAACAAGCTTGCCTCATATATTGACCCAGACGAGCTCCTTCTGGCCCTCGGCGAGGATGGCGAGCCAGTCGCCGAGGATTCCTTCGGCAACCTACAAGGTCCGGAGGACGAGGAGGTCGCCGATGAGAGGACCGACTCTAGCACCGATAGCGGCGGCCAGACGGCGGGAACCATGGAAGCTGACCCAAAGGCCCTAGCCTCTTCCGGTCCACACGTCCACCGGGAACCTATGGCCCGTGGCCTTCTCAAGTTTTTATCAGTTTGTACTTCGATTATTGAATGTGTTGTTATCATGTGTGCCGGCTCGACCTTATCCCCGGTTCCGTCTGCACTTCCCCTTTTCCCCTTTGGCTTTGGCCCCGCCTGCCCGTCAGCCGGGAGTCGGTCTATGGCTGGGTCGGGGCGTCCGCCTTGAGGGAGCCAGTTTGAGTTTAGGAACAGTGAGGGATTTTCCGGTAAGGTAAGCGACAGAGGCGAGAAAGTGGTTTGGCTAGAAATTCCTCTAATAATTATGGTAATTCATAAAACAATTCTTATGGAAATTATAATAAGATGCCCTCTGATCTTGAGATTGATTCTTTAAAAATTAGATCTATTCGACCCAAGCATGATATTAATGAGTCTTTAAAAGCTATGAGAATTTCTATTGATGAGTGTAAGGAAAGAACCGGTAGAATACGTGCTAAGCGTGAATGGCTTGAAAAAGTGTGTTCTCGTGATAATATTGATGAAGATCTTAAAGTGATTGATGTGACTCTTGCTGAATCTTTGTTTTCCTATGTTAATCTTCATAAAGATGGGGCTGGAGATGAGTCAACTTTAGTTAAAAGGAGTCCCAATGATTCGGAGTTTATATATCTTGCTAATAAAAGTGGGATTGAAGAGGTCAAAACTTCAAATAGCAATGAACCCACTCTTTTGGATTTCAAGGACATTAATCATGATAGCTCCTCTTTGATTGATTGTATATCCTTGTTGCAATCCATGTTGAATTCTCCTCGTGCTTATAAAAAAAACCAAAGCTTTTACTAAACATATCGTTGATGCTATGATGAAAGCTTTTGAAGAAAAACTTGAGTTGTAAGTTTCTATAACTAGAAAGCTATATGATGAGTGGGAACTGTTGGGGATATAACCCCGTGATAAGACCCTCCCAGGAGGGCCCGGGTCATACCTGGCGGCTCATTAGCGTAAGGGCTGGAAGAGGAAGGATGGGCTACATGGCGGCTCACCAGATGGGCCGTGACGGAGGCCCAGAGTCAGGAAGAAGATGCAAGACTTAGGTGCGTAAGCCGCCACGAGACAGCCTGCCAGAAGTCGGTTAGACAGGCTTAGAGACAAAGTCAGATACATTGTAAGAGTCGGTATCAGACTTGTGTAACCCGTGGTCTTGGCCTCCTATATAAAGGCGAGACCCAGGACGGCTTAGATAGAATCCAACAGATCGAAAGCTAGGTCAAGCGAATATGCTCCCATGTAATAGATACACCAATCAATATAGACAAAGCAGGACATGGGCTTTTACCTCATCTTGAGGGGCCAAACCTGGGTAAATCTGTGTCTTTTGTCCCGTCCAACCCCTTTGAGTCCACAGCCTTAGCGATGGCCTCGAATCTAAGTCTTCAGACATCTGCCGTGATAAATCCACGATAGTTTGCGCCCACCATGGGTCTAGCGTGTGGTGGTGTTGAGTTCTCAAAGGTCTTTCTCTCAGGGATCAAAGGATACGCCGTTAGCTTGATGATCAAGAGCCGCCACGGCCAGCTCTACATCGATGACTCAGGATGGGGGCCTGAAGCTGACTCAGGTGAGTACGGCCATCGGGTTCCCATTGGCAAGATGCACATTTTCATCGGCAAGCTGGATGGATCTGCACCCAGGTCGGACATCTGCACCAACATCGTCGAGCCGGCCCGGCACGCGACACCCGCCCATGTTCAACCGGGGCAGAAGAGCATCTTTGTTGGCTTCACACAGGACAGCGGTGACTCCTTGTCGGGAGAAACCTTGGCTTTTTCAAATGAAGTATCTTCCAGCGAGGATGGGGAATCGATCTATCAACTTCATGACGGCAGGTTAAGGGGCTATGTCGATGGTTACAGTATTTCGGAGCCTTATGACCTGCCGAACCGGGTCACCGTGTTCATGGAAGGCCTGGCGCCGGCTTCCAATGGTGCGACATCCAAAGCGGCAGCTGGAGCGGCTCCCCCTGATGTGGAGCCTCCTAAGGCATCGACATAGGTTCTACTGGACGTCATGGAGGAGCTGGCGGCTTTGATGGCCACGGAGGTGACGGCTGAGAATCAAGCAAAGCGTAACGCCGAGGTCAACCGGATCAAGGGATAGATGGATCAGGCCCAGGAGGATATTAACGCGATGCAAGCCCAGATGAATGCTGAGTCGGAGTATTTTAGGGAGGAGGCTCTCCATTTTGATCTGGACCAGCGAGCGTTAGAGGCGGTTCAGCGTAGAAGGACTCAAATTGGTTTACCAATTTGTCACACCATGTGTTCGTAGCACATTGTTATGTTTGGGTTTATAAAATTTGGAGCCAACTAAAACTTTTTGTATGTGCTTGTGCTTGCTTGCTATGTTGTTTGCTTGCTTGATGATTGTGTTTTATGGCACTACAAGGTTCTATTCCACTTCATATTCATCTTCCTTGTTCCAAACCTCTTGCCTAATGATCCTGCCATGTGAAAAGTGCCCAAAACTATTTTTATCAAATTTTATTTTAACCAAAAATGATTTGTTCAAATTAGGTTTTCAAAAGCCCCTGAAATGAGGTTTGCATTGCAAATCTTCAAATTAGGTGGACCCTTCTTTTCCAAAGGCTTTATTCAAACCTACTATATACATGACTTCCAAAACTACCAAATATTATTTTTAATGATTATCTTTACATTTTATTTAAAGGCTTTTTCTTAAGGCCACAAATGGTTTTTCCTAGGGAAAAATTATTTAAATAATTTGAATATATTTTTAGTATTGTTTTATTTTAAAACCTATATTTGGGCACCTTTTTGCCTCTGTTAATTTATTTCCAAAATATTCTTAACGACAAAACCCTAGGAGAATATTTTTAGTACGACATTGGGCATTTACCGGAATAGATCAGCATTTTTAGTAAGTAGTTGAGTGCTCTATTTTTGTGTGTTGCTTATTTTGATCACTTTACTTCGCGACGATAGATTGCGCTGTTGACGAAGAAGTTGGACCCAAAGACTTCGAAGACCCTGGAGACTTTGTGGATTCAGGCAAGCAGCCCTTTGACCATGATGAGAAACCATTTTCATTGCATGTCATATAGCACTTTACCTTCATCATATTTGATCATGTGATGTGGTGATCCCCTTTCGGTGGGATGCCTCCGTTACTTTTCCTTTGACACTTGCATCATGCATGACCCTACCACCTTATGAGGGTTATGCGGGTGGGAGTAGATAGGATGCTAGTAGATGCTACGCAAAAGGGATGGGATCTATGCATAGTCATGGAAAGAAAGAGATGATTTCAAAGACTTCTCGAAAACCCCGTCGGGTGCCACTAGTGCCCAAGGGAGATGCTGACGAGATGGGTGACCACTTGAGAAAGAAGTGTTGTGCTGGAGCAAGATGAGGATGTGTTTGCGAAAACGGAGGGTTTAAGATTTGTCGATCGTCCCAACCTTACATGCGCAACCACGACACCCCTTATGGGATGGGGCTTTGTTGATTACCTTCGTGGGTACTAGCAAGGAGCCTGCATTACTAGTGGCAGGAGTGGCGTGGTCACTCTCGATACGGGGTCGTACCAGTATGTACGATCATGCACTGTCTTCACAGGCACCTGGCACACCGTTGGTCCCCTCATGGATGGTACGATTAGAGTGAGGCTCGTGTGATGTACATCATGAGGGCTGGGTACCAATCGAGTGGAATCTTTGTTTAGTATCGCTGGGGGAAAGGCATTGTTCGGGTGCTTACCTCGGGTATGTTATATACCGCGACTCGTGGATGACACGAAAGTTCCACGAGTCTTGTGGGTAAAGTGTGCAACCTCTGCAGAGTGTAAAGCTATTTGAATAGCCATGTCCACGGTCAAGCACAATTGGGTGTTGCTGCTTATTTCACGTCCGGATGTTTTCATAAACCTTTGTGTGAGTATGGGTGTGGTGGTGACAAGGGGCCACATGAGCTAAGTCCGATGACTTAGCGTGAGGACTGAACTAAGTCCGATGACTTAGCGTGATGGGTGAACATGAGATGTTCAACCAATACTTATGATGATATCTGTAATTTGTTCACATGGATACCTGCTAGTTGTTGATGCATGCTTACAAGTCTCTTGATCATGTCATTTGCATACAAAATTAGCTTTCCGCAAATTTACCTACTTAGTGCTTACCCTACATCATTGTTACCTCGTTCCACACTTGGGTTGCTTGCGAGTACATTCAAAGTACTCATTGGCTTGCCACTCGTTATTTAATTTGCCAGGCATGGAAGAACATGAGTATGTTGAAGAGTTTGTTGGGGACGAACATGCGAACTAGGACGCTTCCCAGTCAGAATGCGTGTAGGTTAAGGCAGATGGCATGGGTTCACGCTTTCGACCAAGTTTTCCGCTGTTTGTTCTATTTTAAGTGTTTGGCCCGTGTGGCCCTATCTATGTAATACTAAGACCTTCATGGTCATTATTTGTGTAAGACGTTTAGTGTGGATGTAAGACTCTTGTTATTCAGCTTCTGTGTGTTCAGTGAGCATTGATCTCTGGGATCACTGTACACGTGCATGCGGTGATCACGACTTATGAGTCGGGGTCCCCACACAATTCAACCTCGGAATCTTTTCAATACTCCGGGACCCGGGCCAAGTACGCCGCCATTGGTGACCCGATGATGGAGGCGCCGCGGCAGTTAGACCTACCGCGGAGGAGCAGACCTTTATCGCGTCACATCGTGACGCCGCCTGGCCATTACTCAAATCCGATGGAAAATATGACTGCTAAGTTTGAGGCTCTCCCTTTGGCCAAAGGAACACCATTTGCTGAAGAGGCGAGGACTGGGATTATCCTGTTTCAGACAGCGGTGGCTCAGCAAGAAAGGTACACGCAGAGCCGGAGCTGGGTGCACTCCATGCCGGTTCAGAGCCGTAGCTACAGCCGGCGGATTGAGTCGCCCGCGGTCTCTAGCGGTGAGCAGAGTCGGAACCCTCCCAATAGCAACCCGCCTGAGATGGATATTTAGGGGCTATGGATAGGGGCTGGGCTCAGCAAGGATCAACACCGGTGACGGATTATCCGGAGGTCCCTAAGCTGGCACCAGCAACACCTGTTAGCATCTCATCCATGGGGTTTGGTGTTCAGTGTCTTGTAGCAGATCTGAGGATTGTGCGCCTACCCATGGACTTTAAGGGGCCACGGAAGGTGCCCAATGACACGGTGGATCTGGCCCCACAGGCCTGGATTGAAAGCTATGAGCTTGCTATGGAGATTCTAGAGGTCCATGAAGCCGTTTGTGCGAAATACTTCGTCATGATGTTGGAAGGACCGGCCCGCACTTGTTTAAAAGGGTTGCCACCAAATACAATCACATCGTGGGCCGAGTTGAAAGCACGCTTCATCAAGAATTTCAAAGGAACTTGCAAGCAGCCGACGACGATTGTGGATCTGGATCTTTGTGCGCAGCAGGAAGGTGAGTCGGCCCATCATTGGGTGCGGTGGGTCTCGACAGTGATCCACTCATCTGAGAATATTTTGGCATCTCAGACGGTTCTAATCTTGGAAACGAACTGTTGTTTTGTGCCCCTGAAACAGAAACTCGGGCAGTTGAAGCATTCTTGTCAGGATATGGGTGAGCTCATGACGGCTCTCACCAAGTATGCGGATTCAGATACCACTAAGGACCCAGACTCCGATGACGAGAAGTCAGGACAGGGTAAAAAGGACGGAAATGGTAAGAACCAGTAGGGAGGTGCTGGGAACGGCAGCCAAGGCAAGCGGAAGAACCCGGATGGCGGGTCAGAATTTGTGGCGAACACCAACACACAACCGTCCAGGAACAATCGCCCTAGGGGCAACAGGAACTTCAGGCCGCCGTTTGACAGGAATGGGGCACCTGTATCCCCCACGCCCTACACCTTAGAAGACGCACTAAACAAACCTTGCCCGACACATAGCCGACCGGACAAGGAGTCCACCCACACTTGGAAGGATTGCAGTGTCATGCGTGTGTTTTGGGAGCAAAGCCTTCGTCAAAATCATAACAGTGGTAACGGCCCGTCAGGAGGTTCAGGACCGGGCGGCTTAGGTGTCGGCTTTGGTGCTTGCTGGCCAGGTTCAGGTCATCAAGATCAAAGCAGTCAGAATCGGGGAAACTAGGGAAGTCGTCAACAGCAGAGCAATGGTGGTCAGCAACAAAATAAACACTCAGGATATCAGAGCAACCGGAAACAACTTAGTGGGGTATAGTATAATGTCTTCACGGCAAGCCTGGATAAGCAGGAACAGAAGCTGCATAAGAGGGCGGTCTATGCGGCCACGCCGGCTCTCCGATGATACCTAAAATGGTCAGAGTACCCGATTACGTGGAGCCGGGAGAATCACCCACCAAGGGTCGACAATCCAGGTCACTTAGCTCTGGTGGTCGCTCCTCAGGTTGGAGGGTACAAATTCACAAAAGTACTCATGGACGGTGGTAGCAGTATCAACATCTTATACTATGACACCTTCAAGCGTATGGATTTAACCGACAAGGCTCTTAAGCCGTCGTCGACCGTTTTCCATGGAGTGGTGCCAGCAAAGTCAGCTTACCCGGTGGGAAAGATTGCTTTGGAAGTGGCGTTTGGGGATGAGTATAACTATAGGGTGGAGACCTTGTGGTTTGAGGTGGTAAAGATTAAGAGCCCATATCATGCTCTGTTTGGCCGGCCGGCTTTTGCAAAGTTTATGGCTAGGCCCTATTATGTTTATCTGCAGCTCAAGATGCCGACTCTTAATGGAACAATCACGGTCCATGGTGATCGGAAGGTAACCATCGAGTCTGATGAAGGAGATGCGGCTTATGCGGAATCAAGCTGGGCAGAAGCAGAGCTTAAGTTCTATAAGGATAACGTTGACCCGGCAAATATGGCACCGTTGAAGAAGCCCAGTACAAAGTATGATCCGCCTTTGAAGTTTGCGGCTGATGACACGAAGCTGGTGGATTTTACACCGGGTGACTCATCCAAGCAGTTCGCTATTGGAGCTAACATGGATCCCGCATAGGAAAGTGCGTTCATCGAATTCATGTGTGAGAATCAGGACATCTTTGCATGGAAGCCGTCTGACATGCCAGGTGTACCGAGAGAATTTGCTGAGAACCACCTTAATGTAGATCCTAAGTTTAAGCCGATTAAGCAATTCCTTCATCGTTTCAACGAGGACTGGCGTAAAGCAATTGGAGAAGAGGTAGCCTGGCTCTTAGCAGGAGGGTTCATTGTGGAGGTATTTCACCCGGAGTGGTTAGCCAACCCTGTGCTGGTACTCAAGAAGAACGACACATGGCGTATGTGTATAGACTAAACAGATCTTAACAATGTTCATGCCTATGTGGACGGCATTGTGGTTAAATCAAGATAGAAGGAGATGTTGTTGGATGACCTGAAGGAAACGTTCGATAACTTACGGGTCTATAAGATGATGCTTAACCCAGCTAAATGTGTATTTGGAGTTTCTACAGGTAAGCTTCTGGGTTTCTTGGTTTTAGAGCGAGGTATGGAAGCCACCCCGGACAAGATAAAGGCCATCACATCACTAGCCAAGCCGCCGAGCGTCAATGATGTATAGCGCTTGGCGGGTCATATTGCCGCTTTAAGCCGCTTCATCAGCCACCTGGGGGAGAAGGCTATTCCTCTATACCAGATGATGTAAAAGACAGATGGCTTTGTGTGGACTATGGCTGCAGATGAAGCTCTTGAAGCGCTTAAAACAGCTAGATGAGCCGCCGATCTTAGCCGCTCCGGCTGAGAAGGAACCCCTACTCCTTTATGTGGTGGCTAATAATTGGGCGGTTAGTGATGCGATTGTTGTGCAGAGTAAGGAGGCGGGGAAAGAGTATCCGGTCCGGAGGCCGGTCTATTATGTCAGTGAGGTGCTTATCGAATCAAAGCAAAGATATCCACACTGGCAGAAGCTAATATTTGGGGTGTTCATGGCGAATCGTAAGCTGAAGCATTATTTCCTTGGACATCAGATCACAGTGGTTAGTTCTTCTCCGTTAGGAGACATAATACAAAATCGAGAAGCCACTAGTAGAATTGCTAAGTGGGCACTGGAGCTTGGGCCTCTAAATTTGAAGTATGTGCCTCGCACAGCCGTGAAGTCTCAGGCATTGGTGGATTTCCTAAACGACTGGACGGAGTGTCAGTCGCCGGAGGAAAAGCCGGACAATACATACTGGACAATTTACTTTGATGGGACCAGACGGTTGGAGGGATCGGGTGCTGGAGTTGTCTTAACCTCTCCCAAAGGTGATAAGTTTTGTTATGTATTAAGGCTGATGTTTCCTTGCACAAACAATGCAGCTGAGTATGAAGCTTTGCTTCACGGATGTGGCCAAGGAGATGAACCTTAGCCAGGTTAGGTGCCTCGGCGACTCTGATCTTGTGGCACAACAGGTGTCAGCCACATGGGATTCCAAGTACCCGTGGATGGCGGCTTATCGGCAAGAGGTAGATATCGTTGCTAGTCATTTCAAGGGTTATCAGGTAGACAATATCGATCGTCGCAAGAACGAGGCGACAGATGCGTTATCGAGGCTGGGCTCTCAGTGTAAGCCAGTGACGCCTAATGTTTTCTTGGATGTGCTTTATCATCTGTCTATTAAGCTACCATCAGAAGAGGATCTGGCTATACCTGACCCGAAGGGGCAACTAGTGGCGGCTTTGCATGCTATTCCAGACTATATGTTGGCATATCTGGCATACCTGACCCAGGGTGAGTTTCCCGAAGATGAGACTCTGGCACGATAGATAGTGAGACGTTCTAAGTCCATGACCATCATTGGAGGGGAATTACACAAGTGCAGCGTCAACGGCGTCTTCCAGCGTTGTGTCTCACCGAAGGAAGGCAGCGAAATCTTATAGAAATACATGCTGGTGATTGTGGACATCACGCCGGATCAAAATCTTTAGTGGCCAAGGCCTTCCGACATGGTTTCTTCTGGTTGACGGCTCATAAAGACGCGGAGGATCTAGTTGCTAAGTGCGACGGGTGCCAGTAGTTCGAAAGACGTGCTCATGTGCCAGCTCATGAATTACTTGGCCGTTTGATGTCCGGGGACTTGACATGGTTGGACCTTTCAAACGGTCTAAGGATAAAAGACCCACCTTTTGGTGGCAGTAGACAAGTTCAACAAGTGGGTGGAGGCTGAGCCGGTCAGTAAGTGTGATGCAGCCATGGCGGTTCAGTTTGTCAAGAAGTTGATCTACCAGTTTGGATATCCTCATAGAATTATTACGGATAACGACACAAATTTTTCCAAGGGGGCTATGAAGGTGTTCTGTGAAAGCGAACACATCCGGCTTGATGTTTCGGCTGTTGCTCATCCTCAGTCCAACAGCCAGGCAGAACGGGGAAATCAGGAAGTCTTGATTGGTATCAAGCCCAGGATCATGGTTTCTTTACAGATAACGCAGGGTTGTTGGGTAGAAGAACTACCATCCGCCCTTTGGAGCATCAATACTACGCCAAACAGGTCGACGGTTAAACCCCTTTGTTCATGGTTTACGGTGCGGAGGACGTGCTACCGAGTGACATACGTCATGATTCACCGCGGGTGGCGGCTTATGTGGAAGCTGACAATGGGGAGGCACGTCAAGAAGCATTGGATGCGTTGGATGAAGCACGCGATCTTGCAGCAGCTCGGTCGGCGATTTATTAATAGGACATGCGTCACTACCATAGCCCCAGGGTCAAGACCCGGACGTTCCAAGAAGGCGACTTGGTGTTACGTTTGATTCAAGATCAGACAGATGCGCACAAGTTATCACTACCATGGGAGGGACCTTTCGTGGTTAGCAGGAATCTAAACAATGGGTCTTATTATCTCATCGACGTGCGAGAGGAATCACGTACCTCCGGGCAGGAGACTCATCGACCGTGGAACATCGCTCATCTACGACCTTACTATACTTGAGTCATCGACTATTACTTTTGTACATACATATTTTCTTGTATTTATACTCATATAATGAAGTTGGCATCCCAGCAAGACTGGGCCTCTGCCATTTTTTGTCTTTTGCATTATAGATTTTGTGCAAAGATGGACACCTCCATATGGTCACTTGGGGGCTTCCAACCCACCAGGTTTAGCTTGCTCACCCTTTTGATCGACTCTTCAGCCAAAATAGCACCATCATGCAACGACTTACAAACCGGCAGCCCAAGAGATGATGTTGTGCAAGATGGCGAGAGGCTTAAGGTCACCCAAGAGGACGAGCCGCCACGTTGTGAGCCGTTCAAACATGGGTGCATCATTTTCCGGATGAAAGATTTAAAGTTACTCAAGAAGGCGAGCCGCCATATTGCGAGCCGTTCAAACATGGTTGCCTTACCTTATCGGTGTAAGATCTCAAGTCACTCAAGAGGGCGAGCCGCCATGATTTGAGCCGTTCAAACATGGGTGCCAAGACGCTCAAGAGGACGAGTTGCCATGATGCGAGCCGCTCAAACATGGGTGCCATGGGAGCCAAAGAGGATGAGCTGCTAGGATGCGAGCCGTTCAAACATAGGTCCCATGTGCCAAGATGATTCATGGACCAGTGCAAGGCGCCATAGTGGGTGAAGGCTACCCCACACTTTGGAAGAATCTGTCAGGACCCCGATCCTAAGTCATATGATTCCAAACTGTAACAAGTCAAATCACTTTGTGGCCTCACGCACGGTAAGCTCCCCGGTTGCAGCCTTACCTTGCCCGACACCGTTTGCGTCTTTTGGCACACGTATGTGATCATGTCGCTGGCAATCACACAACAGAGAACCCGGGCCGACATGACTAGTCATAGAACCCAAGTGGTACATCCGTACGGAAACAGGCATACTTAACCCAGAAATGCAGGTGTCAATCTCAAGCGTGTCTAGACGAGTCGTAGTAGGCTATAGGGACTCCATTACACCGCGAGACATTTCCCCGAGGGGACAGACACAACAACAAAGAAGGATACATGCCGGTCAACCAATATGTCCGGAGCAATAGCAAGCTACCAGGACTCGATGGAAGCACAAAGGGGCAGTTTCCCGTAAAGATCACTACTAAAGGCACACGACTAGGTGTCGGATCCCATACATACCGTTGCATGTCACACGTACGCACGACATGCCCGATATGCATAGATACAACTATGGCATCACAACATAACCATACCTTAATATAACTTTTATTTAGAAGAATCAGAAGAGTCTAGCATAATATGTTCTTACAGGCAGGGGTCTCATGACCCATCACACAAGTCATACAAACAAGTTCATACAAGCCAGCAGAAACTTAAGCTGTCTGAGACCAGACAGTGAAATGTAAAAGAGGCACATGGCCTGACTATCTAGAGCCCGCCACATGGGCAAGATCGTAGCTGGGACACCAGCTATTCGGCATCGTCAACTTCTAGAAAGAACCCACCTGATGGGTCCTGGTTCTCGTTTGTAACATTTATTAAGCAAGGATGAGTACAAACGTACTCAGCAAGTCTTTAAATCAGACCTAGTCTATTCATGCTCATGTATCAATAAGGAAGAGGTGGAGTTTATGCAGAAAGCCACCTTTTGACTCATGGCTAACCTACACTAATCTATGTTATTCTTTCGTTAACATTTTAGTTATCGCACACGAGTCCACTAACTCCACATCAATACACCACCATGGACTCACTTCCATCTCCAATGGGAGTGCCATCCATGGTACTCACACTTGTCTTGATATTTTTATGAGTATCCATTTGATTATCTATGAACAGTATAAGATCTCCAAGTAGTCCATATCCGAGGACGCGTCTATTCGAATAGTTTCATAACCCTGCAGGGGTGTACCTCTTCACATACGCTCTCGCCACTTATCAATGTGTGCTCTTTAAACTGTGCACCTCGGCAACCTTCAAGCGAAAGCCCAGCAAGGGAGTCGGCCACGACCGTCAATCGCATAAGACCACTAGTCCAGGGTACCCCCTATTTGAGACCGAACCCGCACGGAAGTCCGGCCGAAGTTTCCGCAACGGCCCCAAACGATGTGCGCAGGGTTCCCAAGCCCACCATTCGGGTGACCCTCAGTACACTATGCCACTGCCTACCGCGTCATAACCCACCCCTAGGGTCAACGCTACGCACGGCCTCCAGCATGCTATAAACACCAGAAACTACTTGCAATACCTGGACCAAGGACTAGGCGAATGATAAGTCGAGCGGGGTCATATTTCAAGGCCTAGCATGTGGTAGTATGTAGCCTTGGATAACAAACACGGAACTCAGTTCCTATGAACGGTCCCGATGAGACAACCCGCTATGTACTCCTACATAGCCTCTCATCGCTACCTTTACCAAATCTAATTCATCTTGATCATATCACATTAGGGCCACATTGTTTCACTTCAGTTCATCACCTTGATGAAACAAATCTGACAATACTCTAAGCATAGCAAGCAAAGAAGGCAAGGTAAGCTAAGCACATCATGGCACAAGCATCTACCAGGTATGCTAGGTTGCAAGGTTTAGCTATTTACTGTGACAACATAAGCTCATGCAAAAGAATAGGTTCATCTACCATGTATGGCTGACATGTGATCAACGTCCTAATGCAATAAACAAGAGCAGGAGCGAGAGAGTGGGATATTATCGGAATGATCAATGGGGGTTGCTTGCCTTGTAGAGTTGCGGACGAGGTCTCTCCTTCGTCGGGATACTCAAGAGTATCTTCCGGATGAGGCCCTACCGCAACACAGATAACAAAATTCAATACACGCAAATGCAACAATATGATGCATGATCATGGAACAGTATCATGTATGGATGAGTTAATGCAGCTAGTGATCAAGTCAATTTGAAATGGATTTGAACATAGGTTCAAAATTGTTCTTCATTTCAAATTCCATTTATTAGCCTATTGGTAAATGTCCATGTTTACCTATATAGGTTGCTCTCACATGCATGACAATAGCACCATTGAATTCATTGGATTTTTCTAATCAATTTTCATATATAAATTATTGTCATCTGATTTACAGATTAATTTATATGAATTTTCAAAGTTTTAAACAATTTGTGGAATTATTTTAAATTAGAAAATAATTTAATGGCGTCAGCCTGACGTCAACATGACGTTAGCTGGTCGGCTGACGCGGCCAGAGTCAAACCTGACATGTGGGGGCCACATGTCAGTGACTCACTTAATACTAAACTTAAATTTATACTAATCCTAACTAATTAACATAACTGGGCCCACTGGTCAGTGACTGATTAATAATTTGATTTAATTAATTAATTTAACTATTTAAAATAACTTAATCAGGGGCTGGCCCCACCTATCAGTTGACCTGGAGGCAAACCCCCGTGGTCAACTCCGGCGAAACCCACCGGTGTTGAGCAGCAGGTGGCTCCAGAAGTGGCGGAGGGGATCGAAAACCCTCCTCCGGCGACCAAATGGATGGCGGAGGGCACTAGACGAACCCACGTTCACCCGCGCGTCCATTGCGACACCTCCCAGAGCCTGGGACGGTCGGAATCGACGCCGGCGGCGAGCTTGGCGGCTGTCGGAGCTCGGGCGAGCACGGGCTCATCGATCCAGGGCGCAGCACGACCTCTACTTGGCACCTACGGCATCTACGCGACCTCACGAACACAATGGTGTCCTCTAATGGACCAGCTGATCACCGGAACATGGCCGGCGTTGAGCTCGAGCGACGGCGCAGTTTGGACCTCAACGGAATCCGGTGCTAGAGCGTGCTAACTAAGGGGGGAAAGGGGGGAAAGGTTCAGGAGCTCATGGCGGGTGCAGGGGCGTCGAAAGCGAGCTCGGGGCGGACCTGGAGCAGCGACAATCTTTCGTTTCCTTGCCGGCAACCCGAGGAAGAAGACGACAGCGATGCGATGATAGGAGGCTCCCGCCCGGCGCGTGGCTCAGCTAGGAGCAAGAGGAGGACTAGGTGAGGCTTTCGGGGGGCTGAGAAGTGCTCTGGGGCGGCTAGAATGGCGGCGCAACGGCGACGAGCAGTTTGGCCATGGCGAGCAGGGAGAGGAGGAAGCGAGAGAGAAGAGAGCTCGCGGGGAGAGGAGAGGGAGAAGAAGCCATGGGGAGAGGTGCTTCGCGCTGGCGCGTCCGCGGCCCTCCAGGCCAGCAGCCAAGCTGGGAGGTGCTGGCTGGCGTGTGCCAGCGCGCGGCAGGCATGTGCCCTGTCCTCCTGGCGCGAGGACAGGGACGACTGGCACTTGGGCCAGTGGGCCGGCCTGGTCTGGCTTCTTTCCCCTTTTATTTTTATTTTCTCTTCGTTTTTCTGTTTTCTGACATTTGTTTATTTTGTTTGCAGGTCCAAATGACTTCTAAAAATATCCCAAACATTTTCTTAAACAAAGTTTGAATATTTCAAACCTATCTAATAAGTTTTAGGGTATTTTGAAAATGAAAATAATGATTATGCTTTATTTGGTATTTTCAGAAGCTTTATCTTTTATTTTTAAATTGCTTCAGATGTTCAAATATTTAAAATGGTCCCTGTTATAAACATGCCCATATTTATCAGACATAGGGAACATTTTTAAAGGGCATTTTGGATTTGTTGAAAATTTCACCAAACTTGAATTGTTTTATTTCAATATGATCTTGGGGTTTCCTTTTTCTCCTCATTTCATGTTGATGCAATAATGGATCATGATGCAAGCACTTGCTAGCCTAAGACACCTAGCTAGGGATGTGACAACTCACCCCCACTCAACAGAATCTCGTCACGAGATTTTTAACTTGTCGGGAAGAGCGCGGGGTACTCTAGTCGAAGGCGATCTTCTCTTTCCCATGTGGCCTCCTTCTCAGAGTGATGTGACCACTAAACCTTGAGAAACTTGATGTTCCGTCGCCGAGTGGTACGCTCAGCTTGATCAAGAATACGAACAGGGTATTCTCGATATGTAAGGTTATCTTGGAGATCAAGCGTTTCGTGTTCTACTTGACGGACAGGGTCCGAAAAGCAACGCCTGAGTTGTGAGACGTGCAAGACGTCATGAACCTTGGAAAGATGCGGCAGAAGTTCCAATTGGTAGGCAACCTCTCCTCGTTTAGCAAGAATGTGAAAAGGTCCAATGTAACGAGGAGCCAACTTGCCTTTGATACCGAATCGATGGGTACCCTTCAGAGGTGTAACCCGAACGTAAGCCTTCTCGTCAACTTCATGGATCACAGCCTTATGATGGCGATCATATTGGCTCTTTTAACGAGATTGGGCTGTTTTCAACTTTTCACGAATAATGCGAACTTGCTCTTCTGCATCCTGGATCATATCCGGGCCAAAGAGTTGCCTCTCTCCGGTTTCTGACCAGTTAAGAGGTGTTCGACACCTTCGTCCATAGAGAACTTCAAAAGTGGCTTTGACCAAGCTTGATTGATAACTATTGTTATAAGCAAATTCGGCAAATGGAAGAAATTTCCCGCAATTCATACCAAAGGATATAACACAAGCTCGAGGCATATCTTCAAGAATTTGATTGACTCGCTTGACTTGACCACTTGATTGCGGGTGGAAAGCAGTGCTAAAGGATAAATGAGTCCCCATAGCGGTTTGAAAACTTTCCCAAAATCGAGAAGTAAAAATACTTCCACGGTCTGAGTTAATCTCCAAAGGGACGCCATGAAGAGAAACTATTCGAGAAACATACAACTCTGCTAGCTGGCTAGCAGTTATGCTTTCCCGAACAGGAAGAAAATGAGCCACTTTGGAAAGATGATCAATGACCACAAAGATAGCATTATTCCCTCTCTTGGTCCTGGGAAACCCGGTGATCAAATCCATACCGACTTTATCCCATTTCCATTCAGGAATAGCTAAAGGTTGAAGGGTGCCAGCAGGCCTTTGATGTTCTGCTTTAACGTGACGACAAACGTCGCAGTTAGCAACAAACTGAGCAATTTCTCTCTTCATCCTAGTCCACCAGAACCTCTGGCATAGGTCCTGATACATCTTAGTACTACCGGGATGAATTGTGAGAGGAGAATCATGAGCCTCCTTAAGAATCAACTGCCGCAGGTGTTGGTTCTTAGGAACCACCAAATGGTTCTGAAAGAACAGTACACCTTGATCATCTATGGAGAAGTCCTTAGCGAAGCCGCTAACGAGATTCTCTTTGATCCGGGAAATACCCTTATCCCGCTTTTGGCCAGCTATGATTTGATCCTTAAGAGTAGATTTCGCCACCAAGTTGGATAGGAATCCTTGAGGAACAATGTGGAGGTTCAATTTCCGGAATTCCTCATGGAGAAGTGGTTGACCTTGTTGAAGCATCAGGTTGTTACAATAGGACTTACGACTTAGTGCATCAGCCATGACATTGGCTTTCCCCAGGGTGTAAGTTATCCCTAAGTCGTTCTCTGTAATCAACTCTACCCACCGTCTTTGCCTGAGATTCAAATCCGGCTGGGTTAAGATATATTTTAGACTTTGGTGATCAGTGTAAATTTCGCAACGGTTACCTAGAAGGTAATGTCGCCATGTTTTCAGTACATGGACTATAGCAGCAAGCTCAAGATCATGTGTGGGATAATTATCCTCATGTGGACACAACTGTCGAGAGGCGTAAGCAATCACATGACGATCTTGCATGAGAATGCAACCTAATCCTTGTCGCGAGGCGTCGCAATAGATAACAAAGTCCTTAGAGAAATCTGGTGGCACCAGAACGGGAGCAGAGGTCAGTCGTCTTTTCAACTCCTTAAAACTGTGCTCGCACTGTGGAGTCCACTCGAACCTTTTATCTTTCTTGAGGAGTTCAGTCAGAGGCTTCGCAACCTTAGAGAAATTCTCGAGAAAGCGGCGACAATAGCTCGCTAAGCCAAGGAAACTCCGTACTTGCTTAACCGATTCAGGTTGAGTCCAATCAAGGACGGCCTGAACTCTCTCGGGGTTGACAACAATTCCTTTACCAGAGATTATGTGGCCCAGATAGGTCACTTCTGGCAACCAAAATTCACACTTGGAGAATTTGGCATACAGACGATGCTCTCAAAGTTTCATCAATACTAGCCTTAGATGCTCGGCATGTTCTTGTTCATTCTTCGAGTAGATGATAATATCATCGAGGTAAACCACGACAAATTTATCCAGATACTCCATGAAGATTGAATTCATCAAGCGAGAGAAGGTGCCTGGAGCATTGGTTAAACCGAAGGACATGACGGTGTACTCGTATTGGCCATAACGAGTAACAAAAGTCGTTTTCGGAATGTTCCTGTTTCTAATTCTGATTTGCTGGTATCCCAACCTCAAATCCATTTTGGAAAAGACAGAGGATCCAGCGAGTTGATCATACAAGTCGTTGATCCTGGGAAGCGGATACTTGTTCTTAATGGTGACCAGATTCACTGGTCGATAATCCACAACCATCCGATCCGATCCATCCTTCTTCTTAACGAAGAGGACGGGACAAGCCCAAGGAGAAGAACTAGGACAGATGAAACCTTTTTTCAAAGCCTCATCGAGTTGAATTTTAAGCTCGGTTAGTTCTAAGGGTGACATCTTATAGGGTCTTCTGGCTATTGGGACAGTCCCTGGAATGAGTTCTATCACAAACTCAACATCTCTGACAGGTGGAATCCCTGGCAGTTCTTCTATAAAGACATCCTGAAAGTCTCGGACTACCGGGACATCTTCTAACTCTGGAAGAGGGCTTGCATTGAGAGAATAGAGTTGGCTCTTGGCTGTTCGAGTGGAGACATTAACTATCTCACCCGAGGAATGTGTAAGTTGAACATTCCTAGTATCAGTATCAATCTTGGCATAATGGGCTGACATCCAATCCATGCCCAAGATGATATTGATGTTCGAAGACTTGAGAGCTATCAAAGATGCTAGGAAGACTAGCCTATCCACCAAGATCTCATTGCCATGGCTTACTCTAGAAGTTTGCCATTTTGAACCAAGAGTCTGAACTACTAGAGGAGTTGGCATATCACAAAAAGACACGTTATGCAATTGTGCATAACTTTCTGAGATGAAAGAATGTGATGCCCTAGTATCAAATAGAACAGATGGTGGATGGCTATTGACAAGGAGCGTACCTAGAAGAACATCAGGATCCTCCATAGCTTCTTCAGCAGACACATAATTTACTCGTCCACAAGCAGGAGTTGGCTTCACGAAGAAGGCTTTCCCCGGCTTTCCACGTCCAGTCGGCTTGATGTTGTTCTCAGGACACTCACAAGAATAGTGTCCTGGCTCTCCACACTTGTAGCAGACTACTGTGGCACAGGGAGTGGTGTTGGCAGTTGGACCTCCAAAGGTCCTGACCGGGGGGTTGGGCTGAGCTGGGCGAGGCGCCTGAAAGGATGGCCTCAGCGAATATCTCGGTGGCAGGGTTGCATTAGGCACCCACACTCGGCGCTTATGGGAGCCTGAGCCTGATGCGGAGCTAAAGTCACGATTGTGCTTCCTGGTTGCCTCGTAATCAGTCTGTCCAGTCTCGGCATTGATTGCCATATTGACGAGAGCTTGGAAGGTGGCGCACTCATGAAGGCGCAGATCCCGGCGGAGTTCTGGACTAAGTCCCTTGCGGAACCTAGCCTGCTTCTTGGCATCGGTTGACACTTCCTCCAGGGCATAACGAGCAAGGTTTCCAAACTCTCGGCTATAAGCATCTACTGTCTGTCTGCCCTGGGTGAAGGCACAAAATTCCTCTCTCTTCCGATCCATCAGCCCTTCTGGAATGTGATGGGTACGTAATGCCTCACTGAAATCTGCCCAGGTTGGTGCGGGGCCTGCAGGTCGAATAGCTTCATAGTTCTCCCACCACAGGTTGGCGGGTCCTTCGAGGAAGTATGTAGCATAGGTCACCTTGTTGACCTATGAAACATTGGCAGCCCGGATCTTGCGAAACATGCCAGTCAGCCAGTCATCTGCGTCGAGCAGGTAGACCAAATGATGAATTTTGGTGGACACAGCTTAACAAAATCATGGAGGGACACACCCTCAACACAGTCATTGCAAGGAGCGCGTGTAGTGTTCTGCTCAATTCTTTCCAGTAGCTGGTTGGTCTCCCTTTTATTCCGTTCAGCCTCTAACATCACTTCCGCCAAGGAAGGCACATGTCGTAGATTCTCTTGCCTTGGCTGACTTCCTTCGCCCTGCTCGCGGGCAGGCACGGGGTTATTCCTAGTTGCTGCCACCATCCCGGGAAAACAAATCCACAGCTTAGACATCAAGGACAATAACTCTAAAGAGGAAGATAGGTAATGTACTGGATAACATGGCATGCAAGGGGAAAATCCAGTTAACATGGTAACAACAACTGCCATAAAATACCATGATTCATACACACCATGACATAGTTCAGTACAAGCCCGAGCTAGAATACAACCTACACAGAGATAACACAACTCATCGGAGGCATTACAAGCTTCCTATACATTATCTATCTACACCTCAGGAACTCAGCTCTCAACCTCGCCATATCTCACAAGACACACAGGACTGTGACGATACGACTACTACCATACTAGTACTAACATCTACGCACTCAAGCATCGCCATAGAATGCCTCATACAGGTTACCCCCATGACCCGGGAGCTGAACCTGAGGATCTGGAAACACTCTAGCCTGTGATCCCTAGAAACCAAAAGGACACGGATGTGGCCTTGGTCCCCTTGCTGGTGGCAACAGCGGTCCTCGAAGAGGTGTGATGCCTCTAACATAAGGCCAGTCTACGCGTGCTGGCAGATGAGTCCGTGATGGGTTCAACATCTCCAAATCTCCATAGCATGTCTGCACGACACGTGCTAACTGCGCCAAGGCTGTCCAAAGACGCACACGTGGAGCATAAAGCTCCATACGAAGGGCACGTGCATCTCGATCCCTGTTCTCCAACATCTAAGCAGTCACCTGCAGCCTAAGGTCTTCATGAGAGTGATCATAGTATGCTGCACTGAAGTATCTATCCTCTCCTCCCCGAGAAGAAGGAACATAGCAAAACTCTGTGTTCTGAAGCAGACCATGGTGGAACCTCATGGTAGTCAGCATGGTGAAAGCGGCCTCCTGAACTGCCATATCAATGGTGGCACCTAATCCATAGGTCTAGTGAAGCAGCTCTATAGCTCCAGGATATGGTGGATAAATCCTAACAGTACACAGATACTGACTCTGGTTGAAGTCTCGATACTACTCCTCCACTGTGTACTCCGGGTACCAGCGATATCCAGCCTCCCTCATGACTCTAACCAACATGGCAGTGTGACGTGGTACATCGATGCACCTGGTCAGACGGACCACCTGACGGGAGGGACGAGGGGGCATCTGAAATAGAGAATGATGCAAAGACATTAGAGACTCTAGAAGAAATCAGACAACATAACGACTGTAATTGCTCAAAAAGGATTTTGAGACAACTGCAAAAGATTGGAAATGCATAACCACTCGACTATCCAGACACAATTCTCTTCTCCATCTGATTGTCACACCAACAACACTCAAGTACTGCCGTACACTTTCAGTCAAGCTAGCTAGTGGTCCATGGCCAGTAACTCATCATCCTAAGCATTAGAGAAGAAGCCTAATTCTTAACCCCATAGAATAGATGAGAGTGACCCAGCATAGAATAACTTGGGAAGAGGAGTAAAAAGAGCCTTACGTTCCCTTCCACAATCAATTCCCCTACTTTTCTATAGTGTTTCTAGACTCAACTTCGACCGTTTTGGCTTGGTAGTCCTACAGTCAGTCAGGCTCTGATACCAACGCTGTCGGGACCCTGATCCTAAGTCATATGATTCCAAACTGTAACAAGTCACATCACTTTGCGGCCTCACGCACGGTAAGCTCCACGGCTGCAGCCTTACCTTGGCCGGGACCGTTTGCGTCTTTTGGCACACGTATGTGATCATGTCGCGGGCAATCACGCAACAGAGAACCCAGGCCGACATCACTAGTCATAGAACCCAAGTGGTACATCCATACGAAAACAGGCATACGTAACCCAGCAATGCAGGTGTCGATCTCAAGCGTGTGTAGACAAGTCGTAGGAGGCTATAGGGACTCCATTACACCGTGAGACATTCCCCCGAGGGGACACACACAGCAACAAAGAAGGATACAAGCCGGTCAACCGATGTGTCCGGAGCAGTAGCAAGCTACCAGGGCTCGATGGAAGCACAAAGGAGCAGTTTCCCGTAAAGAGTACTACTAAAGGCACACGACTAGGTGTCGGATCCCATACATACCGTTGCACGTCACACGTACGCACGATAGGCCCAATATGCATAGATACAACTATGGCATCACAACATAACCATACATTAATACAACTTTTATTTAGAAGACTCAGAAGAGTCTAGCATAATATGTTCTTACAGGTAGGGCTCTCATGACCCATCACACAAGTCATACAAACAAGTTCATACAAGCCAGCGAAAACTTAAGTTGTTTGAGTACAAACAATGAAATGGAAAATAGGCACATGGCCTGACTATCTACAGCCCGCCACACGGGCAAGATCGTAGCTGGGACACCAGCTATTCGGCATCGTCAACGTCTAGAAAGAACCCACCTGATGGGTCCTGGTTCTCTTCTGCAACATTTATTAAGCAAGGATGAGTACAAACGTACTCAGCAAGTCTTTAAATTAGACCTAGTCTATTCATGCTCATGTATCAATAAAGAAGAGGTGGAGTTTATGCAGAAAGCCAGCTTTTGACTCATGGCAAACCTACACTAATCAATGTTATCCTTTCGTTAACATTTTAGCTATCGCACACGAGTCCACTAACTCCACATCAATACACCACCATGGACTCACTTCCATCTCCTACGAGTGTGCCATCCATGGTACTCACACTTCTCTTGATATTTTTATGAGTATCCATTTGATTATCTACGAACAGTATAAGATCTCCAAGTAGTCCATATCCGAGGACGCGGCTATTCGAATAGTTTCATAACCCTGAAGGGGTGTACCTCTTGACGTACGCTCTCGCCACTTATCGCTGTGTGCTCATTAAACTGTGCACCTCGGCAACCTTCAAGCGGAAGCCCAGCAAGGGAGTCGGCCACGACCGTCAATCGCATAAGACCACTAGTCCAGGGTATCGCCTATTTGAGACTGAACCCGCATGAAAGTCCGGCCGAAGTTTCCGCAACGGTCCCAAACGATGTGCTCAGGGTTCCCAAGCCCACCATTCGGGTGACCCTCGGTACACTGTGCCACTGCCTACCACGTCGTAACCCACCCCTAGGGTCAGCGCTACGCACGGCCTCCAGCATGCTATAAACACCAGAAACTACTTGCAATACCTCGACCAAGGACTAGGCAAATGATAAGTCGAGCGGGGTCATATTTCAGGGCCCAATATGTGGTAGTATCTAGTCTTAGATCACAAACACGGAACTCAGTTCCTATGAACGGTCCCGATGAGACAACCCGCTATGTACTTCTACATAGCCTCTCATCGCTAACTTTACCAAATCGAATTCATCTTGATCATATCACATTAGGGCCACATTGTTTCACTTCAGTTCATCACCCAGATGAAATAGACCTGGCAATACTCTAAGCATAGCAAGCAAAGCAGGCAAGGTAAGCTAAGCACATCATGGCACAAGCATCTACCAGGTATGCTAGGTTGCAAGGTTTAGGTATTTACTGTGACAAGATCAGGTCATGCAGAAGAATAGGTTCATCTACCGTGTATGGCTGACATGTGATCAACGTCCTAATGCAACAAACAAGAGGAGCGAGAGAGTGGGATATTATCGGAATGATCAATGGGGGATGCTTGCCTTGTTGAGTTGCGGAGTTCTCTCCTTCGTCGGGATACTCAGGGGTATCTTCCAGATTAGGCCCTACCACAACGCAGATAACGAAATTCAATATACGCAAATGCAACAATATGATGCATGATCATGGCACAGCATCATGTATGGATGAGTTAATGCAGCTAGTGATCAAGTCAATTTGAAATGGATTTGAACATAGGTTCAAAATTGTTCTTCATTTCAAATTCCATATATTAGCCTTTTTGTAAATGTCCATGTTTACCTATATAGGTTGCTCTAACATGCATGACAATAGCACCATTGAATTCATTGGATTCTTCTGATCAATTTTAATATATAAATTATTTTCATCTGATTTACAGATTAATTTATATGAATTTTCAAAGTTTTAAAGAATTTATGGAATTATTTTCAAATTATAAAATAATTTAATGGTGTCAGCCTGACGTCAACATGACGTCAGCTGGTCGGCTGACCAGGCCAGAGTCAAACCTGACATGTGGGGGCCAAATGTCACTGACTCACTTAATACTAAACTAAAATTTATACTAATCCTAACTAATTAACATCACTGGGCCCACTGGTCAGTGACTGATTAATAATTTGATTTAATTAATTAATTAAATTATTTAAACTAACTTAATCAGGGGTTGGCCCCACCTACCAGTTGACCTGGGGTCAAACCCCCATGGTCAACTCTGGCGAAACCCACCGGCGTTGAGCAGCAGGTGGCTCCAGAAGCGGCGGAGGGGATCGGAAACCCTCCTTCGGTGACCAAATGGATGGCGGAGGGCACCAGACGAACCCATGTTCAGCCGCACGTCCATTGTGTCACCTCCCAGAGCCTGGGACGGTCGGAGTCGACGCCGGCGGCGAGCTTGGCGACTGCCGGAGCTCGGGCGAGCACGGGCTCATCGATCCAGGGTGCAACACGGCCTCTACTTGGCACCTACGGCATGTACGCGACCTCACGAACACAACGGTGGCATGTTATGGACCAGCTGATCACCGGAACATGGCCGGCATTGAGCTCGAGCGGCGGCGCAGTTCGGACCTCAACGGAATCCGGTGCTAGAGCGTGCTAACTAAGGGGGGAAAAGGGGGAAAGGTTCAGGTGCTCACGGCGGGTGCAGGGGCGTCGAAAGCGACGTCGGGGAGGACCTGGAGCAGCGGCGAGCTTCGGTTCCCTTGCCGGCGATCCAAGGAAGAAGACAACGGCGATGCGGCGATAGGAGGCTCCCGGTGGCGCGTGGCTCAGCTTGGAGTAAGAGGAGAACTAGGCGAGGCTTTTGGGGGGCTCAGAAGTTCCCGGGGGCGGCTAGCAATTCGGCAATGGCGAGCAGGGAGAGGAGGAAGCGAGAGAGAAGAGAGCTCGCGGGGAGAGGAGAGGGACAAGAAGCCACGGGGAGAGGTGCTTCGCGCTGGCGCGTCCGCGGCCCTCCAGGCCAGCAGCCAAGCTGGGAGGTGCTGGCTGGCGCGTGCCAGCGCGTGGCGAGCATGTGCCCTGTCCTCCTGGCTAGGGATGTGACAGAGTCGTACCAGCCTGTATGTAGCTGGCTCTCGCGCAGGGGTGCAGGGAGCTGTCAACTCACCCCCTCCGAGTGCCTCATACAACATCGAGGGAAAGCTCTCTCTCATCTGCTACGTACTCTCCGCCAAGTGGCCCGTCGTACTCTTAACAAGTGATGTTGTTTAAGGTTCAAACGACGGATTTATATCACGTTAGAAGTAGCTGATGGGCCTTGGGGCACTCTCTTCATTATAAATTCTAGACTGTTGCGCCCTTAGTAGTTAATCTCGCTTGGAGACCCTGAGCCGTGCAAGATTGGCAGTCACTCTCATTAGAGACCTTGCAGTATTAAGCGGTTCAAAGCAACAGTTTCCCCCTCAAAAGGGCTAGAATATGAGTTTTCAAAAACCAAAAAACAAGGGGAAAGCAAGACCATCATGCATTACATCATACATTGCATCATACAAATTGCATCATATATTGCATCATAGGTGCATCATACATTGCATTCATATCATAAGTGTGGCCAGAGCAAGATGAAAGATGAAGCAAGGTTACATCAAAGATCTCTGGGTTATGCTTTTTTCAAAGCCGCCCAGGTAAACATTGCAGATTGTTTTTGTTCGATTTTTGAAGAATCTTTCTCTAGAAGATGAGCTGCTGATTAAGGCATAAGAAGATTGCAAAGTATATTACAGGGCTCTCTAGGAGCTCAAAAGGCGAAAGGCTTATCAGCTTTGCACTTGTTCCGGCTCAGCCGGCCGGGTTACAATCAGTCAAAGACAAGGAATTTAATTGCCTGGCGGGTTATCCTGCTCCGGGTCTTCGGACTCTTCGATCTGAAGACGATCCACATCCCAGTTGTAGTTTACTAAGGCTTCGAATTGTGCATCATCGAAAAGGGGAGATGGATCAACATCAGGGGCGAAGAGCGGATTACGACGTGTAGTGACCAAGTCTCTGGCTTCAAAGGTAGGGCAGCGCAGCCGTTGATTTTTTTCATCATAAGCCGCTTGGTATGGAACAAGGTCCGTTTTGTCAACCAATATGGAGGCAAGCCGCCGGGAGGCCTTAATGCACTTGGCATAATATACTTCCATGAAGTCTGAGCCGTCATCCTTCTTTGAAAGGAAGCCATTCATCATCTCTTCAGTAGTTAATTCTAGAGCGAAGGCCAGGGACCGGCTCAGCGCAGCTATAACTCCTCTTCTGGCGGCTGATCGCCTTATTTCCTCCACCTGCTTGGGAAAAGTTGATAAGACCTCCAGGACGCCCTTCATAAATTTGGGGACGTATTTGGCCTTCATCATATCTTTGATGGTGCAAAGGGCCCCACTATACAGTTGCTCCGTCAAGGTGTAGACTGCTTTCAACTTCATCAGACTATCAGAAGATAGCTGGTGGCTCCTTCCGCTTGTAAGAAAAAGTTGAAGGTATAAGCCGCTTGACGGGTGTTTATTTAATGAGAATATTTTTTGAGCTGCATATACTTACCAAAGATAGCAACATTCATCTTAGAGATGTGGTCCTTGAGGGTCTTCATCTCTGCCGATGCAAGGTTGAGCCGGTCCACTGCATCGCTAGCATGATTCACCAAGGTGGCTTGCTCAATTTCGGCGGTCTTCTTATATGCAAGTAATTCACCTTGGAGTTTCTCAATCTCTTCAATAGCCGCCCGCAACTTTTCTTCTGTTATGGCCCGGGCGGTCTGTTGGGCTAACATGTTCTCCCTCAAGTCGGCCTGCTCAGACTCGGCGGTGTTCAAAGCTCCCTGCATTTCACAAGTGAAAGGTTATCAACGATAACTCGCCAGATGAAATAACTATTATCAAGTACCAAGCACATTACAAGCAATATACTTGGCACTTGGGGGCTAATGTCTGTGTTTTCAGTTTCAAATCTGTGATGAACTTTCCGGCTCATCATTATCATAATGCTCCAGACTTGGGGGCTACACCCGACGAAACTTCTTACATGTGAGAGATCCGGATCATCATTATCATAATGCTCCAGACTTGGGGGCTATAATTGGATCTATAACTAAATACCGGCTTATAGGCAATTTAACCCAGTTCATGGGAGTCACAGGTTAAAGCTCTATATAAAGGAATTGAAGGTTTGGAAGACCCGGTCTATTGTATGCAATATTAATCCGGTTCTTGGGGGCTAAGTACGGGTATAATAGAGAGATAGAATATGGAGGATACCTCATATTTCTTTTTCATCAAGACAACAAGCTTGCTCTCCATGTTGCGGCTGGCAGACAGGCGGTTCAGATAGCCGGTGTGTAAGTCGTCTGCAGTCATCTTCTCCAAGGCAGGGAATTCAAAATCATGCTTCTCAGGAGAGTAAGTAGCAACTTTGCTAGAATGCTTCATCAGAATATGGTGTGTGGGAGATTTATAAACCGTCCCAGTGATGGTGACATCAGGGAAAGGTGTGTCTTCAGTGGAAGGATTAGGGTCAGCCGTGGGGTTATCAGAAGCCACCGAGTGATGAACCGCCGGCTCGGAAGGTTTAACTAGAGAGTGGGATGGCTCACCAATATCTGGCTGTTGATAGTTAGAGCGCGGTAGACCCGTCGGCTTTTCTGCATTTGGTCTGTGCCCTGAAAAAGCAAGGAGTCAGCACATAGTATAAACGTGATATAGGTAATATGTGCACGACAGAGAAGAAATCTTACTCTAGGTTGACCTTCATGGGAGGAAGCTTGGAAGCAGTTGAGTAGCCAGAGGAAGGAGGGGACTCCTACAAAATCAAATCAGTAAGGTACAGGCATAAGAGAACATTTCAGAAATGTAAGACAAATATTGGGTTCATATTAAGTACCTCAGTGGGACGTTTCTGTGGTGCCGGGGCGTTAGGTAAGACGGTCATAATGTCCCCAGAGTTGGTGCTACGGGTCTGACGTCCAGAGTCGTGATGTTGTTTTTTGAAGGAAAATTTGGGATCTAAGTGAGCGAGAGGGTGCGAAAAAGGAACTTTTCGGATGACCCGCCGTATATTCGGTTGGGGGAAGTTTTCTGAGTCGGAGGAAAGATAAGTTACCTCAGGGGCGTTGGCACGGCTCATTTTTGTCTCCTCCTGAGTAAAAATCATTGTCAATAAGGTGTACAAAAAGACGACAAGGGGATCAGTTTCTACCTCTAAGTCATCAAGTTCAAGCAAGTTTTGAGCCGACGTCTTCGGTTTGCGGCCACGGTTGTTACCCACCTGAGACTTGTTCTTCGCAGGAGGAGTATGTTTTTTCTTCCAGAAGCTGGAGTTAGCCTGAAAGCAAGAGCCACCAAAAGAGATTAAGGCTGCTACATATATATAGTTAAGACGGAGGAAAAAGAGGTTTGAAAGCCGTCCTTACATCTGGGGCTCGGTTTGCGGCGCAGAAAGGCTTTAACCCAACGGTACGACAAGCTTCTTGGGGCTCACGGGTAAGTCCCTTAATAGCAGAAATAATGTTCTCTTTTGTCTGAGTGGTGTGATTGAAGCAGAGGGGATCATTTGCGTCAGCCGTATACTCACACATAAGACGGTCACGCCGTCTCAGTGGTAAGACCTTCCAAGAGATCCAACAACGGGTTTAGTCAATTCCTGTCAAACCGTTCGCCAAGAGGGCTCTGATCTTGGCAAAGGCCGGAGCATACTTTGCTTGTGCTGTGGCAGACATCCGGTCTAGAACTTCAGTCGTGGTGCGGAGCCGGGTAGGACAATAACTCTGCAGTGGATGTTCTCCCTCTGGAGAGGTATCTTTACAATAGAACCAACTTTTGTTCCAATCCTTGGGGTGACTTGGCATTCGAACAGCTGGAAAAAGCATATCCCTTCTTCTCTGGATGGAGACTCCACCAAGCTCCAACCATGGGCCAGCCACCACTTCCATTTGGTGGTTGATGTAGAAAAAGGTGCGGAAAAGGTCAACTGACAGCTCTTCTTGTAACTAAACTTCGCAAAGGACTTGGAAGTTGCACAAGTTGGAGACATAGTTGGGAGGAATGTTCCGAGGATGCAATTTGAAGAAATGGAGGACATCTCGAAAGAACTTAGACCCGGGCGGGCTGAAACCGCGTATGAGGTGGTCAGCAAACATAACAATTTCACCCTCTTGTGGGATGGGTTTCTTCTCCAAACCCGGAACCCGCCAATGAATTACATTCTGAGCCGGCAAGGTTCTAGCCTCTACAAAATCCTGTAGAAATTGTTCGGAGATTCCAGAGGTGACCCATTTACAAGAAAAAGATGCCCGAGACATGATGGCGGGTTAAGGCTGTGAAAAGTAGCAGTATGTGGTAGGTCGGAAATCGACTAGACACCGAAGACGACTGATGAAATTAAGTACTGTGATATTAAGCCGTCGGTATAGTTTTTGGGAGAGCCGAAAGTCTGGTGGTGGGTTAAGTAAACAAGGCCGTGACGCAAAAATTGCTAAGGAACTACAAACAGGTTTCGTATAATAAATTGAAATTGCAAGATCTACAGGCAAGGAAAAATCAGGTTTTATTCAACCCTAGCGAGGAACTAAGGAAGAACGAATAGTCTAGCGCAAGAAGGGGAAACAAGTACAGATCTAGGTTGGGCTGCTGTTGACTTTACATGGCTAGCCGAAGTGGGAAGGCAAACATCACAAGATTTAAGGGATTATTCATCGGTTGGCATTACGGAAAAGAGCTTGCGCACTAATGGGGTCCAATGAAATTGATGGGGTTGAAGTGCTAAGCTATAGATCTAAGGGAAGATGAAAGACATACCTGGAAGGATGCGGCGGACGCGAGCAAAAGCCTAGAACATTCAGGTTGATGCAGCGGCCACGATTGACGACGGTGACGGGGCTCTACCAGCGCGACGGAACTCGGGAGCGTTGGCGTCGAGAGGAAGAAGAAGTAGTGGGGGCGGCGGAGAAAAATGAAAAGCCCCTCACGGTCCTATTTAAGAGCGCGGAAGGCCAAACAGGTGCGTGAGTATCAAGGCAAAGGATAACAACTGACCGAGACGGATGCCTCGATCTTTGGGACAATCGTTAAATGACAAGATCTATGGCATACGTCACGGAATCTATTCAAAGAAAATGAAGGTGACATCAGGGAGCGTTCTGTGTTTTCTTTCCCTTTCAGGTGACAAGAGTGTGAGACTCGCCGCAAGTTAAAGGATGAAGATTGACATGAGCAAGCCCAAATCAATCTGGGGCCTAATGTTGGGGATATAACCCCGTGGTAAGACCCACCCAGGAGGCACCGGGTCATACCTGGCGGCTCGTTAGCATAAGGGATGGAAGAGGAAGATTGGGCTGCACGGCGGCTCACCAGATGGGCCGTGACGGAGGCCCAGAGTCAGGAAGAAGATGCAAGACTTAGGTGTGTAAGCCGCCCAGTGACAGCGTGCCAGAAATCGGTTAGGCAGGCTTAGAGACAGAGTCAGATACGTTGTAAGAGTCGGTATGAGACTTGTGTAACCCGTGGTCTTGGCCTCCTATATAAAGGCGAGACCCGAGACGACTTGGATGTTGGAAATATACCCTAGAGGCGATAATAAAATGGTTATTATTGTATTTCCTTGTTGATGATAATTGTCTATTATTCATACTATAATTGTGTTAGCCGGAAACCGTAATGCATGTGTGAATACATAAACCACAACATGTCCCTAGTGAGCCTCTAGTTGGCTAGCTCGTTGATCAATAGATGGTCATGGTTTCATGACCATGGACATTGGATGTCATTTATAATGGGATCACATCATTAGGAGAATGATGTGATGGACAAGACCCAATCCTAAGCATAACACAAGATCGTGTAATTCGTCTGCTAAAACCTTTCCAATGTCAAGTATAGTTTCCTTAGACCATGAGATTGTGCAACTCTCGGATACCGTAGGAATGCTTTGCATGTGCCAAACACCACAACATAACTTGGTGGCTATAAAGGTACACTACAGGTATCTCTTAAATTTCTGTTGGGTCGGCACGAATCTAGAATGGGATTTGTCACTCCGTATGACGAAGAGGTATCTCTGGGCCCACTCGGTAAGACATCATCATAATGAGCTCAAAGTGACTAAGGAGTTATCCACGGGATCATGTGTTACGGAACGAGTAAAGAGTCTTGCCGGTAACAAGATTGAACAAGGTATAGGGATACCGACGATCGAATCTCGGGCAAGTATCATACCGATAGACAAAGGGAATTGCATACAGGATTAATTGAATCCCCGGCATCGTGGTTCATCTGATTAGATCATCGTGGAGCATGTGGAAGCCACCATGGGTATCCAGATCCCGCTGTTGGTTACTGACTATAGAGGTGTCTCAGTCATGTCTATGTGTCTCCCGAACCTGTAGGGTCTACACACTTAAGGTTCGATGACGCTAGGGTTATAGGGAAATGTTGTACGTGGTTACCGAAGTTTGTTCGTAGTCCCGGATGAGATATCGGACGTCACGAGGAGCTCCGGAATGGTCTGGAGGTAAAGATTGATATATAGGAAGTCCAGTTTTGGTCACCGGAAAGTTTTTGGGCTCATTGGTAGTGTACCGGGAGTGCCGGGAGGGTGCCGGAGGACCCCCGGAGGGGTGTGACGACCAAAGGGATTTGTGGTCTATTAGAGGAGGTCGGCCAGACCTTATTGGGTTGGCCAAGTACTTTTGGAAAGGCCCATGCGGCTAGGGATAAAGAGATAATGCTGAAAGAGATTCAAAAGGAAGAGATCCACCTCCCTTGTGGGAGGTGGACTCCTCCCTTATCTCGGCCGAAGCTCTCCTCCATGGAGGAGGGGCCAAGGCAGCCCTCCCTCTTCCTCCTCCTATATATATCCGAGGTATTGGGGCCGATTTGACACACGACTTCTCTCTGTGTCTCGGCGAAGCCGTACCCTTCCTCTTCCTCGTTCTCCGTAGCGCTTGGCGAAGCCTTGCCGGAGTCCACGTAGCTCCACCATCACCACGCCGTCATGCTGTCGGAGATCTCCCTCAACCTCTCCTTCCTCCTTGCTGGATCAAGGCGTAGGAGACGTCATCGGGCTGCACGTGTGTTGAACGCGGAGGCACCGTTGTGCGGCGCTAATATCGGAGTCCACCACGATCTGAATTGCTACGAGTATGACTCCACCAACCGCGTTCTTGTAACACTTCTGCTTAGCGTTATTCAAAGGTATGAAGATCCAATATCTTCCCACTCGTTACTGGTTTCTCCATAGATTGATCTTGGTGACACGTAGGAATTTTTTTGATTTAATACTACGTCTCCCAACATTAAGCAAGATCCAACAGATCGAGAGCTAGGTCAAGCGAATATGCTCCTTTGTAATCGGTACACCAATCAATACAGACAAAGAAGGACGTAGGCTTTCACCTCATCTCGAGGGACCGAACCTGGGTAAATCTGTGTCTTTTGACCCGTCCAACCCCTTTGAGTCCACGGCCTTAGAGATGGCCTCGAATCTATGTCTTTGGACATCTGCCATGATAAAACCACGATAGGAACCTACTATTAATACTAAGATTAAAGATTATGAGTTCCATGATTTGTGTGATTTGGGTGCTTGCGTTTCCATGATTCCAAAAACTTTATGTGATGTGCTAGGTTTCGGTGAATTTGATGATTTTTCCTTAAATTTGCATCTTGCGGATTCCACTATAAAGAAACTAATGGGAAGGATTAATGATGTTCTTATTATTGCAAATAATAATTATGTTCTTGTAGATTTCATTGTCCTTGATATAGATTGCAATCCTACATGTCCTATTATTCCTTGTAGACCTTTCGAAATAACGACTGGCGCAATTATTGATATGAAGGAAGGGAATATTAGATTCCAATTTCCATTAAGGAAAGGCATGGAAAACTTTCCTACAAAGAAAATAAAATTACTTTATGAATATATCATGAGAGCTACTTATGGATTGCATACCAAAGATGACAATACCTAGATCTATTGCGTTTTGCCTAGCTAGGGGCGTTAAACAATAGCGCTTGTTGGGAGGCAACCCAATTTTATTTTTCTTTCTATTTCTTTTGCTTATGTTTTGGTGTGTTTTGCACATTATTACTTCTGTAGTAATTGTGTTTTGGTGTTTTAAATTAGTGTTTGATCCAAGTAAAACCTTTGGGTGGTCTATGGTAGTTGTTGATTTGATTTTGCTGAAAGACAAAAACTTTGGCGCTCAGTCCAGGAATTTTTTAAAAATTTCATAGCATATAATTGATCTGCAATTTTTATACAAGATTTATATACAAATTTCCTGATTTTCCTATTTTTTCATAATTTTTAGAGTTTCATAAGTATTCAAAGTCTACAGATTGTAGAGGCTGTTCTGTTTTTGACACATTATGTTTTCTTTGTGTTGTTTGCTTATTTTGATGTATGTATGGGTCGTATCAGGGGGTATGAGACATGGAAAAGTTAGAATGCGGTAGGTATAACAAAAATACAAATAAAGAATGAGTTCACAACAGTACCTAAAGTGGTGATTTATTTTTCTTATACTAACGGATCTCATGAGTTTTCTATTGAGTTTTGTGTAGTGAAGTTTTCAAGTTTTGGGTGAAGATTTGATGGACTATGGAATAAAGAGTGGCAAGATCCTAAGCTTGGCGATGCCCAAGGCACCCCAAGACATATTCAAGGATACCAAAAATCCTAAGCTTGGGGATGCCCCGGAAGGCATCCCCTATTTCGTCTTCAATCCATTGGTAAATTTACTTGAGGCTATATTATTATTCACCACATGATATGTGTTTTGGTTGGAATATCTTGTATGATATGAGTCTTTTCTTTTTAGTTTTCCACAATCATTCTTTATGCACAATTCTTTTGAGAGAGACACGCTGAATCGTGAATTTATTAGTATACTCTATGTGCTTCACTTATATCTTTTCAGCTAGGCAATATTGCTCGAGGGCTTCCCTTATATCTTTTTAGAGCACGGTGGTGTTATATTTTGTAGAAATTATTGAAATCACATTCCTAACTTATATTATTTTGTTAGTTTCTTAAAACAGCATGGTAATTTGTTTAGGTTATGAATTTAGTCCTAATATAATTGGCATCCAAAGGGATATAATAAAAACTTTCATATTAAGTGCATTCAATACTATGAGAAGTTTGATTCCTTGCATATAGTTTGGAGATAAAAGGGATGGTAATATGAGAGTCATGCTAGTGAGTAGTTGTGAATTGGAAGAGATACTTGTGTTAAACTTTGTGATTCACGTAGCATGCACGTATGGTGAACCGTTATGTAACAAAGTCGGAGTATGATTTGTTTAATGATTGCCAACCTTTGAGTGAGGGTCGAGAGCACACGATGGTTAACTCCTACCAACCTCTCCCCTAGGAGCATGCGTATAATGCTTTGTTTGATAATTAATAGACTTTTTCAATAAGTGTGTGACTTCTTTATGACTAATGTTGAGTCCATGGTAAGACATCATCATAATGAGCTCAAAGTTACTAAGGAGTTAGCCACAGGATGATGTGTTACGGAACAAGTAAAGAGACTTGCCGGTAATGATATTGAACAAGGTATAGGTATACTGACGATCGAATCTTGGGCAAGTATCATACCGATAGACAAAGGGAATGGCATACGGGACTGATTGAATCCCGGACATCGTGGTTCATCCGATGAGATCATCGTGGAGCATGTGGGAGCCAAAACGGGTATCCAGATCCCGCTGTAGGTTATTGACCAGAGAGGTGTCTCGTTCATGTCTACGTGTCTCTCGAACCCGTAGGGTCTACACACTTAAGGTTCGATGACGCTAGGGTTATAGGGAAATGTTGTACGTGGTTACCGAAGGTCGTTTGGAGTCCCGGATGAGATCCCGGACATCACGAGAAGCTCCGGCATGGTCCGGAGGTAAAGATCGATATATAGGAAGTCCAGTTTTGGTCACAGAAAAGTTTTCGGGCTCATCGGTAGTGTACCGAGAGTGCCGAGAGGGTGCCGGAGGACCCCAGGAGGGGTGTGACGACCAAAGGACTTCGTGGGCTGTTAGAGGTGGTGGACCAGCCCTTATTGGGCTGGCAAGGTCCTTCCAAAAAGGCCCATGTGGCTAGGGGTAAAGAGATAAGGCTGAAAGAGATTCAAAAGGAAGAGATGCACCTCCCTTGCTGGAGGTGGACTCCTCCCTTATCTCAGCCGTAGCTCTCCTCCATGGAGGAGGGGCCAAGGCATCCCTCCCTCTCCATCCTCCTATATATATCCAAGGTATTGGGGCTGATTTGAGACACAACTTCTCTTTGTCTCTCGGCGAAGCCCTACCCTTCCTCTTCCTCGTTCTCCATAGCGCTTGGCGAAGCCCTGCCGGAGTCCACGTAGCTCCACCGTCACCATGCTGTCGTGCTGCCGGAGCTCTCCCTCAACCTCTCCTTCCTCCTTGCTAGATCAAGGCGTAGGAGACGTGATTGGGCTGCACGTGTGTTGAACGTGGAGGCATCGTTGTTCGGCAATAAGATCGGAGTCCACCGCGATCTGAATCGCTACGAGTATGAATCCACCAATCGCGTTCTTGTAATGCTTCCTCTTAGCGATATTCAAAGGTATGAAGATCCAATCTCTTCCCACTCATTGCTGGTTTCTCCATATATTGATCTTGGTGACACGTAGGAAATATTTTGATTTACTACTACGTCTCCCAACAGTGGCATCATGAGCTAGGTCTATGCGTAGAATCTGTGCACGAGTAGAACATAAAGTTGTTGTGGGCGTAGATCTTGTTAATTTTCTTAAGTCTTATGTTTATTCGGCGGTATTGTGGGATGAAGCGGACCAGACCAACTTTACACGTACGCTTATGTGAGACCGCTTCCACCGCCTGACATGGACTTGTTGCATAAGGTGGCTAGCGGGTGTCTGTCTCTCCCACCTTAGTCGGATTAGATTCGATGAAAAGGGTCCTTATGAAGGGTAAATAGCAATTGGCATATCACGTTGTGGTTTTGGAGTAGGTAAGAAACGTTCTTGCTAGAAACCTATAGCAGCCACGTAAAAACTTGCAACTACAAATTAGAGGACGTCTGACTTGTTTTTGCAGCATATGCCTTGTGATGTGATATGGACAAAGGATGTGATGTGATGCATTGTGATGTATGAGATTGATCATGTTCTTGTAATAGGATTCATGACTTTCATGTCGATGAGTATGACAACCGGCAGGAGCCATAGCAGTTGTCTTATTTTATTGTATGACCTGCGTGTGAATCATAAACGCCATGTAATTACTTTACTTTATTGCTAAACGTTAGCCATAGTAGTAGAAGTAATAGTTGGCGAGACAACTTCATGAAGACAAGATGATGGAGATCACGATGATGGAGATCATGGTGTCGTGCCGGTGACAGTGAAGATCATGGTGCCCCGAAGATGGAGATCAGAGGAGCAAGATGATATTGGCCATATCATGTCACTATATTGATTGCATGTGATGTTTATCATGTTTACATCTTATTTGCTTAGAATGACAAAAGTAAATACGACGATCTCTCAATAAAATTTCAAGAAAAGTGTTCACCCTAACTGTGCACCGTTGCTAAGGATCGTTGTTCCGAAGAACCACGTGATGATCAGGTGTGATAGGTTCTAACGTTCGCATACAATGGGTGTAAGCCAGATTTAAACACGCGAAACACTTAGGTTGACTTGATGAGCCCAGCATGTACAGACATGGCCTCGGAACACGGAAGACCGAAAGGTCGAACATGAGTCGTATAGAAGATACGATCAACATGGAGATGTTCACCACGGATGACTAGTCCGTCTCATGTGATGATCGGACACGGGCTAGTTGACATGGATCATGTATCACTTGGATGATTAGAGAGATGTCTATATGAGTGGGAATTCATTAAATAATTTGATTATGTGAACTTAATTATCATGACCTTAGTCTAAAATTGTCTTTACAATCTATATTGTAGATCCAATGCCCAACACTAATGTCACCCTCAACTTCAACGCGTTCCTAGAGAAAACCAAGCTGAAAGATGATGGAAGCAACTATGCAAACTGGGTCCGTAGCTTGAGGATCTTCCTCATAGCTTCCAAGAGATTGTATGCCCTTGATGCATCGCTAGGTGACCCACCCATTTTCCCAGCGGACCAAGACATTATGAACGCTTGGAAGTCGTGCTGCGATGATTATTCCCTTGTTTAGTGCGGCATGCTTTACAGTTTAGAATTGGGCCTCCAAAAGCATTTTGAGCAACACGGAGCATATGAGATGTTCCAAGAGCTGAAACTGGTTTTTCAAGATCATGCTCGGGTCGAGAGATATGACGTCTCCGACAAGTTCTTCAGTTGTAAGATGGAGGAGAATAGTTCTGTCAGTGAGCACATACTCAAAATGTCTGGGTTGCACAACCGCTTGACTTAGCTGGGAGTTAATCTCCCGGATGACTCGGTCATTGAAAGAATCCTCCAGTCGCTTCCACCAAGCTACAAGAGCTTTGTGATGAACTACAACATCCAGGGTATGGAGAAGTCCATTCCTGAGTTGTACTCGATGCTGAAATCAGCGGAGGTCGAGTTCAAAAAGGAGCATCAAGTGTTGATGGTGAATAAGACCACTAGTTTCAATAAAGGCAAGGGTAAGAAGAACTTCAAGAAGGACGACAAAGTTGTTGCCGCACCCGGTAAGCAAGTTTCCGGGAAGAAGAACAAGAATGGACCCAAGCCTGAGACAGAGTGCTTTTATTACAAGGGTACCGGTCACTGGAAGCAGAACTGCCCCAAGTACTTAGCAGACAAGAAGGTCGGCAACGTTAAAGGTATATGTGATATACTTGTTATTGATGTGTACCTAACCAGCGCTAGTAGTAGCTCCTGGGTATTTGATACCGGTGCAGTTGCTCACATTTGTAATTCCAAGCAAGAGCTGTCGCGGAGACTCGCAGAGGACGAGGTGACGATGTGTGTCACGAATGGTTCCAAGGTCGATGTGATCGCCGTCGACACGCTACCTCTACATCTACCTTCAGGATTAGTTTTAAACCTCAATAATTTTTATGTAGTACCAGCTTTGAGCATGAACATTGTATCTGGATCTTGTTTGATTCGAGATGTCTACTCATTTAAAGAATAAAGGTTGTTCTATTTATATGAGAGAAATTTTTTACGGTCATGCCCCGCTGGTCAATGGTTTATTTTTGATGAATCTCGAACGTCGTGTCACACATGTCCGTAGTGTGAGTACCAAAAAGTGTAAGGTTGATAACAATAGTCCCACTTACATGTGGCACTGCTGCCTTGGTCATATTGGTGTCAAACGCATGAATAAACTCCATGCTGATGGACTCTTGGAGTCTCTTGATTTCGAATCATTTGACACGTGCGAACCATGCCTCATGGGCAAGATGACCAAGACTCCATTCTCCGTAACAATGGAGCGAGCAACTGACTTGTTGGAGATAAAACATACCGATGTATGCGGTCCAATGACCGTCGAGGCTCGCGGTAGCTACCGTTATGTTCTCACCCTCACTGATGACTTGAGCAGATATCGGTATGTCTACTTAATGAAACACAAGTTTGAAACCTTTGAAATATTCAAGGAATTTTAGAGTGAGGTAGAGAATCAACGTGACAGGAAAATAAAGTGCTTACGATCTGATCGTGGCAGAGCATATTTAAGTCACGAGTATGGCATGCACCTAAGGAAATGTGGAATTGTTTCACAACTCACACCGCCTGGCACACCTCAGCGAAATGGTGTGTCTGAATGTCATAATCGCACTCTATTGGATATGGTGCGATCTATGATGTCTCTTACCGACTAACCGCTATCATTTTGGGGATATGCATTAGAGACTGCCGCATTCACTTTAAATCAGGCACCTTCAAATTCCGCTGAGACGACACCGTATGAATTATGGTTTGGAAAGAAACCTAAGTTGATGTTTCTAAAAGTTTGGGGATGCGATGCTTATGTGAAGAAACTTCAACCTGAGAAGCTCGAACCAAAAGCGGAAAAGTGCGTCTTCATAGGATACCCCAAAGAAACTATTGGGTATACCTTCTACCTCAGATCCAAAGGCAAAGTCTTTGTTGCCAAGAATGGATCCTTTCTCGAGAAAGAGATTCTCTCGAAAGAAGTAAGTGGGAGGAAAATATAACTTGATGAGGTAATTGTACCTCCTCTCGAACCGGAGAATAGCGTAGCACTGGAAGTTGTTTTTGTGGAGCCTACACCGGGTGGAGATGAAGTTAATGATGATGATCATGAAACTTTAGATCAAGTTACTATTGAACATCGAAAGTCAACTAGGACACGTTCCGCACCAGAGTGGTATGCCAACCCTATCCTGAAATCATGTTGTTGGACAACGGTGAAACTTCGAACTATGAAGAAGCAATGGCGGGCCCGGATTCCAACAAATGGCTTGAAGCCATGAAATCCGAGATAGGATCCATGTATGAGAACAATGTGTGGACTTTGGTGGACTTGCCTGATGATAAGCGAGCCATTGAAAAAAATGGATCTTTAAGAAGAAGACTGACGCGGATGGTAATGTGACCGTCTATAAGGCTCGCCTTGTCTCTAAGGGTTATCGACAAGTTCAAGGAGTTGACTACGATGAGACTTTCTCATGCGTAGCGATGCTGAAGTCTGCCCGAATCATGGTAGCAATTGCCGCATTTTATGATTATGAGATCTGGCAAATGGACGTCAAAACGACATTCCTTAATGGCTTCCTCAAGGAAGAATTGTATATGATGCAGCCGGAAGGTTTTGTTGATCCTAAAGATGCTAACAAAGTATGCAAGCTCCAGCGCTCCATCTATGGGCTGGTGCAAGCATCTCGGAGTTGGAACATTCGCTTTAATGAGGTGATTAAAGCATTTGGGTTTGTACAGGTTTATGGAGAACCCTGTATTTACAAGAAAGTGAGTGGGAGCTCTGTAGCATTTCTGATATTATATGTCAATGACATACTGATAATGGGAAATGATATAGAACTCTTGGGAAGTGTAAAGGCCTACTTGAATAAATGTTTTTCAATGAAGGACCTTGGAGAAGCTGCTTACATATTAGGCATCAATATCTATACAGATAGATCGAGACGCCTCATAGGTCTTTCACAAAGCACATACCTTGACAAGATATTGAAGAAGTTCAATATGGATCAGTCCAAGAAGGGGTTCTTACCTGTGTTACAGGGTGTGAGATTGAGTACGACTCAATGCCCGACCACGACAGAGGATAGAGAAAATATGAGTGTCATCCCCTATGTTTCAGCCATAGGCTCTATTATATATGCCATGTTGTGTACCAGACCTGATGTGAACCTTGCCATAAGTTTGGTAGGGAGGTACCAAAGTGATCCCCGAGCGGAACAATGGACAGTAGTCAAGAATATCCCGAAGTACGTGAAAAGGACAAAGGACATGTTTCTTGTATATGGAGGTGCCGAAGAGCTCGTCGTAAAAGGTTACACAGATGCTAGCTTTGACACAGATCCGTACGACTCCAAGTCGCAAACCAGATATGTGTATACTTTGAACGGAGGGGCAGTCAGCTGGTGTAGCAGCAAGTAAAGCGCCGTGACGGCATCTACATGTGAAGCGGAGTACATAGCTGCTTCGGAAGCAGCAAAGGAAGGAGTATGGATGAAGAGGTTCATCACCGACCTAGGAGTAATTCCCAATGCGTCGGGTCCGATGACTCTATTCTGTGACAACACTAGAGCTATTGCCCTTGCCAAGGAGCCCAGGTTTCATAAGAAGACAAGACACATCAAGCACCTCTTCAACTCCATCCATGATTATATTCAGGAGGGAGACATAGATATTTGTAAAGTACATATGGATCTGAATGTCATAGATCCGTTGACTAAACCTCTCTCACGAGCAAAACATGATCAACACCAGAATGCTACGGGTGTTTGATTCATCACAATGTAACTAGATTATTGACTCTAGTGCAAGTGGGAGACTGTTGGAAATATGCCCTAGAGGCCATAATAAAATGGTTATTATTGTATTTCCTTGTTCATGATAATTGTCTATTGTTCATGCTATAATTGTGTTAACCAGAAACCGTAATGCACGTGTGAATACATAGACCACAACATGTCCCTAGTGAGCCTCTAGTTGGCTACCTCGTTGATCAATAGATGGTCACGGTTTCATGACCATGGACATTGGATGTCGTTGATAACGGGATCACACCATTATGAGAATGATGTGATGGACAATACCCAATACTAAGCATAGCACAAGATCGTATAGTTCGTCTGCTAAAGCTTTTCCAATGTCAAGTATCGTTTCCTTAGAATGAGATTGTGCAACTCCCAGATACCGTAGGAATGATTTGGGTGTGCCAAACGTCACAATGTAACTGGGTGGCTATAAAGGTACACTACGGGTATCTCCGAAAGTGTCTGTTGGGTTGGCACGAATCGAGACTAGGATTTGTCACTCTGTATGATGGAGAGGTATCTCTGGGCCCACTCGGTAACACATCATCATAATGAGCTCAAAGTGACTAAGAAGTTAGCCACATGATGATGTGTTACATAACGAGTAAAGAGACTTGCCGGTAACGAGATTGAACAAGGTATTGGGATATCGACGATCGAATCTCGGGCAAGTATCATACCGATAGACAAAGGGAATTGCATACGGGATTGATTGAATCCCCGACATCGTGGTTCATCCGATGAGATCATCGTGGAACATGTGGGAGCCAACAAGGGTATCCATATCCTGCTGTTGGTTATTGACCGGAGAGGTGTCTCGGTCATGTCTACGTCTCTCCCGAACCCGTAGGGTCTACACACTTAAGGTTCGATGACGCTAGGGTTATAGGGAAATGTTGTACGTGGTTACCGAAGGTTGTTCGGAGTACCGGATGAGATCCCGAAAGTCACGAGGAGCTCCGTAATGGTCCGGAGGTAAAGATTGATATATAGGAAGTCTAGTTTTGGTCACCGGATAGTTTTCGGGCTCATCGGTAGTGTACAGGGAGTGCCGGGAGGGTGTTGGAGGACCCCGGGAGTGGTGTGACAACCAAAGGACTTCGTGGGCTGTTAGAGGAGGTGGACCAGCCCTTATTGGGCTGTCCAAGTACTTCCAGAAAAGCCCATGCGGCTAGGGATAAAGAGATAAGGCTGAAAGAGATTCAAAAGGAAGAGATCGACCTCCCTTGTGGGAGGTGGACTCCTCCCTTATCTTGGCCGAAGCTCTCCTCCTTGGAGGAGGGGTCAAGACAGCCCTCCCTCTCCCTCCTCCTATATATATCGGATGTAATGGAGCTGATTTGAGACACAACTTCTCTCTCTCTCTCGGCGAAGCCCTACCCTTCCTCTTCCTTGTTCTCTGTAGCACTTGGCGAAGCCCTGCCGGAGTCCATGTAGCTCCACCATCACCATGCCGTCGTGCTGCTGGAGCTCTCCCTCAACTTCTCCTTCCTCCTTGCTGGATCATGGTATAGGAGACGTCATTGGGCTGCACGTGTGTTGAACGCGGAGGCGCCGTTGTTCAGCGCTAAGATCGGAGTCCACCGCGATCTGAATTGCTATGAGTATGGCTCCACCAACTGCGTTCTTGTAACGCTTCCTCTTAGCGATATTCAAAGGTATGAATATCTAATCTCTTCCCACTCCTTGCTGGTTTCTCCACAAATTGATCTAGGTGACACGTGGGTATTTTTTTGATTTACTACTACGTCTCCCACCATTAAGCGAGATCCAACAGATCGAGATCAAGGTCAAGCGAATACGCTCCTTTGTAATCGATACACCAACATATATAGACAAAGAAGGACGTAGGCTTTTACCTCATCTCGAGGGACCGAACCTGGGTAAATCCGTGTCTTTTGACCCGTCCAACCCCTTTGAGTCCACCGCCTTAGCGATGGCCTCGAATCTAAGTCTTCAGACATCTGCCGTGATAAAACCACAATATGAACCTACTATTAAGACTAAGATCAAAGATTATGAGTGCCATGCTTTGTGTGATTTGGGTGCTAGCGTTTCCACGATTCCAAAAACTTTATGTGATGTGCTAGGTTTCCATGAATTTGATGATTGTTCATTAAATTTGCATCTTGCGGATTCCACTCTAAAGAAACCGATGGGAAGGATTAATGATGTTCTTATTATTGCAAATAAGAATTATGTTCCTATAGATTTCATTGTCCGTGATATAGAGTGCAATCCTACATGTCCTATTATTCTTGGTAGACCTTTCCAGAGAACGACTGGCGCAATTATTGATATGAAGGAAGGGAATATTAGATTCCAATTTCCATTAAGGAAAGTCATGGAACACTTTCCTACAAATAAAATAAAATTACCTTATGAATCTATCATGAGATCTACTTATGGATTGCATACTAAAGATGACAATACCAAGATCTATTGCGTTTTGCCTAGCTAGGGGCGTTAAACAATAGCGCTTGTTGGGAGGCAACCCAATTTTATTTTGCTATTTGTTTCTTTTTCTTATGTTTTGGTGTGTTTTGCACATTATTACTTCTGTAGTAATTGTGTTTTGGTTTTTTGATTAGTGTTTGAGCCAAGTAAAATCTTTGGGGTGATCTATGGTAGTTGTTGATTTGATTTTGCTGAAAAACAGAAACTTTGGCGCTCAGTCCAGGAATTTTCTAAAATTTTAATTGTGTCTAATTGATGTTCAATTTTTATACAAGATTTATATACAAATTTCCCTTATTTTCCTAATTTTTCACAATTTTTATAGTTTCATAAGTATTCAAAGTTTACAGATTGCTACAGACTGTTCTGTTTTTCACAAATTCTGTTTTCTTTGTGTTGTTTGCTTATTTTGATGTATGTATGGGTCGTATCGGGGGGTATGAGACATGGAAAAGTTAGAATACAGTAGGTATAAAAAATACAAATAAAGAATGAGTTCAAAACAGTATCTAAAGTGGTGATTTATTTTTTTATACTAACAGATCTCATGAGTTTTCTGTTGAGTTTTGTGTTGTGAAGTTTTCAAGTTTTGGGTGAAGATTTGATGGACTATGGAATAAAGAGTGGAAAGAGCCTAAGCTTGGGGATGCCCAAGGCACCCCAAGCCATATTCAAGGATACCAAAAATCCTATGCTTGGGGATGCCCCGGAAGGCATCCCCTCTTTTGTCTTCAATCCATCGGTAAATTTACTTGAGGCTATATTTTTATTCACCACATGCTATGCGTTTTGCTTGGAACGTCTTGTATGATATGAGTCTTTGCTTTTTAGTTTTCCACAATCATACTTTGTGCAAAAATCTTTTGAGAGAGACACGCTGAACCGTGAATTTATTAGTATACTCTATGTGCTTCACTTATATCTTTTGAGCTAGGCAATATTGCTGTAGTGCTTCCGTTATATCTTTTTAGAGCACGGTGGTGTTATATTTTATAGAAATTATTGAAAACCCATTCCTAACTTATATTATTTTGATAGTTTCTTAAAACAGCATGGTAATTTCTTTAGGTTATGAATTTAGTCCTAATATAATTGGCATCCAAGAGGGATATAATAAAAACTTTCATATTAATTGCATTGAATACTATGAGAAGTTTGATTCCCTGCATATAGTTGTGAGATGAGAGGGATGGTAATATGAGAGTCATGCTAGTGAGTAGTTGTGAATTGGAAGAGATACTTGCGTTAAACTTTGTGATTCCCGTAGCACGCACGTATGGTGAACCGTTATGTAACGAACTCGGAGCATGATTTGTTTAATGATTGTCAACCTTTGTGTGAGGGTCAGGAGCACGCGATGGTTAACTCCGACCATCCTCTCCCCTAGGAGCATGCGTCTAATGCTTTGTTTGATAACTAATAGACTTTTGCAATAAGTATGTGACTTCTTTATGACTAATGTTGAGTCCATGGATTATACGCACTATCACCCTTCCATCTTTGCTAGCCTCTCTAGTACCATCCAACTTCCGCCGGTATGTCAAACCCTCCTTCCTCAAAACAGTCACCATATATTTTCCACAAAACAGCCAGCATACCTACCTATTATGGCATTTCCATAACCATTTCGAGATATATTGCCATGCAACTTCCACCATGTAGTTTTTCGTGACATGCACGATCACTTTCATCTTGCATATAGAGTCATACTTTGTCATATGTATCGAGTTGTAATTTCCTTTCTGAGTTACAAGTATGATGATTTTTCATTATTAGAGCATTGTCCCGTGAGAGAAAAGGATGATGGATGCATAACTCCCTCACAAGTTAGGATGAGTATCCGGACTTTACAAATAATAAAAGAGGCCAACGAAGCCCAAACAAAAACAAAATAAAAAGGGCCAAGATGCCGACCAAAAAATGAGAGAAAGAGAGAAGGGACAATTGCTACTATCTTTTTCCACACTTGTGCTTCAAAGTAGCACCATGATCTTCATGATAGAGAGTCTCCTATTTTCTCACTTTCATATAACTAGTGGATATTGATCATGCACGACCACTTAGTTTTCTTGTTGAGCTTTCATACACTTATAGCTGTAAGTGCATTTGTTGCATGGCAATCCCTACCCACTCACATTGATATCTATTGATTGGCATCTCCATAGCCCGTTGATACACCTAGTTGATGTGAGACTATCTTCTTCCTTTTTCCTTGCACCTCCTCCATATTCTATTCCACCTATAGTGCTATATCCATGGCTCACGCTCATGCATTGCGTGAGAGTTGAAAAGGTTTGAGAACACCAAAAGTGTGAAACAATTGCTTGACTTGTTCATCGAGGTTGTCCATGGTTTAGATACTTTGTGTGGGGAAGATGGATCATAGCCAGACCATATGATTTTGTAGGGATAACTTTCTAAGGCCATATTATTTCGAAAGGACACGGCTGCCTTGTTGTTGTGCTCGAAGTATTACTATTTATTACACTATTTTTTTGAATCTTAGGATCTGAATATTCATGCCACAATAAAGAACATTACATGGATAAATATGTTAGATAGCATTACACATCAAAAATTCTGTTTTTATCATTTACCTACTCGAGGACGAGCAGGAATTAAGCTTGGGGATGTTGATACGTCTCCAACGTATCTATCATTTTTGGTTGTTCCATGCTATTATATTATCTGTTTTGGATGTTTTATATGCATTAATATGCTATTTTATATTATTTTTCGGACTAACCTATTAATCTAGAGCCTAGTGCCAATTTCTATTTTTTCCTTGTTTTTGAGAATTGTAGATAATGAATATTAAACGGAGTCCAAACGGAATAAAACCTTTGGAATGATTTTTTCTGGACCGAAAGAAAACCACCAAGATTGGATACCAAGGCAGGAGAGCCGCCGTGGGGCCAGAAACACTAGCGGCGTGCCCAGGGGGGTAGGGTGCGCTCTGCAGGCTTGTGGGACCATGGCAGCCCTCCGAACCCTAATCTTCGGCCTATAAATTCCCAAATATTCCCTGTATATCGGAGGGCATCTACATCAAGTCCATTGCCCCTCCGATGATGCGTGAGTATTCACCACAGACCTTTGGGTCCATAGCTAGTAGCTAGATGGCTTCTTCTCTCTCATTGCTCTTCAATACCATGTTCTTCATGATCTTCATGGAGATCTATCCGATGTAATACTGTTTTGCGGTGTGTTTGTCGAGATCTGATGAATTGTGGGATTATGTTCAGATTATGCATGAATATTATTTGAGTCTTTTCTGAATTCTTATATGCATGATTTCATATCTTTGCAAGTCTCTTTGAGTTATTGGTTTGGTTTGGCCAACTAGATTGGTAATTCTTGCAATGGGAGAAGTGCTTAGTTTTGGGTTCAATCTTGTGGTGTCCTCACCCAGTGACAAAGTAGGGGTAGCGAGGCACGTATTGTATTGTTGCCATCAAGGATAAAAAGATGGGGTTTTCATCATATTGCTTGAGTTTATCCCTCTACATCATGTCATCTTACCTAATGTGTTACTCTATTCTTCATGAACTTAATACTCTAGATGCAGGTAGGAGTCGGTCGATGTGTGGAGCTATATTAGTAGATGCAGAATCGTTTCAGTCTAGTTGACACACATGTGATGCCTATATGCATAATCATTGCCTTGGATATCTTCATAATTATTCACTTTTCTATCATTTGCTCGACTGTAATTTGTTCACCCACCTTAATACTTGCCATCATGAGAGAAGCCTCTAGTGAAACCTATGGCCCCCGGGTCTATTTTCCATCTTAGACTTTCAGATCTAAAACCAAAAATACCAAAAAATACTTTGTTGCATTATTTTTACCTTTTGCTTTACTTCCCATTCAAGCAATCTATCTCTATCAGATCTCATCCTTGCAAGTAACCGTGAAGGGATTGACAACCCCTTTATAGCATTAGGTGCAAGAGTTTGATTCTTTGTATAGGTACGCCTATTGGGGAATTGCTTGTATCTCCAACTGGATTGATACCTTGGTTCTCAACGACTGAGGGAAATACTTATCCAGTTTGCTGCATCACCCGTTCCTCTTCACGAAAACCAACGCATGCTCGACAAGTAGCATTGGCCGCGGGGGTGTCGGAGACGGGCATGTTGCTGCCCAAGATTTTGGCGACCATGCGACCGCGATCGCGCACAGCCCCATGCCGGTTGGGCTCGGTGCCAGCCGGGGTGAGACCATAGGCAGAGGCATACTCCTGCTGAGCAGCCTCCATGTAGCGCCACGTGGCCACGAGGGCGCTGGCGTACTCGAACAGGAGGCGGCGAGCCGCCTCCAGCTTAGGCGTGGCGACGTCGGGGTTCAGCGTCGGAGCGATGGGGGTGCTCAAGCCCAAAGGGCCGCACCGAGAAGATCGGAGGTGTAGACGCGAGTCGTGGCGGCGTCGCCCTCGGCCCGCGCTTGGCCAGACAAGGTGGTGGAAGTGATGACCATCACCCCGATGCGGGCCCATTGGACTTGACAGCCGTGAGTGCACCCACAGCCGTGGGAGGGTCGGTGCAGTCGAGCACCCAGCCGGGGTATTCGTCGTCTGTTGGTGCGTCAGCGAGTCTTAGCCTGCCGACGCACTCGATGAGTGAGTCGATTTTGACCCTGGGGTCGATAGCGCTGCCCACAGGGCCTGCCGAAGCAAGCCTCACGAGCCTGGCGGTTCCTCCCGGACGCACGATGGACGAGGGAGGTGGTGAACATGTCCTTCCCCGAGCGTGACTCCTGCCGGCGCCGCGTACGGCCCCACGTTGGGCGCCAACTGTCGTCGTTTTCTCACAACAGATGCCATGGGTAGGCTTATCGAAGCTGGTTGGGGCCGGAGGATGCCGACGAGCTTCGGGTGCGGGATTAGGCACAAGTAGTGGTGACACGCGATGTACCCAGGTTTAGGGCCCTCCATGGGAGGTAATACCCCTAGTCCTGCTTGGTCAGGTTGATAGATGGGTATGGTTACAAGGTTGCTCCTGGAGCTGTTGTCTAGAGGTGCAAGAGGGAGTAGCTGGCTCGCCTTCCTCGCTACGTGGGTGAATGTTTGGGAAGTGTCTCGTGGGTGTGTGTGCGTGACTCTGTTGTCCCCGTTGCATGGGGGGGCTTGGGGGGTTTTATAAGCCAACCCCCGGCTTACAATAATAATGAAAACCATGAGTCCCGAGTCAACAAACCCCGAGTCCCCGATGATCGCCGGCGAACTCCTCACTAGCTATCGCCGGGGACTCCTCTGCGGCGATCGTTGGGGACTCAGGGTTTGTTGACTCAGGACTCGTGGTTCGACGACTTGGGACTCAAGACTAAAAAAAACTAAAACGACTAAACTAGAGTAAACTAAAACAACTAAAAAAACTAAACTAAAAAACTAAAACAACTAAACTAAACTAAACTAAAATAACTAAACTAAACCTAAAACAACTAAACTAAAACAACAAATTAATATTTTTTTAACTAAAACAACTAAAAACGGCTGCGACCACGTGTGTTGGCGCTAGCACCGGCGCATGTGGCCACGGTGGCCACGGAGGAGGGGAATCAGAGAAGGCGGTAGCAGCTCACCGGCATGACGGGGCTCGAGGGAGGAAGTGCAGGCGGTGACGACGGGGCTCACGGAGGCGGCATAGGCGACATACAGCATCAAGGGCCACGACGACGTCGACGAGGACGAGGAGGCATGGGCGGCATCCGACGTCAGGGGCGGTGATGACGTCAACGATGACGAGGAGGCACGGGCGACGCCCGACGTCGGGGCCGGCGACGACGAGGACGAGGATGCGCGTGGGGAGCTCCGGCAGCCTGGCGGCGTTGGGGCAGGGTCGGCGTCAGTGTTGGGGGCAGAATGGGAGAGGTTGGGGAAGAAACGGCAAAATCCTGTATATATAGACGGACACTTTAGTCCTAGGTCATGGCTCCAACCGGGACTAAAGGTCCTCCCTTTAGTAACGCTTGGTGATACCAACCGGGCCAAAAGAGGCCTTTTCGGCGGCCCAAATTCGTGCTGGAAGGGACCTTTAGTCCCGGTTGGTGATACGAACTGGTACTGAAGGTCTATTTTCTCTTTTTTGTCCCAAATTCGCACGGCCGACTGTAGTTGGATTTTAGTCCCATCTCACTAGTTGAGGAGCACGACGACCAGCTTATAAAGCCCACAGTGAGAGAGGCAGCACGATCCTCTCTCAAACCGAACATGTGCCTACTATGTCGCTGTTACTAAAGTGAAAATAGATGCTCTTATAGAGAAAATTTCACCTAAATTCAAAGTGCTAGAATTATTTTCATTTTTTCTATTATTATGGTTTTTTTTGTATATTAAAAGTTCTTAACAGAAAATACTCTATGGATATTCTTTTTGCTATTAATTTTTTTAACAAAAATAACTTTGATAATTTTAGTTGCATAAATTTTATATAATATTAAGTTAAATAACTTTGATCAGACAAAAACACGTCTATTACAAAGAGATTCCAATTTTTAAAACATATTTTAACTCAAGACTTTTTCTGCATTCAATATGCACCATTCAAAGCCAGATCATCACTTTTCAACCCTTTTCTGACTTCATTTGCTATTTTTCATGCATTTCATGATTAATTTTGAGCTAAAATGACACTGAAATTTAAAAGCACTGCAAATGAACTCTGAAAATGGTTGAAAGTTGGCATGGTATCCTAATTTCACCGACATAACATGTGCTAAAAAGTTGAGAGGGTCACATGAACAACTGGATGCACTTCGTGTACAAACTAGACAATCTCTTTCGAAGTGTGTGGGTTTCAGACGAAAACTCGTCTATTACAAAGGGATTTCAATTTTTAAACATATTTTAACTCAAGACCTTTTCTGCGTTCAATATGCACCATTCAAAGCCAGATCATCACTTTTCAACCCTTTTCTGACTTCATTTGCTATTTTTCATGCATTTCATGATTTATTTTGAGCTAAAATGACACTGAAATTTAAAAGCACTGCAAATGAACTCTGAAAATGGTTGAAAGTTGGCATGGTATCATAATTTCACCGACATAACATGTGCTAAAAAGTTGAGAGGGTCACATGAACAACTGGATGCACTTCGTGTACAAACTAGATAATCTCTTTCGAAGTGTGCGGGTTTCAGACGAAAACTCGTCTATTACAAAGGGATTTCAATTTTTAAACATATTTTAACTCAAGACTTTTTCTGCGTTCAATATGCACCATTCAAAGCCACATCATAACTTTTCAACCAATTTCTGACTTCATTTGCTATTTTTCATGCATTTCATGATTTATTTTAAGCTACAATGACCCTAAATTGGAAAGAACTGCAAATGAAGTCTGAAATGGTTGAAAGTTGGCATGGTATCATAATTTCACCAACATAGCATGTGCTAAAAAGTTGAGAGGGTTACAGGAAATATTTGATGCACTTCGTGTACAAACTGGACCATCTCCTTCGAAGTATGAGGGTTTCGAACGGAAACTCATGTTATAAAGGCATTCCATTTGGTTAACTTATTTGAACTCCATACTTTTTGTGCATTCAATATGAACCATTCTAAGACATATCCTGAAATTTCAAGCCTTTCAAATGTCGAGACCCCGATCCTAAGTCATATGAATCCAGACTGTAGCATATCACATCACTTTGCGGGCTCACGCACGGTAAACTCCACGGCTGCAGCCTTACCTTTGCCGGGACCGTTTGCGTCTTTCGGCTCACGTATGTGAACATGTCGCTGGCAATCAAACGAAAAAGAAGTCGGACTGACATAACTAGTCATAGAACCCAAGTGGCTCATCCGTACGGAAACAGGCATACGTAACCCAGCAATGCAGGTGTCAATCTCAAGCATGTGTAGACGAGTCATAGCAAGCTACAAGGACTCCATTATGCCGTGTGACCTAATAGCCATCACTGTACGTAGACGAATCATAGCAGGCTACAGGGACTCCATTACACTGTGAGACATTTCCCTGAAGTGACAGACACAGCAGGAAAGAAGGATACATGTCGGTCAATAGATGTGTCCGGAGCAGTAGCAAGCTACCAAGGCTCAATGGAAGCACAAAGAGGCAGTTTCCCGTAAATAGTACTACTAAAGGCACATGACTAGGTGTCGGATCCCATACATACCGTTGCACGTCACACGTACGCACGACATACCCGATATGCATAGATACAACTATGGCGTCACAACATAACCATACAACATTTCAACAGTTACTTAGAAGGCTTTGATGAGCCAATACAATAAGATGTTACAAACAGGGGTCACAAGACCGAACATTCAGAGCAATCAAACAAACAAGCGGAAGTTAAACATTTCTGGGTACAGACATCTACAAAAGTGGCTAGATGAGCCTGAAAAGCTACAACGACCCTACCAAAGGAACCATACCTCTGTCTGGGATTCCCAAGCGAATCCGGTCAACATCGAACTTCACGTTGAAAATACCACTACTGAGACTGACGTCTCCTCTGCAAAACATAAATTAAGCAAACATGAGTACAAGTGTACTCAGCAAGACTTACATCAGAACTATCTATATATGCATCAGTATCAATGAAGGGGGTTGTGGAGTTTATTGCAGCAAGCCAACTTTGACTCTTGGCTAACCTGTAGTATGACTACAAGTACTTTCTTTTGAGGTGGGATAGCGCACACTAGTCCACATATTCACCAATCAATACACCACTATGGATCCACTCCCGTCTCCCTACGAGAAAGCCATCCATAGCACTCACGCTTATCTTGCGTATTTTAGAAGTATCCATTTCAAGTTTTCTATGAAACACATAAGTTCTCCAAGCAGTCCATATCCGAGGATGTGGCTATCTGAATAGTTTATTTAACCCTATAGGGGTATACTTCTTCAGACGTGCTCCGACCACTTATCGCCATGTGCACGAAAAAGGCACCTCGGCAACCTTCAAGCGGAAGCCTAGCGAGGGAGTCGACCACGACCGTCAATCACACAAGACCCTAGTCCAGGTTTATCACCGATTTGAGACTGAACCCGCACGGAAGTCCGGCCAAAGTTTCCGCTACGGCCTCAAACAATGTGCGCAGGGTTCCCAAGCCCACCATTTGGATGCCACTTGGTACACTGTGCCACTGTGCCTATACAACATCATAGTCCACCCCGTCGGGCAGCGCTATGCACGGCCGCCAATACTTTCCCTACAAACACCAGAAACTAGTTGCAACTCCTGGACAGAGGTCTAGGCGATTAATAAGTCGAGCAGGGTCATATTTCAGGGCCCAACATGTGGAAGTAACTGCCTTGGACCACAAACACAGAACTCAGTTCTTAAGGATGGTCCCAATGAGACAACCCACCATGTACTCCTACATGACCTCTCATCGCTACCTTTACCAAATCATATTCACACACTTAGCTCTCCCACAGTAGGACATGAACACTGCCATTCCGATTCATCGCCCAAATGGATCAGACCCGACACGACATGACTCTAAGCATAGCAGGCACAGTAAGCTAGCATTGATGAGTAAGAACAACAAGGCTCAAGTAGTTTCTACTCATGCTAAGTGGTTTCAACTATTTACTTCGGCAAAGATAGGTCATGCAAAGGAATGGGTTCAACTACCGAGAACAGGTAACAGTTGAATCGTTGTTTCCTTAATGCAACAAAAGAGAGCAGGAGCGAGAGAGTGGGTCATATCAGTATGCTCAAGTGGGTTTGCTTGCATGATAGTCCTGAAGATATTACTTCTCTTCATTAGTGTCAACATTCACATCGTTAGAACCATCATCTATCGAGAGGGAACAAGCACCGGCAAACAAGAAGAACCAACATTCAACTTATGCAATGCACAGTTGTCACATCCATAGCTAGGTGTCATGGGGTAGCATGTGCTTGCATCATGTTATTTTTGCATCAACATGAAATGGGGAGAAAAAGAAACCCCAAGCTCACATTGAATTAAAACAATTCAAATTTGGTGAAATTTAAACAAATCCAAAATTCCCTTTAAAAATGTTCCCCATGTCTGATAAAATTAGACATGATTATAACAGGGACAACTAAAGTAATTCAAAAATAATTGATAAAGCCCCTAAAAATGTTAAATAAAGCATTATCATTATTTTTGTTTACAAAATATCCTAAAACTTTTTAGACAAGTTTGAAATATTCAAACTTCATTATAGAAAATGTTTGGGATATTTTATAAAGTCATTTGAACCTGCAAAAGAAATAAACAAATGTCAGAAAAAGGAAAACAGAGAGAAAAATAAAAGAAAAAGTGGAAAAAAGCCCAGGCCAGGCTGGCCCACCTGGCCCAGGAGGTCGTCGTCCTCCTGGCGGCCAGGAGGATAGGTGCATGGCCGGCATGCGCGCGCTGCCGTGCCTCCACGCCGGTAGATGCGTGCCTGCCTTCCCGCGCCAGCGCGACGGGGATAAGCTCCCCCAAGTCGTCCCTCTCTCTCTCTCTCTCTCTCTCGCCCATCGCTCACTCTCTCCCCCCTCTGCTCCGCCATAGCCGAGCTCTGCTCGAGCTCACCGCCGTCGCGTTAGCCGCTCCCCCTCGCCCCTAAGCCTGCCAAAAGTTCCGCCTAGGTCCCCTCTTTCTTCTCGCCGAGCCACGCACCGTCGGGAGATACCTATCGCCGCATCGCTGCCGTCATCAACCTCCGGCCACCGGCAAGGAAGAGAAGCTTGCCGTTGCTCCAGGTCCTCCCCAAGCCCGCTCTCGACGCCCCTGCAACCGCCATGAGCTTCTGGTCCTTTCCCCCTCCTTTTCCCCGTCGTTTGATCTCTCTAGCGCCGGATTCCTCCAAGCCCGAAAGCTCCTCGCTGCCGGTGAGGTTGTGGTCACCGTTGTAGTGGCCCAAGCTTGCTTCTGAGCACGAAGTCATGCTCAGGAAGGTTCCAGCAAGCCTTAGGAGGCCTTAATTGCCCCGTTTGACCTCCGGCTCGACGAGCCCATGCTCTCCCGAGCTCCCGTAGCCCCCATGCTCGTCACCGGCGCCGATTCCGACCACCCCAGCCCCTGGGAGGTGTCGGGTTCGACGCGCGCGAGCAGGCCGAGCAGATCGGTGCCCTCCGCTGTCCATTTGGTCACCGGAGGAGGGTTTCCGACCCCCTCCGCCGTCCTTGACATCGCCGGTGGCTCAACGCCGGCGAGTCAACCAGTTTGACCACTAGGGGTTTGACCCCTGGGTCACTGGCAGGTGGGGTCGGGCCCTGTTACTCAAAGTTAGTTAATCAGTCACTAACTAGTTGGCCCAGAAATGCTAGTTAATTAGGATTAGTTTTAATTATTTAGTTAAGTGAGAGAGTCACTCACATGTGGACCCCACATGTTAGGTTTGACTCTGGTCTGGTCAGTCGACCAGCTAACGTCATAGTGATGTCAGGCCGATGACATAATTCTATTTTCTAGTTTAAAAATCATTCCAGAAATTGTTTAAAACTTTGAAAATTCATATAAATTAATCTATAAATCAGATGAAAATAATTTATATATGAAAATGGATCAGAAAAATCCAATGAATCCAATGGTGCTATTGTCATGCATGTTAGGGCAATATATATAGGTAAACATTGAAATTTTCTAATAGGTTAATACATGGAATTTGAAATGAAGAACAACTTTGAACCTATATTCAAATCCATTTCAAATTAACTTGATCACTAGCTGCATTAGGTCATCCATACATGTTAACATGCCATGATCATGCATCATATTGTTTCACTTGCGTGTATTGAGTATTGTTATCTGCATTGCGGTAGGGCCTACTTCGGAAGATACCCTTGAGCATCCCGATGACGGAGAGAACCCCTCCGCATCTCAGCAAGGCAAGCAACCCCCTTTGAACATTTCGATAATATCCCACTCTCTCGCTCCTGCTCTTGTTTAATGCATTAGGACATTGATCACATGACAATCATACACGGTAGATGAACCTATTCTTATGCATGACTTGACCCTTTCATAGTTAATAGCTAAACCTTGCAACCTAGCATACCTGGTAGATGCTTGTGCCATGATGTGCTTAGATTACCTTGCCTGCTTTACTTGCTATGCTTAGAGTATTGTCAGGTTTGTTTCATCTGGGTGATGAACTGGAGTGAAACAATGTTGCCTTAATGTGATATGATTAAGATGAACTCGATTTGGTAAAAGTTAGCGAAGAGAGGATATGTAGGAGTACATAGCGGGTTGTCTCATCGGGACCGTTCATAGGAACTGAGTTCCGTGTTTGTGATCCAAGACTAGATACTACCACATGCTGGGCCCTGAAATATGACCCCATTCGACTTATCATTTGCTTAGTCCTGGGTCCAGGTATTGCAAGTAGTTTCTGGTGTTTATAGCATGCTAGAGGCCGTGCGTAGCGCGGACCCTAGGGGTGGGCTATGATGCGGTAGGCAGTGGCACGGTGTACCAAGGGTCACCCGAATGGTGTGCTTGGGAACCCTGCGCACATTGTTAGGGGCCGTAGCGGAAACTTCGGCCGGACTTCCATGCGGGTTTAGTCTCAAATAGGCGACAGCCTAGACTAGAGGTCTTATGTGATTGACGGTCGTGGCCGACTCCCTCGCTGGGCCTCCGTTTGAAGGTTGCCGAGGTGCATGGTTTTAAGAGCACACAACGATAAGTGGTGATAGCACGTGTGAAGAGGTACACCCTTGCAGGGTTTTGAAACTATTCGAATAGTCGCGTCCTCGGATATGGACTACTTGTAGATCTTATATTGTTCATAGATAATCAAATGGATACTCATAAAAATATCAAGACAAGTGTGAGTACCGTGGATGGCGCTCTCATAGGAGACGAAAGTGAATCCATGCTGGTGTATTGTTGTGGAGTTAGTGGACTTGTGTGCGATAACTAAAATGTTAACGAAGGAATAAAATTGATTAGCGTAGGTTAGCCATGAGTCAAAGCTGGCTTGCCGCATAAACTCCACCTCTCCCTTGTTGATACATGAGCATAAATAGACTAGGTCTGTTTTAAAGACTTGCTGAGTATGTTTATACTCATTCTTTCTTAATAAATTTTGCAGACGAGACCCAGGACCCATCAGGTGGATTTTTCTAGACGTTGACGATGCCGAATAGCTGGTGTCCCAGCTACGATCTTGCCCATGTGGCGGTTTTAGATAGTCAGGCCATGTGCCTTTTTTCCCCTTTCCATTGTCTGTACTCAGACAACTTTAAGTTTCCGCTGGCTTGTATGAACTTGTTTGTATGACTTGTAAGAACATATTATGCAAGACTCTTCTGAGTCTCTTAAATAAAAGTTGTATTAATGTATTGTTATGTTGTGATGCCACAGTTGTATCTATGCATATCGAGCATGTCGTGCATACGTGTGATGTGCAACGGTATGTATGGGATCCAACACCTAGTCATGTGCTTTTAGTAGTACTCTTTACGGGAAACTACCCCTTTGTGCTTCCATCGAGCCCTGGTAGCTTGCTACTGCTCCGGACACATTGGTCGACCGGCATGTAACCTTCTTTGCTGCTGTGTCTGTCCCCTCGGAGAAATGTGTCGTAGTGTAATGGAGTCCCTATAGCCTGCTACGACTCGTCTACGTGCAGTGTTGGCATTTATGTCATACGACGTAATGGAGTCCTTGTAGCTTGCTATGACTCGTCTACACACGCTTGAGATCGACACCTGCATTGTTGGGTCACGTATGCCTGTTTCCGTATGGATGTACCACTTGGGTTCTATGACTAGTCATGTCGGCCCGGGTTCTCTATCGTGTGATTGCCAGCGACATGTTCACATACGTGTGCCAAAAGACGCAAATGGTCCTGGCCAACGTAAGGCTGCAGCTGTGGAGCTTACCGTGCGTGAGGCCGCAAAGTGATGTGACATGTTATAGTTTGGATTCATATGACTTAGGATCGGGGTCCCGACAACAATCATGATGCATGATATTACAAGTTAAGGTACTGAATTAACCTAGAGGAGTAGTTAGCCAAGTTGGTTGAAGTGGAATTCAAACAAGTTTGAATTCCAACTCCAAATGGTATTTCATATATTGACGATATCATAAAATGTCCTACTTGGTGATGTTAACTTGTTCAAACATGCATCATCATGGCATAAACAGATTCACTGAATTTTTCTGATCGTTTTTCATATATAAATTATTTTCATCTGACTTGTAGATTATTTTCTATGATTTTTAGAAGTTTTAAACATTTCCTGAAAATATTAAATCATTTATTGATTTGTTTTATTTCAGAAATACATTAATGCATTAGCATGATGTCATAGTGTCATCAGCAGGTCAATAGGGCTGGACCAGGTCAAACCTGACCAGTGGGTCCCACTGGTTAGTGACACAGTCACTAATCGAGTTTAGTTTTAATACTTAATATTAATTAACACAAGAGGGCCCACCAGTCAGTGACCTATTAAAATAATTTATCAAATTAATTAATTTAGAGCCTACACCTAAAATTTACCAGAACCTGGCCCCACCTGTTAGTGACCCAGGCGGGGTCAAAATTGGTCAATCCGGGTCAAACTCGCCGGAGTTGACCCGCGGCTCATCGCCGGCATCTCCAGAGATGGCGGAGGGCGACGGAACTCCTCCTCCGGCGACTAAAAGGTCGGCGGAGGGCACCTACGTGGAGCTAGAGCTTCACCGCATCTAGCTGAGCTGGCAGAAGGGGCTAAGGCGGCTTACGCCAACGGCGACGAGCAACTTGGCGGCGGCCGGAGATCGGCCACGACGGCGCTAAGGCCTAGGGGACATAGGAAGAGCTAGAGAGAGCAGAATGGATGCGGCGGCTCACGGGGGGGCTCGATGGCGTCGGGGCGGGTTTGGAGAGGCTGCGAGGCGAGCTCAGGGTCGCTAGTGATCTTCAGCACCCGGCGATGGAAACAGCGACGTTGGCGAGGAGGGAGGCCGCAGTAGCTATGGCGACGAGCTAGCGGATGGTCGTCCATGGCGAGCAGGGGCGAGGAAGAAAGCAGGGGGAGAGAGATGGCGAGGGGGAGGGGATCCCGACGGGCTCAATGCTTATCCCCGGTGTCTCGCTGGCCTGGGGGAAGCTGGCAGGCACCTGCCGGCGTGGCGCGAGGCCGCGGGCGCAGTGGCCTCCTTCTCCTCTGCCTTCTGGCAGGAGGAAGAAGACGGCGATGCCCTTGGTGTGATGGGCTGCCTAATGGGCCGGCTACAGCTAAGCTCCTTTCCTTTAACTCATTTTTGTTTTCTATTTTTATTTTCATTTTCTGCCCACTGTTATAATTTGTTTCGGCAAAAAAATCTTAGCAAAAAAAATTTGAAATTATTTATAGGATATGTTTGGAATTTTTCCAAGCTCCATAAAAAGTTCTAGCATTTTTGAAAGAACTAAAATATTTATAGTGTTTTATTGGTCATTTTTAGAAACTTTGCTAATTTATTAAAATTGCCATAATAGTTGTGAAAATATAGTTCACCCCTGTTATGTTGATTCCAACATTTATCAAAGAGGGGGATCATTTTTGAAGAGTGTTTTGGATTCATTGAAAATTCACAAGTATTTGAATTGTTTGGTTGGGTGAAGTGCTAGGGTTTCTGTTAATCCCCATTTCATGTTGAACAAAATTAGGCATGATGCCATAATGCCGATGCACTACTTACAAGCATTAATCTAGGGTTGTGACATCTAACTTCATTTGCTATTTTTCATCCATTTAATGAATTGTTTTGAGCTAAAAAGCACCACAAATGAACTCTGAAAAGTTTGAAACTTGGTATGATATCATCATTTCACCCACATAGCATGTGCTGATATGTTGAGAGGGTTACAACAAAAACTGGATGCACTTCATGTACAAAAATGGACCATCCCGCCTACTCACTAGAGAAGAACCGTGATGACGCTGCAGCCAATCACATCTTAGAGTGGGATCTTGGGTTATAAAACTTTTTCTTCGAGTGTGTCCCTTGATTATTGCGCCATAAACATGGACAATCTTCATCATTTAACATGATGCCTAGGCCAGTCTTCACTACAAAGGGAGGAATTTCATCAAACTTTACATAATCTTTTGACATGTATGTCTTGTACTCCGCTTCCCCGATGTTGCTTTTCCCAGAAAGAACTATGTGGAGCTTTGACTCATCGTATGATGTATCCACTTTATTATCTTTCCTTTTTCTTGGTTTGGTAGACATGTCCTTTACATAGAAAACTTGCGCCACATCATTGGCTAGAACGAATGGTTCGTATATGTGCCCAATATTCTTGAGATCCACTCTTGTCATTCTGTATTGCAGGTCTACCATTACCCCTCCTCCAATCAGATTACCCACTCGCACCAGAAAAGAGGGACCTTCAAATCACCTCCATAGTCAAGTTCCCATATCTCCTCTATGTAACCATAATATGTGTCCTTTTCCTTGGTGGTTGTCACATCGTCAAAGAGGACACCACTGTTTTGGTTGGTGCTCTTTTTTATCTTGGGCAATGATGTAAAATGTATTCCCATTTATCTCATACCCTTGGAAAGTCAATATAGTCGAAGATGGTCTCTTGGCCAACAAGTACAAGTCATCTTCAACATCGTCGTCCTTCATGAGATGTGTTTGCAACCAACCACCGAAAGCCTCAGTGTGTGTATGTTGAATCCAGGGGTCAGACTTCTCTGGGTTCTTCGAGCGTATAATATCCATGTGTTTCTCGATATACGGGGTGACCAAGAGAGAATTCTATAGAAAGGTGTAGTGTGCTTGTGCCCAAGAATGCTCAAAATTTCCCAAGAATGTAGTGTCATAATATTGAAGAAGGATGGTGGGAACACAAACCCGAAGCTGACAAGACACTGGACCAAATCATTCTGTAAGCTTTGTAGGATTTCCGGATTGATTACCTTTTGAGAAATTGCATTGAGGAATGAACATAGCTTCACAACGACTAATCGAACATTTTCTGGTAGATGCCCCTCAACGCAATAGGATGAAATTGCATCATGATCACGTGGCAGTCATGAGACTTTAGGTTCTGGAATATTTTTTCTCTGCCATATTTATTATTCCCTTTATATTCGGCGAGAATCTAGACAGTACCTTCATAATGAGCAGGCATTCAAAGAAGATTTATTTCTCTATTTTGGTAAGAGCGTAGCTGGTAGGACCTTGATACTGCTTTGGATACATGTCGTTGTTTTCGTGCACACGTTGCTGGTCCTCCCGTGCCTCTAGTGTATCTTTTGTCTTCCCATACATGCCCATGAATCCTAGTAGGTTCACACAAAGATTTTTCATCACGTGCATCACTTCGATTGCAGAGCGGACCCCAATATTCTAGCTCCCAAAATATAGATCTCTTCTTCCACATGGGTGCACGTCCCTCAGCGTCAGCCAGAACTAATTGTCCGCCAGGACCCTTTCCAAATATTAGATGTAAATCCTTAACCATATCAAGTATGTCATCACCAGTACAGAGGATAGGCTTCTTCCGGTGATCTGCCTCACCTTTGAAACGCTTGCCTTTATTTCTTAAGACATGCTTGGGCGGAAGAAATCGACGATGTCCCAGGTACACATTCTTCTTGCATTTGTCCAAATATATACTTTGGATATGATCCAAACAGTGCGTGCATGCATAGTATCCCTTGTTTTTCTCTCCTAAAAGGTTACTAACAGAAGGCCAATCATTGATGGTTACAAATAGCAACGCTCGCATGTCAAATTCCTGCTATTTGTGCTCATCCCATACACGTACACCTTTTTATTCCACAGCTGTAAAAGTTCATCAACTAATGTCCTTAGGTACACATCAATGGCATTGCCAGGTTGCTTAGGGTCTTGGATGAGCACTAGCATCATAATGAACTTCCGCTTCATGCACAACCAAGGAGGAAGGTTATATATAAATAGAGTCATAGGCCATGTGCTATGCTTGCTCCTCTACTCCCCAAATGGATTAATGCCATCTGCACTTAAACCAAACCATAAGTTCCTTGGGTCATCTGCAAAGTACGGCCACTCTCACTCGATGTTTCTCCACTATGACCCATCAGCGAGTACACTCAACTTATCATATTTCTTACGGTCTTCTTTGTGCCATCGCAATGACTTGGCATGCGCTTTGTTTTGGAACAAACGTTTCAACCATGGTATTATAGGAGCATACCACACCAAATTCGTAGGAATCCTATTCCTGGGATGCTCGCCCTGAACATCATCACCAGGGTCATCGCGACCAATCTTATATCGCAATGCATTGCATACCGGGCATGCATTCGAATTCTCGTATTTACCGCGGTAGAGGATGCAGTCATTAGGGCATGGATGTATCTCCTGCACCTCCAATCCTAGATGGCAGACAACCTTCTTTGCTTCGTATATACTGTCGGGCTATTCGTTGTACTTTGGAAGCTTATTCTTCATTAATTTTTAGCAACTTTTCAAATGCCTTGCCAGATACACCATTCTCTGCCTTCCATTGCATCAATTCCAGTGTGGTACCTAGATTTGTGTTGTCATCTTCGCAATCTGGGAAGAACCCTTTTTTCTGATCCTCTAACATGCACTTCAACTTCAACTTCTCCTTTTCACTTTTGCAGTTTCTCTTTGCATCAGCAATGGCCCGACCAAGATCATCAGCAGGCTCATCTGATGCCTCAGCTTTCTTCTTCATTCTCTTACCCAATTGTAGTGCCATCATATTCAGGACACTCGGGATAGTTGTCATCATCCTCTTCTTCTTCATTCTGTTCCATTAGAACCCTCTTTCTCCATGCTTTGTCCAACAATTATAGCCGGACATGAAACCGGATGTAAACAGGAAGATGTGAATATGTTTTGAGGTAGAGGAAGTCTTATCATTCTTTAACACACCACAAGGACAACACATAAAATCATCCCCTTGTTTGCCTCAGCAACACGAAAAAAACTCTGCATGCCATTAATGAACTGGGGAGAGCGTCGGTCATCGTACATCCATTGCCGGTTCATCTTTGTTACACAACACCGAAAAGACCAAATTAATACAAGTTCATACATCAAGTTCATACACACTTGTTTTCTCATAAAACAACATACAACAATCTAGATGAAACATTTAAATGCAACAACAAATGCGATCAAAATCACAACTAAGGTAGCAGTTGATCCAACAGCATAATGATAGCAAGCCTCTTTATTAATGGCATATTTTCTAATCTTTCTAATCTTCAAGCACATTGCATCCATCTTGATCTTGTGATCATCGACGACATCGGCAACGTACAACTCCAATTTCATCTTCTCTTCTTCAACTCTTTTTAAGTTTCCTTTCAAATCATCATTTTCTTTTTCAACTAAATTTAACTTCTTGACAATAGGGTCGGTTGGCATTTTCGTTTCAACTACCTCCTAGATAAAAATATCTTTGTCAACTTGATGGGCATAATTGTCATTAACACGAAATGCAACAAATAGTTATAAAAGAGAATATAACACATCTGAATCGTAAACCGGACGAGGGCTGATGGGCACGGATATCATAACCATGGAACTATATATAACAACAATCATACAAGTAAGAAAATTATGCAAGTAACTATCTAAATCATACAAATACAATTTTTTTAATGAAAATGATAAGAACACAAGAAGAGGCTCACCAAGGTGGTCTCGGCGACGGGACGGTGCAGGCGATCAACAGTGGTTAGGACGGGGACGGGAAGGCACACTAAGTAAACCACACCTACACATATGCAAACTAAGGAGTTAATTTGAGCTCAAATTGCATATAACTCAAAAAACTACCACATAATTACTCCCAAACTAAAATCCACAAATCACTATACTTATAAAGCATTGCACGATCTGATCTAGCAATAAGAGATCAAAGGACAAAGTTGCTAACCTTTGTGGACACTTGGATGGATTGGGGTGCCTCAAATCTTAACAACTCTTGGCAAAAATGGAGGGAGGATCTTGATCTAGGGGAAGAACAGACAGGGGAATTCGAATGGAGAAAACAGAGAAATGGAGTCGGGCTGGACGAAGGGTTTATATAGGGAAAGCTTTAGTCCAGGTTCATTATACAAACCGTGACTAATGGTCCACCTATAGTCCTGGTTTGTCTCACAAACCGGGACTAAAAGGGCTCGTGGGGGCCCCAGGCTGACACCAGCCTGCCACTCCCCTTTACTCCCAGTTTGTGATACAAACTAGGACTATAGGTCTAGAATGAACCGTGACTAATGGAGCTCGTACACCCCGACCACTCCTAGCCGTTAGAACCAGGACTAATGGACACATTAGTCCCGGTCCAAAGTCAAACCGGGACTAAAGGTTGAAATGGAAGGCATGTTTTCTACTAGTGCTCCAACTACAAGTTGGCAATAGGAATCGACAAGTTATGTGGCTAATCAAAGCTAGAAACTTGGTTGGAAGACTACCGAGTGACTGTCCAGATTGGCGGCGGCAATGATTTTGCCGTTATGAAGAACCCGCCCATCATGTTGGAAGGATCAAGAAGGGCATGGTTGAATTGGCTCCCTAATGGAAACCAGCTTTTACGCACAAACTTAGACACAGAGCCATAAAGCCCTAATGCATATAGAATAGTTTTTATCTTCTGTTCTTGCTATGGTGATCTTGCTGGTACATTCAATGTACTGACCTACATGGCTGCAACGTCTCATGTTGCAGATACTTCTATTTGACGAGTAAGAGTACGATTCAGGGTTACGGTCCGCACTCAACTTGCCGTTGGTGTTATTGGGACTCCACTCCCGTTGACCGCTTGCGCTGAGACTTTAAGGTATATATTAGTTTTACGTTATTTACATGTGATTGCACTTTGGTATATACATTGATGTACTGTGTGTGCCAGCATACTGATCCAGGGATGGCACAGAGGCTTGACTCGTTTTGAGTCGGGTCGCTACAGAAATGGTATCACAGCACATGTTGATTGTAGGACGTGACCCTAGGAAATGGCTTAGTAATAGGAAGACCTTGATAGGAACAAATTTTGCTTTCCACTACCCCTGTAACTTCTAAACTTTCTTACTGAACTTTCCTTTTTTTCAAGCTATAGATGGAGAACTACACCTTGAACAAAAGAGAGGACTATGAAGATGCTCTCGGAGGCTCATTCCTCATGGAGCTGGTGCAGATGGTGAAGCTGCCGATACCTGACATCAGGGTGACCAAGAGGATGTCTGGATTCTGGTGCGTCAGGACTAAAGTTTTTGGACGTACGGAGACCTCAAGACTGAAGACATCACCTACGGCACATTGAGCCATGAACGTGAGATGGGTATCAACACTGCCGTTCATGACGCTATAGCCCGTTTGAGCTATCGTTATCGTGCCGAGCTAGGTGCTCACTACTTTGGAAGGCTCGGATGGCAGAAGCCTGAGGGAGCCTACATCTTCCTAACAGAAGAGCAGAAGATGAAGTTCTCACCCGTACTGGTGTACAATCAAGAACTGGAGCATTACATCAAGAATCTTCAAATGGACCTCCTCTCGGAGTTATTCGAGAACGAAACACTTCGTGAGAACCTCAAGGCCGAGAAGCTGAAGGTAGCAAATCTGAAGAAGCACGATCCAGAAATTCTGAGGCTTCGCCAAGACTTGAAGATAAGTCGGGCCCAGACACATGCCAGAGATGTTGAAATCCAGAAGCTCAAGACCCAACTCCTGGATCTACAGGGACAACACCGGAAACTTCGTCTCAACAGGGAGGATCTGGTAGAGGAACTTGAGAAAATCAAGTATGACAAGAAGAAGCTCACTGAAGATGAAGACATGGCATAGACTAGCCTAGTAGTAGCCCCACCATGAGAGAATAAAGATAAACGTTTTTTTTCGATTTGAGTGATCGACCATACCAACCTATTGTGGATGGCGATATTTTAGTTTGATTTAACTCTATGAATGTGTGGACTTAAGTTGATGTTTTGTGTCTGGAATTGTTTGAACCTCTTTCCTTTCTCTCTTTTATCTCATCCCAAAACCTTGAACCCAATCGATAATGAACAAATCTGGACTAGAATCCTCTGAACCCATGAACCAACTGGAGATAGTAGTATGGGTCAAAACATGGATAAAATGAGTTGTTGATGCATAAACTGAGGATTTGCTAAAGTACAAGACTACAATGGAATATGATAAATGGATAACTCATTGGTTTAAGGAATGACAATACTTCATAAGATGTTGGAAGGTGGAATATAACTTGCTTTGGATGATATGGATGCTTACCTATGAGTGTCTTTTTCTGACATCTGCAGATGACCACCCTTTATGAGTCCTTCCTCAAGGGCCCGGAACTGATCATGACCCTGACTAGTGATCATGACTACCCAAAGATCCTGAAGGATATGATGGCACACATCCATCTAGAAGGAGATGCAGTCTACAAGGGCTACCCATTCAAGGAGGATGGAGTGGAACTTTGGTATGTGGAGGTACACCTCCACCGTGCAAAGGGAGTTTGCCCAAAGACTACTGGACAGTACTTTTTTCATATCTCGTGAACCACAAGCTATTTTCTTCAACACCGTTCGTGATGCTGCCATGGAAGCCATATGCCAGATTGGAGAAATACTCGAAGCAAGGCTCCGTCATACCCAGGAATACCTGCAAGAAGTACATACTAGGATGATGGAAATGAAGCTCAGGACCATCCTGATCAAGCAAAAGATGGGAGATTTCAAGGAGCACATTGCAAGGTTCCAGTGGTACTGAAATATCTCCCAGTAGGGATGCATGAAATAAAAATTGGAGGTAATGCTAGACCATACCAGACTATGTGGATGGCAGCATTTTTTAATAAAGTAATTTAGGAGTTTAAGAAGGGATTAAGGATGCTTATCGTGTTTGAAGTTATGAAAACGGAAATCTCAGGGTTTGTAATAAATTCTTGAGTCAATGGAAGTTATAGTGTCATACTCCTCCTATGTTGAAATTGTTATGAGTTGTTACTCTATGCACCAAGAATCTTTGACCGTTTTCAAGGATATGAGAAAATATGGTCCGTGCAGGCATGAGTGCAATTCATTTTAAGTGTGGTAGAAACCACAGGGATAAATGAATGAAGAAAATACCATTCATATTAAGGAGCTTGGATAAGAGGACACTGGTGAAGAGAATATGGAAAACATACCCAACCATGTGGGTGACAACACCTGAAAGAGTATACCTTGGGATTGGACTTGAAGAGAACAAAACAGTAAAAGGTTAAATAGACCAATGGAAAGGAAAAAAAACTAATCAAGGCAGAGAACCTGTACCAAGAATGGATCAACTGTTTCCATGGAGGTTACCCAAGGATTTTGGAACAAGAAGTTGTGACTTGGACCAACAAGCTTTTTTTAGGAAAATACGATAACCTGAGAGTTGTGAAGGAACGGTAGATCTTTTGTTCGTTGACAAGAAATTTTTTGCAATGCTTGTGAGGAAGCCCAAGAGTTAGAATACGAGATTTGCTAAACCTTATACAGAGTAATGATTTGGGTGCGACATGGCTTGGCCACCATGACGACTTAGTCTTATCATTCTCTTGCTATTCGGAATGGTAAATCTGAGTGACTTACCCATAGTAAAGAGATGGCGTTCGTTGAAGCTTTTGTTCAAGCCTTAGAATGATAAGAAGAAAACCCTTTGTACAAGACAGTAGCTGTTACACGTAGGAATTTTACGGTGAGGAATGAAGCCATGACCCATTTCACTGCAGGATAACCACTAATGGTAGACCACCATGAGATCATCGATAAGTTAATTAGAATGATCCCGAGACCTGTCAGTTAAGAAGACCCAGTCTCGGAGGAAGTACATTCCGTTGAGAGAACACCAGATTTTGATATAACAGAAGATCATCACCAAGGAAGGTGCTGTGAAGAACATGAACCGACAGATGCACCACAGGATGTGTCATGACTTTGGAGGACCAGTACCTCTCATCTTAAGTGTGATAGCACCCGCACTTTGCAGGACAGTGGATTTGTTAGAAGACCCCCCAAACCCTAACCTTTTCTTTCTAGCCCCTTCGAATCTCGAGGACGAGATTCATTTTAAGTGTGGTAGGTTTGTAACATCCCAAATTTTGGAATGTTATAATAAAATTTAGAATGATTTCTTGTTTGTTTGAGTGATTGAAAGTGAGTGAATTTGAAACTTTTTGAAACTTTTGAAAGTTTAAATGAGACGGAATGAAATGACTTTCCCAAAACTTTCACTCTGCATTTTGATCATCAGGAATTCAAATTCATTTCATCACAAAACCCATATTGAAGATGACATGACTTCTTCCATTCAAAGGAATGAAAAGGGAATTGAAAATGATTTGAATTTCATTTGGAAACATTTCAGATCTAGCAACTTTATGCAACTCAATGATTTTCATGAGAGAGTATAATATGAATTCTTCAAATTTTATGAAATATGAGTTGGAGGTTGAAAAGAAGGATTTGAAAGTGCCTCTGAAATTATTCTGGGAATCCATTTCATATTTGGTTCCTATTCAAATTTTCAAAGTATTCAAAAACCCTTGACAAATTTGAGAGGAGTAACATGACACTCCCCACCAGGGACTTCTTGGTGATTTATTTGAGCAATAAAAATCAGGGGTTATTTGAAAAATATTTTGCAAAAGGATTTAAAACCACCTACTCATTTTCTGAAAATATTATTTTTTTCAACTTGTGCAAATGACAGAATAAAAATGTCCAATTAATGTCATTTATTATTATGATAATTTTGATATGTGATTTTCCTATATTTGGAATCATATCAAATGCATTAAAGTAGTTTTACTATGCTGTTTTTGAATAATAGGAAAGACTTTAAGGCTTTTTATTACCTGTTGGCCCACCTTCCTAAAAGCCTGTCCCGAGTTTCCTAAAATGCGGTCGCCCGATGACAGCGCCACTCCCTTTCTCCCTATGACCAGTGGACCCCACCGCCCGCTTCCTTTAATCCCGTCGGCCACCACCTACCTCGCGTGCGCGCCGCTGCCCCCGGGAATCACTCCTCGCCGGATCCCTCTCCCTTTCCTTCCCCGACCCTCTGAGCCCGCCTATAAAAGCCCTAGCTCCCCGCACCCCATTACCCCCTTTTCCCCCAACTCCCGTGCACTCTCCTCGCCGCTGTCGCTCGTCGGAGTTCCCAGACGTTGGCGCGCCATTTTTGAGCAGCTGCTCCACCCATACCTCCTCACCACCTCCCGAGCCCACCTATCGCTTCCCCACACTCGAGCGCACCTCCCCACCCCTCTGCTTCATCGGAGACCCACCGGAGCCGCCAAACCACCACCCTCACCGGAGAATCCCCTCGGCCACCACCATCCCGAGCTCGTGTCGGTCGCTCCACTCCAACCCGCGCCTCTCTAATACCCCCAATCGACACCGGACGCCCGCCGCAGTCGCCTGGACCCCTCCGTCGCCTCCCTCAACCACCGGAGCATCGCCCCCGTCCATGCCCGAGCCGCCACCGTCGCCGGAACCTCGCCGGACTCCACCACCGCCGCGGTTAGTCATCGGATTCTCCCTCCTCCGTCCGATATCGAACGAATGGCGTGGATTAGACCCAACTTACCCCTTCGGTTCTTTTAAAAAGAACCAGCCGGTTTTCTTTTTTGAATAAATTGACCGAATCATTTTGTTTACATATCAGTCGTCCGTCCGTAATCGCCCGCTCGCACACCCTAGCAGCCACTAGGAACTTGCCACGTAGCCCCTGGCCGATGAGTTTTAGTTTTTCTTTTTCTAATTTTGTTTAGAAAACAGAGTGATTTCAAAATTTGTTTTGTCTATATCTTTTAATCTGTTTATTGTTTTTAGTTAATTCTTTTTGCATTAGCTCACATATTTCATTTAGTTTCACCCTGTAGTCTTAGATTTTAAATTTGAATTATAAATTTTGAATTGAATCAAATTTGCTCAAATCACTCAAATCTGAATAACTAGAGTTTAAAAATAGATTTTGATACGAATCTTTTTGCTACTGCTTGGTATTAGTTAGGACTGTCATCATGCTTAGTTTGAGGATTTTTAGGATGGATTAGTTTAGTGTTTTAACCATAAACAGAATCTGTCTAGTATTTATATAGTTTAGTTAGTTTGAATTTTTAGTTAGTTTAAATCAGAATTAGGTATAATTTGTTTTAGTAGGTTTTGTTGCTTAAACACTAGGTGTTTTACTTGTTGTTAATAAAAAAATATTTGCTTAGTTTTATACTTAATATCATAGGAACCCCTACTCTTTCTTTTCAATTAGGTGTAGTTTAATAAAACCAAACTAGTTAGTAATATCTCATCTAACAAAAGTATTAAATAATTAGATTCTGTTTTCAAATAAAAATTTTGGAAATTCCTTTCTGTTAGGAAATGGTTTGTTAATAAAAATAGTTTATCTTTACTCTATTATGGTAGGAAAACTATATTATTTTCATTAGGTAATGTGTTATAAAACAGTTTAGTTTTAGTAGAAACTTTTTCCCAAAAGTTTAGATGATTTAATTCTGTTAATCCTCTCTAGCCTAGTTGTTATGTATGTTTATTTTAGTTTTTGGTTTTAGTGGTTTTCATGTGGTTATGTTGAATGTGCAAAACCTAGGTTGGTTAAAATGTTGTTTTCATGACTCCTAGTTGTTCTTCACAAGTAATTATTTTTGCTAAGTAAGTAGTTACTAAAATAATCTTAATATAGTTTACCTTGTTTTTGCTTGGTTTAAAATAGTTGTTTGTAGTGGTAAACCAACCCCTGGCCTGTTGATGTAGTTTTGTGATTTAGATTTTTGTCTTGAGTATTTCCTTCATCACCCCCCCCCCTTAGTTGTATTGATGTAGTTTTGTGATTTGATTTTGTCTTAAGTATTTCCTTCATCACAACCTTGTTGATTTTAGTTGTGTGTTTTCCTATTGAGTGTTAGCATTGATTGATAGTAAGGTTGCTTATATGAATGCTATGTTTGATTTTATATAGATTTTCATCGGAGAGTGATGAATAGTCTATCAAGTTATTTCTGAGAGCGATATGTTTTCTTCATCAACAGTACAGGCAAGTTCACTTTGACCATCTTTTCATACTATGTTTTATTTGCATTGTAGTGACATCATTTCCACGAATCCCCCCCCCACCGTAGTGTTATTGAAATTCTTGTAGTTGAGTAGTATGCATGAGGTAGGAACCCACCACTTGTCACTAAAGCCCCGGGAACGCTAGTTATTTCAATGCTATGCTAAAGTAGACGGGGCCTGGTATGAGTGTCGTGACAGGTGTGAGAAGGAAGACTCCACATCAAAACGACGACTTCATGAAGCCTACTTCAAGTCCTGCATCTTCAAGACCTCAAGACTTCAAGACTCGAGAAACAAGTTTTCAATACACACTACTGGGTGAAGGACGGTTGGAAGGGCACCCTGGAGAAACCAGTGGATGACCTAGGTGGTACTAGAGATGCGCCAGTATTCACGCGGAAAGCTTCACCCAGACTCAAAGAGAAGGATGAATACTTCATGCTCGGAAGCTTACCTGTGTAGCCACAAGTCAATATGGGCTCTGGCTTGGTTGATCTTTGTTGTGACTCTAACTAGACAGTGCTACGAGATGTAGTCGACATTAGGATTGGATGGGCACTGTCAGTAGCTCGGGGAAACACTCTGAAAGACCATGTTTCTTTCGTCTTGTTCTCAAACACCAAGTAGTGCGAGGACTTACCAGGAGGGAAAGAAAAGTGTGTGTAAAGTACACAACACTCTGCAGAGTTAAACCTAATCGATTAGCCGTGTCCCCGGTTACGGACAAATTGAGCTTCTAGACTTGGATCTATCTCTGAACTCTCCACACTGGACTGGTAACTAATTGGGCAACTTAAGTTACATGTGGGAATTTAGACATTGGTTGGCGGAACCATGTCATGATAGGAAACTCTATAGTAAACTTCATGTTATTCCTTTGTTGTAGGAAAAGAAAATAAAACCAGCTTTTATGCAAAAACTTAGACACAGAGCCATAAAGCCCTACTGCATATAGAATAGTTTTTATCTTCTGTTCTTGCTATGGTGATCTTGTCGGTACATTCAATGTACTGACCTACACGGTTGCAACGTCTCATGTTGCAGATACTTCTATTCGACGAGTAAGAGTACGATTCAGGGTTACAGTCCGCACTCAAGTTGCCGTTGGTGTTATTGGGACTCCACTCCTGTTGACCGCTTCGGCTGAGACTTTAAGGTATATATCAGTTTTACGTTATTTACATGTGATTGCACTTTGGTATATACATTGATGTACTGTGTGTGCCACATACTGATCCAGGGATGGCACAGAAAACACAAAGGCTTGACTCGTTTTGAGTCGGGTCGCTACAGCTTCTTCCTGTCCCTGGTGGTTGCCTTGGGCATATCATGGGAACTGGGGGTGCCAGGGTCTTCTGAAGAACTGGAGTCAGGACTAGTTACTGGACTAGTGCCATCTTCAAGATCAACACTCAACTCTTTGAAATCAATGTCACTGTCCTCTGAACCACACATGTTGAGCTTTTAAACTGACCCTATGAATAGATACAGAGGAGTGGAGTGGCTGATCATCACAAAAAACAACCATTTTACAAAATTTGAACTCAAAATCTTATTTTTAGAATTCTGCAATATGGGTTTTCATTCCACCGATTTTATATTTGAGAGCCTCCAAGACTGACATTCTCCTTAATAGAGACTTGGCCACCTTTTCGGTTTCACCAAGAAAGGCAACTCGGTCTCTCGAGAATGTTCTCATAAACTCATAACCTAAATCGGGGAGACCGATTCATTTGCACTTGGTGACACAGAGATGCATATGGCCAAACCCTAACTCTAAAAAAATTTGTTCAACTATTCTAATGAAGTTTTATCTTGGATAGATGCATTGCAAACATTGGCATGAAGATGAACTAGACTTATTGCGCAAGATTCAGAGTTTGGAGCACAAAGGGGATCAAGATCTTACCCTAGTTTGGCCAAAAACTCGCTACAGCAGCGACGGCACGGAGGATTGCCGTTGATGGTGGCGGACTTAGATGGTGAGCGCACACAGGAGACAAGGGAGACATCTGTGGACACGATTTGCGGCAACAGCGGGGTGTGGGGTCGAGCGACTGAAGATAGATTTCAAAGTTCGGACCTACGGAATATATATATACCCACCTTTTGTTGGTGGCACTAAAAAAAAATTTGGTTCCACCAAGATGCTTAACTGCTAGAGGACACAGCAACTCGGTGACGCCGAGATTTTTGTATCAGTGGTACCGAGAATGGAAAACCAGATCAACCCAAGTACTTTGCTGGAACCGATATTTGTAAGTTGGTTACACCGAGTGGCACATGGGAGGTTTGGGAAGTCAACTCTTGTCGAAACACAGTCCCTAGTGCTCCTCACATAGAGGGTCTGAGAAGTTCTTTCTCAAATGTTTTGATGAAGCATGGATAGAATTTGACATGAGAAAGCATAGATGGTTAGAGGGGGTGCTTATGCATTATTGTACATCCAATTGGCCAAAGAAAAAAAGAAAGCCAAATAACAACAATTGGATGTCCTCAAATGACTAAAGATATGCATACCAACATGCTCACACAATAAGATGTCAAATGAAACATGGGAAGCATGCACAACCACTCTAGTATCTACAAAGCACTTTGGCGATGACGTAGTAATCTGTATATGAGTATATTGACCCAAGGATCCAAGCAAGGATACTTGATCATAGGTCATAATCATCGTTTAAGAACAAGTGGGGTTTCCCCTTTTATATAAAGATTTTAATGTGTTCACATCTTAAGAGATGCTTTGACTCAAGTGTTAGAGTAAAGTTCCCCCTTGATGTGACATCCCCCCTAAGAGGGATAAACTAACATTGGGTTTGTCGTTGAAGACTTAATGTAGGTATTGTAGTAGTGGATGCTCATAGTTGATGAAGATCATCTTGAGTTGGGAGGTATCCTTGTTGTTTCATACTCTTCTCACATACATGGGAAATTAGTCCCACACAAGGAACAAATACAAGGATATTTGTGGACATGGAGTGAAACACATGTAAAATTATGTCCATTGGTTCATTAATTACCTTGTCCCTTTCTTACCTATGAGGGAATGTGTGACTCCTTGAACTATTGCATAAGGTTGGAGTTGATTGCAAATAGTTCCTGCCAAAAATGAGTGTGAGTGAAATTTGTTAGTGGAGTCACCCCTCAAGAACTTCTCTAGTTCTTATTCTTTGGGACCCATATCAACTTGATGGGGATCCTCAGAGTTGAAGTAGCATTTGATGATGTATAGCTAGTAGTCGCCTTGGGAACCCACTTGACCATGGCTTGGGATTCTTCTTCGAATGAGTCAATCTCCTCTTAAAGGTTGTCCTTGAGCTTGTGGTCTTGCGGTATAAGTTCTTCTTGTTCTTTTCTTCCCAAGGAGAGAGTAGGATCACACTTATACTTTTGAGGAATAAACTTCGTCTTGGGGTATTGAATTCCTTCCCATTCAACTCTGTTGGGGATATAACCCCACGGTGAGACCCGCCCCTGAGGCTCCGGGTCCAACTAGGCGGCTCGTACACCAGTCCAAAGGTGGATCGTGAAGACTTAAGCCCAAGATGTTGGGCGGCATGACAAGATGGGCCGGAGCGTGGCCTGGACAGAGAAAGTATGAAGACCCGGGCGGAGAGCCGCCCGGAACGTGGCCCAGACAGAGAAAGTATGAAGACCCGGGCAGAGAGCCGCCCGGAACATGGCCCGGACAGAGAAAGTATGAAGACCCGAAAGGCAAGACAATGTAGAGACGGATTCAGACATGTAGTGAGAGTCGGTTAGAACTTTTATGACCCATGGTCTTGACTTCTGATATAAAGGCAAGACCCGGGGCAACTTAAAGGGATAGAGATTGAGAACTAGGTCAAGCAATCAGCTCCCTTGTAATTGATATCCCAAGCAATACAAGCACAAGCAAGACGTAGGTTGTTACCTCGACCTGAGGGGCTGAACCTGGGTAAACCCATCTCCTTCGTCTCAATCAACCCCTTTGAGTCCATCACCTTAGCGATGTCTTAGAATCCATGTCCATTCACCCGGACCTCTACCGTGACAAAACCACGTAGTTCGCGCCCACCGTGGGGCCAACGCTCGATGGTGTTGAGTTAACAAAGGGCTCTCTTCCAGGGCTCGAAGGATACGTGGTTGGTAGGATGAGCAAGAGTCACCGCGACCGGATCTACATCGATGACGTCGGCTGGGGTCATGAGGACGATTCTGTCGAGTATGGATTCCAGGTTCCCTTCGGTGGAATCCACATCTTTATCGACAAGGTTGATGGATCTACACCCGGGCCGGACATCTGCACCAACATCGTCAAGCCGGCTCGGCGCGCTCAACCAGCCCAATATGTGCGACCCTCCCGTGTTAACTGGGCCGGAAGCACGACTTCGTGGGCTTTACTCAAGGTATGGATCTTGAGGCTACTGCATCGCAGGAGACCCTTGTCTATTGAGAAGATGGGTCCTCAAGCGGAGAAGCAGAGTCGATCTACCAGCTTCACAACGGCGGGCTCGGGGGCTACGACGAGCCTTACCCTGAGTCGGAACGGTCGAAGCCAGACGATCTCGGGCTAACAATTCATGCGGCCTTGTTCATGGCTGGATCAGCCCCAGGCACGAGTAGTACAACCGCCGGAGCAACAAACACGAGAGCTGACCCGCCGCCGCCAGCTCAAGTTCTTCTGGATCTGATGAACGAGCTCGTGGCCCTGATGGTCACTGAAGTCACACCAGATAATCAAGCTGCTCGGAACTTGGAGATTGTGAGACACAAGGACCAGATGGCGGAGGAGCAACAGAGGATAGCTGAGCTAAAAGTTCAGATGGAGGCAGAGGCAGAAAGCATTAAGACGGATGCCTTCCATCTTGGACTAGAACAGCAATCGGATAAGACATCAATCCCACTTACCAGAACATTATGAGGCTAGGAATCTCTTCAATACGCCAGGAACGGGATGGACAGCGGATGCACCTGGAAGTTGGTCGGCACCTCGACCGCAGCTTAACCCGCCCCGACGAAACCAGGCCTCACCAGTGGTCTTTCCAATGCCAGCGGGTCATTATTCCAACCCGGCAGAGAACATGGTGGTCGTGGCCACCCGGCTTGAAACAATCCCTATCCCAGATGAAGTGCCTTTTGTAGAAGAGGTATGGAACGCCATTGGATACCTTCAGACAGCGATGGCCTAGTAGGAGAATATGCTTACAGTCGGAGCCGCGTTCATTCAACCGCCCTCCCCAGCCGTAGCTTTAGCCAGCGCTATGAATCACTGATGGTCTCCAGTAGCGATCGACACAGAGGCCTTCCGGGGGATAATCAGGCGGATCTAGGGGCACAAGCGCTCATAAACCGGGCAAGAAAACTGCAAGAGGCGGTAGCTTTGGGCACGGCGGCTCACCAAGAGCTCGCGCCCTCTGTATTAGTAGGAGTGGGAGTGACCACCAGGGCCGTGGGAGTGCCGTGCTTAGCACCGGTTCTATGGAGTGAGCGGTTAGTGTTGACTTACCTCCGGAGGCCTGGATCGAAAATTATGAGCTCGCTATGGAGATGTTGGATGTCAATGAGGCGGTATGTGCCAAGTACTTCATTATGATGCTTGAAGGTCCAGCTCGCATGTGGTTAAAGGGTTTCCCACCCAAAGTATGTGTGCATGATCCAAGTGTGTGTGCGTATGTGGCTGTGTATGTGTGTGTGTGCTTGAGTTGTTTGTGTGTTTGTTGAGTGTCTCTGTGTGGGTGACAAGTGGGCCATGCCCCACTTGTTATAAACTATAGTATATTGCGTGTTTTATTGTTTTATTGTTATAATTAGATCGTTTCCAATTATATTAATAATTCCAGTTCTGGACATGATCATTTATGCACACGGGTATATTAGGTAAGTTTTCACTTATAGGTATGTATGTCATTTTGCTATGTAGTTTTTGTCATGATGTTCCATGTGAATATATGAGTATGATACATGAATTTGGGGTAGAAAAATCTGAAGAATCCATTGGTGCAATTGGTTTGGTCTTTTGAGCAAGTTTGACAAAATGTCATTTTTCTCAAAGTGCCATTTTGTCATTTTTGTTATATCGAAACCATGCATGCTATGATGTTTGTGCCAACATGAATATGGTAGTCTTTGATGAGTAGAATGCCATGGTATTTATTTTTGTCATGATAAACTTGCATATAAGTGGGAACCATGCTCTAAAGCAGTCACTAAAATGTTGCTGTTTTCAAACTTGCTAAATATTTCTAAGTCTGAGAATCTGCTAATATTTTTATGCCATGAAGAGTGGTTGCTATCTTGTGATATGTTGTGAATTAGTTCAAGCTCAGTGCTAGTGATTTGATGTAGAGGTTGCCCTCTACCATCCTGTTAATTTTCATGCCATGATCTGGTCTCTATCACCATTAGTTTCTGCTGTCAAGATGCTCTCAGCTTAACTCGGATTCTAGAAAACTATTATTTTCACTAAGTCCCAGAAATCTGTTTCATCATGCCAACTTGTGGGCCTCATGCTTATTGATGTGCGCCTACATTCCAGATGGTGTAGTTGGATAAGTTGATAAGTATGTTATTTGTTTTCTGTCAATACCTTGTTTGCGGCTAGAGACTTCCTGTAGCTCAAGTTGTTGGATGTGAAAGTTGCTATGTTGCTGTTTTGTGGAAGAGTATGTGTTTTAGTGTTTTGTGACTTGTGGGAGCTAAACTCCATGGAATTGCTTGATCTTTGGCTGTATTGTGGGTTTTTTTCATTTCCTAATCGGTGGTTACCTTGGAATGCCAAGGAATAGCCCATGGACTTCTTGTCTTGTGTTTTGTCTTCATATCTTGGCGTGAGCATAGCGCGAGAACCGTAACTCCATTTCCTACGTTCCACATATGCGCGAGAACCGTAAAACCGAAGAAAGCATTCTTACTAATTTTTCAGTAGGAAGGTTGTGATGTTATTTGTGCATTTCTTTCAAGCATTTGATTTAGCTATTGAATTCATCTTATCAATGAGGTGCTGATGTTCTCCTCCATCTTCAGGATGGCTCCACCAACTCACGGGAATCCGGGTCGTGGTGAGTAGCAGGCTGATGTTCCGCCACCGCCTCCTCCTCCAGAAGTTTGCCAAGCTGTGATGGTCGCAACCAATGCAAACTCTCAGATGTTGCTCAGGCTATTGCAAGAAAGAGATCAGGTTCAGCAAGGCTTTCAAGGGAATTTTCAGAATCAACCTCAGTTTGCGACGCTCAACCAGTTCCTTGCCAAGCAGCCCAAGTCTTTCACCTATTGTGAGCAGCCTTTTGATGCTGACGATTGGCTCCGTGATATGAGTAAGCATTTTGAGTGCAGTAATGTCAGACCTGAGGACTTTGTCAGATTTGCATCGTTCCAGCTCAAGGGTCAGGCAGCTAATTGGTGGCAGCAGTACAAGGATTCCAGGGGCGACCGTGTTGTTACTTGGGGCGATTTCTGTCGTGACTTCAGGGCCCATTACATTCAGACAAGCTTTGTCGACGAGATGTGTGAGAAGTTCAGGCACCTGAAGCAGGGAAGCAAGTCTGTCTATCAGTACAACATCGAGTTCCAGAATTTGGCCCACTATGCTAAGCAAGATGTTCCATATGACAAGGCTATGATCTATTAGCTCAGAGGTGGTCTCAAGGATGAGCTTCTGCCAGGTCTAGTCCTTTAAGAGCCTAATGAGTTTGATCAGTTCTACAACATGGGTTTGAAGGTTGAGGCAACTCAGCTCAAGTTGGAGAACTCACCGAAGCGTTGAAGGGATTCATATTAGCCTTCTTCCAACTCTCAGATGGTTCCTAAGCAGCGGAAGTATTGGGTGCCCAATCCTCCTCCGTTTCGTCCTCCTCGGTAGCACAAGCAGTTCGGTGGCCATGGTTCTTCCCACCCACCCAAACCAGGATATTAGCAGAGACCCCAGGCATCTAAGGCAGCATTTGTTCCTCCTCCAGGCAACTTTCGTACGCTATCTAAGGTTACTTGTCACAAGTGTGGTCAGAAGGGTCACTACTCCAACAAGTGCAACTAGCGGTGTCTTCCGCCTCCTCCTCCAGTCAAGCCTCCAGGCAATGCAATGGTGAAGCATAATCCCAAGTCAGTCTGTGTGAACATGGTGAACGCAGCAGAGGCAGAGGATTCTTCTCAAGTGATTATGGGTAATCTCTCCCTTAATGATTTTCCTACAAAAGTGTTATTTGATACCCATGCCTCACATTCATTCATTTCTAGACCTTTTGCATGGAAGCATGACTTGAATTCGGTAGTCCTTCCTAGTCCTTTTCGTGTTGTGTCCCCGGGCAAATTGATGAGTTCAAATGTGGTTGTTTCGGATGTTTCTATCAAGATGGGCAATTATTATTTTTTGGCTTCTCCAATTGTTCTCGGAAATTTCGACATTGATGTCATTTTGGGCATGGACTTCCTGGCTATGAATAAGGCCTATGTTGATTGTCAAGCAAAAGAAGTCAAGCTGACTCATCCTTCAAAAGATATGATTATTTTCACGGCTCGCGATGACACAATCCGTCTCTTTGCTCTTAACGAGAAGGGTGAAATCTCGGTGATTTCTCAAATTCCGGTGGTTTGCGATTATGAAGACGACTTTCCAGAATAATTTCCAGGAATGCCTCCGCACCGGCCAGTCGAGTTCATGATTGACCTCGAGCCTAGAACTGAACTGGTTTGCAAGCGCCCTTATAAACTTGGCCCGGAAGAGCTGAAAGAGTTGAGGAAGTAGCTAGATGAACAAGAACATCTGGTTTTGATCATACCAAGTTCCTCTCCATGGGGTTGTGGTGTGTTGTTTGTCAAGAAGAAGGATGGTACGGACCAGCTTTGTGTCGATTACCGTCCATTGAACAAAAAGACAATCAGGAACAAGTACCCTCTTCCCAACATTAATGAGTTGTTTGAGCAACTGAAAGGTGCCAAGGTTTTCTCGAAGCTTGATCTTTGCATGGGCTATCATCAGATTCGCATTCGCAAATGCTCCTCCTAGCTTCTCAAGAATGATGAACTTAATTTTCTCTCCCTTCAAGAATGAGTTCGTCTTGGTCTATTTGGATGATATCCTTGTGTTCTCGGAGACAGAAGAAGAGCATGCAGAGCATCTCCGCCTTGTGCTTGACAAGTTAAGAGAGCATCGATTTTATGCCAAGTTTTCCAAGTGTGAGTTTTGGCTCAATGAAGTGGTGTACCTTGGGCATGTCATCTCTGTCGAGGGCATTAAAGTGCACCCTGAGAAAGTTGAGGCAATCTTGAAGTGGGAGCCTCCTCAGAATGTGAAGCAGCTTCGTAGCTTCCTCGGGCTTGCTAGTTATTGCAGAAGATTCGTGGAGAACTTCTCTCAAATTGCTAAGCCTCTATCTAATCTCCTCCAAAAGAATGTCAAGTATGTTTGGTCTCATGAGTGTGATGTGGCATTCAATACGCTCAAGCAGACACTGACTTCAGCTCCAGTTCTTGTTCCTCCCGAGCAATCAAAGCCTTTCCAAGTTTTTTGTGATTCTTCTCTCCAAGGTCTTGGTGGTGTTCTCATGCAAGATAAGAAGATAGTTGCTTATACCTCGTGTCAGTTGAAGCCTGCCGAGAAGAACTACCCCACTCATGATCTCGAGTTGGCGGCAGTTGTGCATGCTCTGATGACTTGGAGGCATCTGTTGTTGGGTAGACCACTTGAGGTATACACCGATCACAAGAGCTTGAAGTATATTTTCACTCAACCCAATCTTAATCATCATCAGTCCCATTGGGTGGAAATGCTTGAGGACTTCAATCTAAGCATCGAGTATACTCCTGGAAAAGCAAATGTAATTGGATGCGTGCTCAGCCGAAAGGCATACTGCAACAGTGTCATTCTGAAGCCTCTTCAACCCGAGCTTTGTGAAGCATTCCTCAAGCTCAACCTTCAAATGATTCCGCTAGGATTGCTTGCCAATCTTCAAGTCTCTCTGACTCTAGAAGATCGGGTTCACCTAGTGCAGCTTGTTGACGCAATGGTGAAGAAACTGAAGAAAGGTGTGACCAAGGGCATTCCGAAGTATAAGTGCTTTCGAGTTAATGACAAAGACACCTTGTTCTTTGAGGACCGTCTGGTGGTATCAAAAGGTGATCTCAGAAAGGTTATCATGGACGAAGCACACAATTCTCTTCTATCCATTCATCCAAGCAGTTCCAAGATGTATCAGGATCTCAAGCAAACCTTCTGGTGGACTCGCATGAAACGTGAAATTGCTCAGTTCGTGAACGAGTGTGATGTTTTTCACAAAGTGAAAGCGGAGCATCAACGTCCAGCAGGTCTTCTTCAGCCTTTGCCTATCCCAGAGTGGAAATTCGATCATGTGGAGATGGATTTTGTCACTGGATTTCCCAAGTCCAAGAGAGGCAATGATGCCATATTTGTGGTTATCGACAAGCTGACAAAAGTTGCTCATTTCCTTCCAGTCAAAGAATCTATCTCGGCAGCTCAGCTTGCAGAGTTGTATACGTCAAGGATAGTTTCTTTGCATGGTATTCCTCAGCTCACCTCATCTCACCGTGGAAGCCTCTTTACTTCCATGTTTTGGGAGTCCTTCCAGACTGCTATGGGTACCAAGATCCGTTTAAGCACTGCATTCCATCTGCATACAAGTGGTCAAGTTGAGAGAGTCAATCAGATCCTTGAAGATATGCTCAGAGCCCGTGTGAATTTGTTCGGCATGAAATGGGAAGACTGCCTTCCATATGCTGAATTCTCATACAACAATAGTTTTCAGACTAGCTCAGGCAAGGCTCCTTTCGAGATTCTCTACGGCAGGAAGTGTCGTACCCCACTTAACTGGTCTAAAACCGGCGAGCGTCAGATTTTGGGCAATGACATGATCACCGTAACAGAAGATATGTGCCGTGTCATTCGTGAGAACCTCAAAGCAGCTCAATCCCGACATAAGAGTTATTACGATAACAAACATCGGGATGTTTCCTTTCAACTTGGTGATCTAGTATATCTCAGAGTCTCTCCCATGAAGGGAACTCAGCGGTTCGGAATTAAAGGGAAGCTAGCTCCTTGTTTTGTTGGTGCTTTGAGAGGTTTTGGCAAGAGAGGTGATCTTGCATATAAACTAGAGCTTCCTCCAAACTTCGCAAATGTGCATGATGTCTTCCATGTATCTCAGCTCCGGAGATGCTTCAAGACTCTCGAGCGTACCATTGACCTCCAAGACATTGATCTCCAAGAAGACCTCTCTTATCGTGAGCATCCAGCGGCTATTCTCAAAGAAACTAAGCGTAAGACTCGCAAAAAATCTCTCAAGTTTCTCAAGGTGAAGTGGTCTCATCACTCTAACAAAGAAGATACTTGGGAACGTGAGGACCTTCTCCGTTCCAAATTTCCAGATTTCTTTCGTTCCTATATCTCGAGTCGAGATCCTCTTGTAGTGCGGGAGAGTTGTGACATCCCAAGTGTTGTCCCTACCTTTTATGGCATGTAACCTATGTGAACCTTGTCATGTGATGAATGCATTTAAGTTTCTCCTTGCCATTTCGTGTCTCATGCATTCACGCATCATGCATCATATCATTCATCATCATGTCTTGCATATTGTTTTATGTGGTGTGCTCTTGATCTTGTTGTGTTGTGAGTGGTTTTGTGGGTGTTTGTGATGGAGTGGGCATCAACTTCTTCTTCCCCCTCTCTTATTATTTCAACCAATCATCCTTTGCTCTTTTATTTCCATTGCCATTAATCAACAGAATTAATCTACTTTATTAATTTATTAAAAAAGTTCAAGTAGTAGTAATTATTATTGTGAGCTCATATGTGTGGTTCTTGTGGAGTTTTGAGCCTTGTGTAATTGGGGTGTTAAATAACAGGGGGCTGTTTTCATAATACTTGCTTCACAAATCCCCCAAGTAATTTATTTAAAATAGCTCATATTTTATTACCTGCATAAGTAATATTCCTTTTTATTTTCCTCTTGGGATTTTTTACCTTGTTGTTTTTGTTTAATAAGGAAAACCCTGCTGGTTGATTTTCTAAGAGAGAGAGAGGAGTGGCCCGCTTCCCCCTCCTTGCGGCCCAGCTGGTGCACCGAAGCCGGCCCAGCCGAGTGAAACGGCCACCAGCTCCCGTTGCATCGCCGTCAGGTTCAGTGGCGTCGCTGAGAGAGAGAGCTGCGAGTGCACGTCGCGTCGCCGTCAGGGCTCATGGACGCTGAGGCCGGTGCTGTTTGGCTCCCTTTTTTAAGGGGCACGGAAGCCTAGGGTTCCTCCTTCCCTTTCTCGCCGCCGCCGCCTTCTCCTTCCTCTCCCTTCTTCTCCTTCTTCTTCTGAGTTCAAAGAGAGCAGAGTGAGTTCAAAGAGTTGCGCTGGTCCTCCTCGCCATCGCCTTCATGCCTCCGGTGGCCCTCGTCACCGATGGAGATGGCGTGGAGCACGGGGTTGTTGTCCGCGTTACATTCCCAATGCTAGGAGGGCCGGGGAGCCGTCGCTCGTCGCCGTCGCCTCGCCTCTTCTTCCCTGCTTCGAGCCCGCGTCGCGTCGTCTTCTTCCCTTCTTTGAGCATAGCTTTGTCCCCCCCCATGAGCACCTGCGCCTCCCTTTCCCTCTCTGTTTTATCCTTGCGTTGTCATCTTCCGTAGCATGGTCACTGTCTTGCTCGTCGCCATAGCCGCTCGTCGCCGCTGTCTGCCAAAGCAGGGCCTTGAGGGCCGCTGCCTCCGCCCCATCTTCGCTAGACGGGCAGGGAGTGGATCCCAGTAGCACCCCGCATCCCCGCTGGGCTTTCCCCTCGCCAGAATTGCCCTGCATTCACGGAATTTCGTCGCCGCCGTCCGCTGTCGCAGGTGTGGTTCGGGTTCAGTTTGTCAGAGTTTGCCTATGCCTGTTAGTCGTTATTCAGCGCCCCGTCCCTTTGGTCAGTAGCCGTGTCAATAGCGTAGTGGTAGTCAGCTTGCCGTGTGTTCGAGAGGTTGGGGGTTCGATCCCGCTCCCCCAACCGTTTGTTTTTCTTTTTCTGACTAGTGGAGTGTTGTGTTGTGTGTACGGGATTTGGTGTGGTGGCAGGATCCCATGTGCGAGTGTGTGTGGGGGGGAGAGGGATCTGCTGCGGCTACACCCAAGATCTGGTGTGGCTATACTGCGGATGTGTGTGCTTGTGTGTGTGAGTGTGTATGGATTTGGTGTGGTGCGAGATCCAAGTGTGTGTGCATGTGTGGCTGTGTATGTGTGTGTGTGCTTGAGTTGTGTGTGTGTGTTGAGTGTCTCTGTGTGTGTGACAAGTGGGCCATGCCCCACTTGTCATACACTATAGTATATTGTGTGTTTTATTGTTTTATTGTTATAATTAGATCATTTACAATTATAGTAATAATTCTAGTTCTGGACATGATCATTTATGCACATGGTTATATTAGGTAAGTTTTCACTTATAGGTATGTATGTCATTTTTCTATGTAGTTCTTTTCATGATGTTCCATATGAATATATGAGTATGATACATGAATTTGGGGTAGAAAAATCTCAGGAATCCATTGGTGCAATTGGTTTGGTCATTTTATCAAGTTTGACAAAATTTCATTTTGTCTCAAAGTGCCATTTTGTCATTTTTGTTATATCTAATCCATGCATGCTATGATGTTTGTGCCAACATGAATATGGTAGTATTTGATGAGTAGAATGCCATGGTATTTATTTTTGTCATGATAAAATTGCATATAAGTGCAAATCATGCTCTAAAGTAGTCACTAAAATGTTGTTGTTTTCAAACTTGCTAAATATTTCGAAGTCTGAGAATCTGCTAATGTTTTTATGCCATGAAGAGTGGTTGCTATCTTGTCCTATGTTGTGAATTAGCTCAAGCTCAGTGCTAGTGATTTCATGTAGAGGTTGCCCTCAACCATCTAGTTAATTTTCTTGCCATGAGGTGGTATCTATCACCATTAGATTCTGCTGTCAAGATGCTATCAGCTTAACTTAGATTCCAGAAAACTATTATTTTCACTAAGTCCCAGAAATCTGTTTCATCATGCCAACTTGTGGGCCTCATGCTTATTGATGTATGCCTCCATTCCAGATGGTGTAGTCGGGTAAGTTGATAATCATGTTATGTAGTTTCTGCCAATACCTTGTTTGTGGCTAGAGACTTCTTGTAGCTCAAGTTGTTCGCTGTGAAAGTTGTGATGTTGCTGTTTTGTGGCATATTGTGTGTTTTAGTGTTTTGTTACTTGTGGGAGCTAAACTCCATGGAATTTCTTGATCTTTGGCTCTATTGTGGTTGGTTTTTCATTGCCTAACCAGTGGCTACCTTGGAATGCCAAGGAATAGCCCATGGACTTCTTGTCTTGTGTTTTGCCTTCGTATCTTGGTGTGAGTGTAGCGTGAGAACGGTAACTCCGTTTCCTACGTTATACATATGCATTTGTATAGTTTTTGCATGAATCGCTTGAATCGAGTGGGAGTTAATCTCCTAGATAAGATAGTGGTTGATATAGTTCTCCAAGTCACTGTAACTAAGCTACTAGAGCTTCGTGATGAACTATAAAATGCCAGGGATGGAAATAATGATCCCTGAGTTGTTCGCGATGTTGGACACTACGAAGGTAGAAATCAAGAAGGAGCATGACGTATTGATGGTTAGTGAAACCACTAGTTTCGAGAAGGGCAAGGGCTAGGAGGGAAACTTCATAGATGGCAAGTCAGTTGCTGCTCCAGTGAAGAAACCCAAAATTGAACCCCAAACCCGACACTAAGTGCTTCTATTATGAGGGGAATGGTCGCTGAAGCGGAACAACCTTAGATACTTGGTAGATAAGAAGGCTGGCAACACCGACAGAAGTATATTTGATATATGTGTTATTGACGTGTACCTTGCTAGTACTCCTAGTAGCACCTGGGTATTGGATACCGGTTCGATTGCTAAATGTTAGTAACTCAAAATAAAAGCTACGAAATAAATGGAGACTAGCTAAGGGTGAAGTGATGATGTGTGTTGGAAATGTCTCCAAGGTTGCTGTGATCAACATCGCACGCTCTCTCTACCTACGGGATTAGTGATGAACCTAAATAAATGTTGTTTGGTTTTTGCATTAAGCATGAACGTGATTAGATCGTGTTTACTGCTATACGGTTATTCATTTAAGTTAGAGAATGATGGTTATTCTGTTTACATGAATAATACCTTCAATGGTCATGAACCCAATGAGAATGGTTTGTTGAATCTTGATCACAGTAATACACATGTTCATAACATAGATGCCAAAAGATACAAAGCTAAAAATGATAGTACCACATACTTGTAGCACTGCGGCTAAATGTCATATTGGTGTAAAGCGCATGAAGAAACTCCATGTTGATTGATCTTTGGACTCATTTAATTTCGAATCGGTTGAGACATGCGGACCATACCTCTTGGGCAAGATGACTGATATCCTGTTTTCCGTCTTGATGGAACGGGCAAGTGACTTATTGGTATAGATACATGTTGATGTATATGGTCCAATGAGTGTTGTAGCTTGCGGTGTATATCATTATTTTCTTACCTTCACTGATGATTTGAGTAGATATAGTGTATATTTACTTAATGAAACACACGTCTGAATCGTTTGAAATGTTCAAGAAGAATCAGAGTGAAGTTTGAGATCATCATGACGAGAAGATAAAATGTCTACGATATAATCGTGGAGGTGAATATCTGAGGTACGAGTTTGGTATACACTTAAGACAATGTGAAAGTTGTTTCACAACTCACGTCACCTGGAACACCATAGTGTGATGGTGTGTCCAAACGTCGTAGTCGTGCTCTATAGGATATGGTGCGAATTATGATGTTTCTTATCATTTTACCACTATCGTTTTGGGTTATGTATTAGAGAAAACTACATTCACTTTAAATAGGGCACCATCTAAATTCGTTGATATGACACCGTATGGTCTGGCAGAAACCTAAGTTGTCATTTCTCAGAGTTTGGGAATACGACGCTTATGTCTGATAAGCTCGAACCCAAAGCGGAAAGGTGCATCTTCATAGAATACCCTAAGAACCGTTGGGTATACCTTATATCTCAGATCCAAGTGCAAAATATTTGTTGCTAAAAATAGTTCCTTTCTCGAGAAAGAGTTTCTCTCGAAAGAATTGAGTGGGAGGAAGACAGAACTTGATGAGGTTGTTGAACCTTTGTTTCAACCAGAGAATAGCGCAGCACAGAAAATTGTTTCTCTGCATCCCACGTTAGTTGAAGAGGAAGTTAATGATGATGATCGTGAAGTTTCGGATCAAGTTACTATCAAACCTCGTAGGTCATGTTGTTGGACAATGATGATCCTACGAGCTATGGAGAAGCGATGATGGGCTCGGATTCCGACAAATGGTTAGAGGCCATGAAATCTGAGAAAGGATCCACGTATGAAAACCAAGTATAGACTTTGGTAGACTTGCTCGTTGAATGGCAGGCCGTCGAGTACAAATGGACCTTTAAGAAGAAGTCACCATTATAAAGCTCGACTTATCGGAAAGAATTTTCCGCCAAGTTCAAGGAGTTGACTACGATGAGGCTTTCTCACCCGTAGCGATGCTAAAGTCTGTTGGAATTATGTTAGCAGTTGCTGCATTTTTCGATTATGAAATCTGGCAGATGGATGTCAAAACTTCGTTTCCTTAACGGTTTCCTTGAGGAAAGGTTGTATGTGATACAACCAGAAGGTTTTGTCAGTCCAAAGGATGCTAAAAAGGTGTGCAAGCTCTAGTGGTCCTTCTATCGACTAGAGCAAGCATCTCGGAGTTGGAATATACGCTTTGATGAGGTGATCAAAGTTTTTGAGTCTATCCAAAGTTTATGAGAAATTTGTATTTACAATAAAGTGAGTGGGAGCACTATAGAGTTTCTGATAAGCATATGTGGATGACATATTGTTGATGGGAAATGATGTAGAATTTCTGGAAAGCATAAAAGGTTGTTTGAAAAAGAGTTTTTCAAAGAAAACCTGGAATGAAGCTACTTAATTGTTGGGCATCGACATCTATAAGAGATAGATCAAGACGCCTAATAATATTTTTCAATGAGTAAATACCTTGACAAGATTTTGAAAGAGCTCAAAATGGAACAGTCAAAGAAAGAGTTCTTGCCTGATTTGTAAGGTGTGAAGTTGAGTAAGACTCAAAGCTCGACCACGGCAAAAGAAAGGGAAAGGACGAAGGTCGTACCCTATGCCTTAGCCATAGGCTCTATATAGTATGCCATGCTGTGTACCACACCTGGTGTGTGCCTTGCCATGAGTCTATCAAGGGGTACAAGAGTGATTCAGGAGTTGATCACTAGACAGCGGTCAGGATTATCCTTAGTAACAAAAGGACTAAGGAAATATTTCTCGATTATGGTGGTGCTAAAGAGTTCGTTGTAAAGGGTTACATCAATGCAAGCTTTAGCAGCAATCTGAATGACTCTGAGTAGCAGTCCGGATACGTATGGTGGAGCAGCCATTAGGAATAGCTCCAAGTGGAGTGTGATAGTAGTGTCTGCAGTAAGGCATAGAGATTTGCAAAGTACACACGGATCTGAATGTTGCAGACCCGTTGATGACTCGCAGATCAGTAAGGCATAAAGAGTTACGTCGATGCAAGCTTTAAACACCGATCCAGATGACTCGCAGTAGCAATCTGGATACGTATAGTGGAGCAGCCATTTGGAAGAGTACCAAGTGGAGTGTGGTAGCAGTGCTTACAGTTTGACATAGTAATTTTCAAAGTACACGCGGATCTGAATGTCACAGACCCGTTAACTATAAGACCTCTCTCACATGCAAAGCATGATCGATCCCCAAAACTCATTGGGTGTTAGGTTCATAACAATGCGAATCACATGGTCATGTGAACTAGATTAGTGACTCTAGTGCAAGTGGAAGACTGTTGGAAATATGACCTAGAGGCAATAATAAATTGGTTATTATCATATTTCCTTGTTCATGATAATCATTTATTATCCATGCTAGAATTGTATTGATTGGAAACTCAGATACATGTGTGGATAGATAGACAACACCATGTCCCTAGTATGCCTCTAGTAGACTAGCTCGTTGATCAAAGATGGTCAAGGTTTCCTGGCCATGGACATGTGATGTCATTTGATAATGGGATCACAACATTAGGAGAATGATGTGATGGACAAGACCCATACTATAAACGTAGCATATGATCGTGTCAGTTTATTGCTACAGTTTTCTGGATGTTAAGTATTTGTTCCTATGACCATGAGATCATGCAACTCACTGACACCGAAGGAGTACCTTGTGTGTATAAAATGTAGCAACATAACTGGGTGACTATAAAGGTGCTCTACAGGTATCTCCGAGGGTGTCTGTTGGGTTGGCATGGATCAAGACTAGATCTGTTACTCCGTGGGACGGAGAGGTATCTCAGGGCCCACTCGGTAATACAACATCACAACAAGCCTTGCAAGCAATGTGACTAAGTGTTAGCCTCGGGATCTTGTATTACGTAACGAGTAAAGAGACTTGCCAGTAACGAGATTGAACTAGGTATGGAGATACCGACGATCGAATCTTGGGCAAGTAACATACCGAAGAACAAAGGGAACAACATACGAGATTAACTGAATCCTTGACATAGAGGTTCAACCGATAAAGATCTTCTTAGAATACGTAGGAACCAATATGGGCATCCAGGTCCCACTATTGGTTATTGACCATAGAGGTGTCTCGTTCATGTCTACATAGTTCTCGAACCCGCAGGGTCTACACACTTAAGGTTCAGTGATGTTTCAGTATAGTAGAGTTATGTATGGTGGTGACCGAAGGTTGTTCGGATTCCTAGATGAGATCCTGTACATCACGAGGAGCTCCGTAATGGTCCGGAGGTAAAGATTGATATATAGAAAGTCCTGTTTTGGTCACCGGCGAAGTTTCGGGCTCATCGGTAGTGTACCGAGAGTGCCGGGAGGGTAACGGAGGACCATCAGGAGGGGTGTCACGCCCCGAAGGGCCTCATGGGCTGTGTGAGGATAAAAACCAGCCACTAGTGGGCTGTACTAAGGCTCCACTAAAGCCCATGAGGTTTGAGAAGGAAAGAGTTTCCAAGTGGAAAGGAGGAATCCTACTCCTAATAGGATTGGAGCAGGACTCCTCCACCTACAATTTCGGTCAACTATTGAGGTTTTTAGGCTGACTCCTCCCCTGCCTCCCTCCTATATATACTAGAGGATTTAGAGGGGATAGCTAACCCTAATAGCCATGTGCTGCCCTCTCCTCCAGATCGTAGTTTCTCCACTAGATCGGTTTTCAGCGGTGCTTAGGCGAAGCCTTGTTGGAATAGCTCCATCACCATCGCCACAACGTCGTCGTGCTGCCGGAGAACCCATCTACCTCTCTGCTACCTCTTGCTGGGTCAAGAAGGCAGAGATCGTCATCGAGCTGTATGTGTGCTGAACACGGAGGTGTCGTCCGTTCGGCGCTAGATCGGAAGGACCATGATCAAGATCGCGAGACGATTCGTGATTGGATCGTGGGACGGATCGTGATGGTATCACGGGACGGATCGTGATTGGATCGCCAGATGGATCGTGATGGGATCGCGGGACACTCCGCGATTTTGATTGCGAAGACGTTCGACTACATCAACCGCATTTCTTAACGCTTTCCGCCTAGCGATCTACAAGGGTATGTAGATCCACTCTCGCTCTCGTAGATGCTCATCACCACGGATAGATCTTGCGTGTGAGTACGAATTTTTTTGTTTCCCATGCAAAGTTCCCCAACACATTCCTCATCCTTTGCCTTAGAGTTGTTGTCTTCCTTGTCTAAGCTGTGGGTTTGTTTTTCTAGGAAGGTTTCAACTAGGAATAACCCCGAGCCTGCCTTCGAGCTGGGCAAGGGAAGCCAGCCAAGACAAGAGAACCTGCCACAGGCGCCCTCCTTGGCAGAAGTGGTGCTTGAAGCTGAACGGAACAAGAGGGAGACCAATAGGTTGTTGGAACGTATTGAGCAGAACAGAGCGCGCCCTGCCCGTAATGATCGTAATGATGGTGTGTCCCTCAATGACTTCGTCAAGTTGTGCCCACCTAAGTTTCATCATTCGGTCGAGCCGCTCGATGCTGATGACTGGTTGACCAGCCTGTCCCGCAAAATCTGAGTTGCCAATCTATCTGAGGCCAACAAGGTGACCTTTGCTGCATACTTTCTGGAAGGACCCGCCAATCTGTGGTGGGAAAATTATGAAGCTATGCGTCCTGCAGGCCCCGGACCAACCTGGGCAGATTTCAGCGAGGCATTCCATACCCATCACATCCCGGAAGGGCTGTGTCGGGACCCTGATCCTAAGTCATATGATTCCACATTGTAACAAGTCACATCGCTTTGCAGCCTCACACACGGTAAACTCCACAGCTGCCACCTTACCTAGGCTGGGACCGTTTGCATCTTTTGGCACACGGATGCAATCATGTTGTTGGCAATCACACAACAAAGAACCCGGGCCGACATGACTAGTCATAGAACCCAAGTGGTACATCCGTACGGAAACAGGCATACGTAACCCAGCAGTGCAGGTGTCGATCTCAAGCGAGTGATGGCGAGTCATAGCAAGCCACAAGGACTCTGTTACACCGCGAGACATTTCCCCGAGGGGACAGACATAGCAGCGAAGAAGGATACATGCCGGTCAACCAATATGTCCAGAGCAATAGCAAGCTACCAGGGCTCGGTGGAAACACAAAGGGGCAGTTTCCCATAAAGAGTACTACTAAAGGCACACGACTAGGTGTCGGATCCCATACATACCGTTGCACGTCACACGTACGCACGACATGCCCGATATGCATAGATACAACTATGGCATCACAACTTAACCATACATTGATACAACTTTTATTTAGAAGACTCAGAAGAGTCTAGCATGTGTTCTGGTTCTCTTCTGCAACATTTATTAAGCAAGGATGAGTACAAACGTACTCACCAAGTCTTTAAATAAGACCTAATCTATTATGCTCATGTATCAATAAAGGGGGAGGTGGAGGTCATGCAGAATGCCAGCTTTGACCTGTGGCTATCCTACACTAGTCAAGTTATTCTTTTTGTTGACATTTATTATCGCACACGAGTCCACTAACTCCACATCAATACACCACCATGGATTACTTCCGTCACCTACGGGAGTTCCATCCACGGTACTCACACTTGTCTTGATATTTTTATCAGTATCCAGTTGATTATCTATGAACAGCATAAGATCTCCAAGTATTCCATAACCGAGGACGCGGCTATTCGAATAGATTCATAACCCTCCAGGGGTGTACTTCTTCACACACACTCTCGCCACTTATCGTTGTGTGCCATAAAACCATGCACCTCGGCAACCTTCAAGCGGAAGCCCAGCGAGGGAGTCGGCCACGACCATCAATCACTAAAGACCACTAGTCCAGGCTACCGCCTATTTGAGACTGAACCCGCACGGAAGTCTGGCCAAAGTTTCCGCAACGGCCCCAAATGATGTGTGCAGGGTTCCCAAGTCCACCATTCGGGTGACCCTTGGTACACCATGCCACTGCCTACCGCGTCGTAACCCACCCCAAGGGTCAGCGCTACGCACCGCCTCCAGCATACTATAAACACCATAAACTACTTGCAATACCTGGACCATGGACTAAGCGACTGATAAGTCGAGAGGGTCAATTAAGTATCCCAACGTGTGGTAGCATCTAGTCTTGGATCACAAACACGGAACTCAGTTCCTAAGAACGGTCCCGATGAGACAACCCGCTATGTACTCCTACATAGCCCCTCATCGCAACCTTTTACCAAATCGTGTTCATTTGATCATATCACATTAGGGTCACATGGTTTCACTCCGGTTCATCACCTAGATGAATCAGACCTGACGCAACTCTAAGCATAGCAAGCATGGTAGGCAAGTAAGGTAAGCACATCATGGCACAAGCATCTACCAGGTTTGCTATGTTGCAAGGTTTAGCTATTTACAGTGACAAAATTAGGTCATGCAAAGGACTGGGTACTTCTACCGTATATGACTGACATGTGATCATCGTCCTAATGCAATGAATAATAGCAGGAGCGAGAGAATGGGTGTTATCGGAATGATCAATGGGGTTGCTTGCCTTGCGGAGTTGCAGAGGAGAACTCTCCTTCGTCGGGAATGAAGTAGTATCGTTCGGATTCAGACCTACCGCAATGCAGATAAGAACATTCAATACAAGCAAATGCAACAATATGATGCATGATCATGGCATAGTAATATGCATGAATGAGCAAATGTATTTAGAGATCATCTCAATTTAAAATGAATTTGAATATAGGTTCAAAGTGGTTCTCATTTCAAAATCCATATATTAATCTATTGTTAAATATCCATGTTCACCTATTTAGGTTGCTCTAACATGCACGAGAATAGCACCATTGGATTCATTGGATTTTTCTGATAAATTTTCATATATACATTATTTTCATCTGACTTACAGATTATTTTATATGATTTTTCAAAGTTTTAAACATTTTCCGCAATTATTTTTAAATAAGAAAATGGTATTATGACATTAGACTGACGTCATCCTGATGTCAGCTGGTCAACAGACCCGCTACAGGTCAAATCTGACTAGTGGGGCCCTTCTGTCATAGACTAACTAACTAACAGGTTTTATTTATTAACTTAATTAGGATTAATAGGTCATGGGCCCACATGTCAGTATCTTATTAGTTAAGAGATTAAGTTAAATTAATTACCAAATTAACTTAAAACCAATTAGGGCCGGGGCCCACCTGTCATTGACTCATAGAGTCAAGCCAGGGCCCACTTGGGGTCAAACCTGCCGGAGTTGGCCGGCGGTTCGACGCCGGTGACCATCAGGGACGGCGGCGTCCATCGGGTTTCTCCTACAGGCGACCATTTGGCGCGCTAAGACCACCTGCGTGTATCCCGTGCACGACCGCATCCATCCAAGGCCAAAGAAGGTCATGGGGTCGCCGGAGCTCGTCGGAAACGAGCTCGTGGCGGCGGCCGGAGATCGGCTCAGACTAAAACACGACATAGGGCATGGGGCGACGTGGCGATGGGCTCTACGAGCTCCTGGGAACTCCAGGAGTTCAACCATACACGCGCACGTGAGCTTGGAGGGCTCTACGCACGGCGGCGACCATCGACGACGGCGGGAGGTTCTCGGGTCCGGCGATCTGACTAGCTAGAGCGCGCTAGAGAGAGAGGAAAAACGGGGAGGAGGAAGAGGGGCTTACGGGGAAGCTGCAGGGGGGCTCAGAAGGCTCGGGGACGACCGGGGACGGCAGGAACGGCGATGAGCTCCGGCGGGTCCCGAGGTTGAAGAAGAACGCGGCAACAGCTTCGGGGGCTCCTGGGCTCTTCTGGTTCCACAGCGAGGACGAGGTTGTCACGGCGGTTCTATTGGTGGGCTCGGAGGGGAGAAGGGTGGCCAGAACGGCGGCTACGGCGAGCGGCGTCGACGGCAATGCTCGGCAGAGAAAGGGGAAAAGAGAAATGAGGGAGAGAGCGGCGATGGGAGAGAGGGAGAAGACTCGGGGCGGCCACACGACGCGCTCGGGAGGGCGCCATGGCAGCCAGGCAAGCAGGGAGGAGGTGGAGGCCTCGCCGGCGCCGCGCGGCACTTCGCCTCTGCCTACTGGCAGAAGTTGAAGATGACCGCTTGGCCCTGGTGGGCTGGGTCGTCTACTTCCCTGGGCCAGGTAAGCCTCTCTTGGCTTTTCTTTCTTTTTATTCTGGTTTTCTGATTTCTAACAGTTGTTTTATTTCTTTGCAGATCCAAATAACCTTTCCAATATTTCCAAAACTTTTATATATTCAAATTTGAATATTTCAAGCTTGTATAGAAAGTTTCAAATTATTTTGAAAACAGTGATAATGATAATGTTTTTATTTATCATTTTCAGAGGCTTAAATCAGTAATTTAAATTATTTTAGATGTTCAAATAATTTAAATGGTCCCTGGTATATCCATGCCCTCAATTATCAGACATAGGGAACATTTTGATGGGCATTTTGGATTTGTTGAGATTTCATTTATCTTGAATTTCTTTAATTCATTAAGTGCTTGGGGTTTCCTTTCTTCTCCCATTTCATATTGATGCAATGATGATGATGATGATGATGATGCAAACACAATGACAACCTAAGACACTTGCTAGTGTTGTGACAACTCACTCCCACTCAAAAGAATCACGTCCCGAGGTTTGAAGTCATCGGAAGAGTGCGGGGTACTCTAGTCGAAGATGATCTTCTCTTTCCCATGTCGCCTCCTTCTCGGAATGATGTGACCACTGAACCTTAAGAAATTTGATGTTCCATCGACGAGTGGTATGCTCAGCTTGATCAAGAATACGAACAGGGTATTCTCGATATGTAAGGTTATCTTGGAGATCAAGCGTTTCGTGGTCCACTTCTTGGACAGGGTCCGAAAAGCAACGCCTGAGTTGCGAGACGTGGAAGACATCATGAACTTTAGAAAGATGCGGTGGCAGTTCCAATAGGTAGGCAACCTCTCCTCGTTTATCAAGAATGCGAAAAGGTCCAATGTAACGAGGAGCCAACTTGCCTTTGATACCGAATCGATGGGTACCCTTCAGAGGTGTAACCCGAAGGTAAGCCTTCTCGTCAACTTCATAAGTCACAGCCTTGTGATGGCGATCATATTGGCTCTTTTGGCGAGATTGGGCTGTTTTCAACTTTTCACGAATAATGCGAACTTGCTCTTCTGCATCCTGGATCATATCTGGGCCAAAGAGTTGCCTCTCTCCGGTTTCTAACCAGTTAAGAGGTGTTCGACACCTTCGTCCATAGAGAACTTCAAAAGGGGCTTTGCCCAAGCTTGATTGATAACTATTGTTATAAGCAAATTTGGCAAATGGAAGGCATTTCTCCCAATTCATACCAAAAGATAAAACACAAGCTCGGAGCATGTCTTAGAGGATTTGATTGACTCGCTCAACTTGACCACTTGATTGCGGGTGGAAAGCAGTGCTAAAAGATAGATAAGTCCCCATGGCGTTTTGAAAACTTTCCCAAAATCGAGAAATAAAAATACTTCCACGGTTTGAGTTAATCTCCAAAGGAACACCATGAAGAGAAACTATTCGAGATACATACAACTCTGCTAACTGGCTAGCAGTTATGCTCTCTCGAACAAGAAGAAAATGAGCCACTTTGGAAAGACGATCAATGACTACAAAGATAGCATTATTTCCTTTCTTGGTCCTAGGAAACCCGGTGATGAAATCCATACCGACCTTATCCCATTTCCATTCAGGAATAGCTAAAGGTTGAAGGGTGCTAGCAGGCCTTTGATGTTCTGCTTTCACACGACGGCAAACGTCGCAGTTGGCAACGAACTGAGCAATTTCTCTCTTCATCCTAGTCCACCAAAACCTCTGGCATAGGTCCTGATACATCTTTATACTACCGGGATGAATTGTGAGAGGAGAATCATGAGCCTCCTTAAGAATCAGCTGTCTTAATCGTCGGCTCTTCGGAACCACCAACCGGTTCTGAACGTACATGACACCCTGATCATCTTTGGAGAAATCTTTAGCGCTTCCGCTAGCAATATTCTCCTTGATTCGGGTTATACCTTTATCATACCTTTGGACAGAAACTATTTGGTCCTTAAGAGAAGGTGTCACCACCAAGTTGGATAGGAATCCTTGAGGAACAATGTGAAGATTCAACTTCCGGAATTCCTCATGGAGAAGGGGTTGACCTTGTTGTAGCATCAGGTTGTTACAATAAGACTTACGACTTAGTGCATCAGCCATGACATTAGCTTTCCCCGGGGTGTAAGTTATCCCTAAGTCAAAGTCCGAGATCAACTCTACCCACCGTCTTTGCCTGAGATTCAAATCCGGCTGGGTGAAGATATATTTTAGACTTTGGTGATCTGTGTAAATTTCACAACGATTACCCAAAAGATAATGTCGCCATGTTTTCAGTGCATGGACTACAGTTGCAAGCTCAAGATCATGTGTGGGATAATTATCCTCATGTGGTCGCAACTGACGAGATGCGTATGCAATCACATGACGATCTTGCATAAGGATGCAACCTAATCCTTGTCGCGAGGCGTCGCAATAGATAACAAAGTCCTTTAAGAAATCTGGTGGCACCAAAACGGGAGCAGAGGTCAGACGTCCTTTCAACTCCTGAAAACTGTGCTCGCATTGTGGAGTCCACTCGAACTTCATAGCTTCCTTGAGGAGTTCAATTAGAGGTTTTGCAACTTTGTAGAAATTTTCAACAAAGCGGCAACAATAGCTCGCTAAGCCAAGGAAACTCCGTACTTGCTTAACCGATTCAGGTTGAGTCCAATCAAGGACGTCCTGAACTCTCTCAGGATTGACAGCAATTCCTTTACCAGAGATTACGTGGCCCAGATAGGTCACTTCTGGCAACCAAAATTCACACTTGGAGAATTTGGCATACAAACGATGCTCTCGAAGTTTCTTCAATACTAGCCTTAGATGCTCGGCATGTTCCTGTTCATTCTTCGAGTAGATAAGAATATCATCGAGGTAAGCCACGACAAATTTATCTAAATACTCCATGAAGATTGAATTCATCAAGCGAGAGAAAGTGGCTGGAGCATTGGTTAAACCGAAGGACATGACGGTGTACTCGTATTGGCCATAACGAGTGACAAAAGCCGTCTTTGGAATGTCCCCGTTTCTGATTCTGATCTGATGGTAACCCATCCTCAAATTCATTTTGGAAAAGACAGAGGATCTAGCGAGTTGGTCATACAAGTCGTTGATCCTGGGGAGCGGATACTTGTTCTTAATGGTGACCAGATTCACTGGTCGATAATCCACAACCATCCATTCCGATCCATCCTTCTTCTTAACGAAGAGGACGGGACAAGCCCAAGGAGATGAACTAGGACGGATGAAACCTTTCTTCAAAGCTTCATTGAGTTGAATTTTAAGCTTGGCTAGTTCTAGGGGTGCCATCTTTTAGGGTCTTCTGGCTATTGGGACAGTCCCTGGACTGAGTTCTATCACAAACTCAACATCTCTGACAGGTGGAATACCTGGCAGTTCTTCTGGAAAGACATCCGGAAAATCACGAACTACCAGAATATTTTCTAACTCTGGAAGAGGGCTTGCATTGAGCGAATAGAGTTGGCGCTTGGCTGTTCGAGTAGGGACATTAACTGTCTTACCCGAGGGATGTGTAAGTTGAACATTCCTAGAATGAGTATCAATCTTGGCGTAATGAGCTGACATCCAGTCCATACCCAAAATGATATTGATGTCCGAAGACTTGAGAGCTATAAAAGATGCTAGGAAAACTAATCTATCCACTAGAATCTCATTTCCATGGCTCACTCTAGAAGTTTGCCATTTTGAACCAGGAGTCTGAACTACTAGAGAAGTTGGCATATCACAAAAAGACACGTTATGCAACTGTGCATAACTTTCTGAGATGAATGAATGAGATGCTCCAGTATCAAACAGAACAGATGTTGGATGGCTATTGACAAGGAGTGTACCTAGAAGAACATCAGGGTCTTCCATAGCTTCTTCAGCAGATACATAATTAACTCGGCCACGAGCAGGAGTTGGCTTCACGAAGAAGGCTTTTCTCGGCTTTCCACGTCCAGCCGGCTTGATATTGTTCTGAGGACACTCTCGAGAATAATGTCCTGGCACTCCACATTTGTAACAAACCACACGGGGACGGGGAGCAATGTTGGCGGTTGGACCTCCAAATGTCCTGACCGGAGGGTTAGGTTGAATTGGGCGAGGTGCCTGAAAGGATGGCCTCGCAGTATATCTCGGTGGCAGAGCAGCATTTGGCACCCACACTCGGCGCTTATTGGAGCCGGAACCAGATGCGGAGCTGAAGTCACGATTATGCTTCCTAGTTGCCTCATAGTCTGTCTGTCCAGTCTCGGCATTGATGGCCTTGTTAACGAGAGCTTGGAAGGTGGCGCACTCATGAAGGCACAGATCACGATGTAGCTCTGGACTAAGTCCCTTGCGGAACCTAGCTTGCTTCTTAGCATCAGTTGACACTTCCTCCGGGGCATAACGAGCGAGATTACCAACCTGTCGGCTGTAAGCATCCACGGTCAATCTGCCTTGGGAGAATGCACAAAATTCATCCCTCTTGCTTTCCATCAGCCCTTCCGGGATGTGATGGGTACGGAAAGCCTCACTGAAGTCTTCCCAAGTTGGTGCGGGGCCTAAGGGTCGCATAGCTTCATAATTTTCCCACCACAGATTGGCGGGTGCTTCCAGAAAGTATGTCGCAAAGGTCACCTTGTTGGCCTCTGAAACATTTGCAACTCGAATCTTGCGTGTCATACTGGTCAACTAGTCATCCACATCAAGCGGGTCGACCGAATGATGAAACTTTGGTAGACATAGCTTAATGAAGTCATGGAGGGACACACCCTCAACACAGTCACTGCGGGGAGCGCGGGCAGTGTTTTGCTCAATCCTTTCCAACAGCCTGTTGGTCTCCCTTTTGTTCCGTTCTGCCTCTAGCACCACCTCTGCGAGAGAAGGTGCACGAGGCAGGTCCTCTTGCCTTGGCTGGCTTCCTTCACCTTGCTCGGGGGCATGCACAGGGGTATTCCTAGTCGCAGCCACCATCCTGGGAAACAATCCACAGCTTAGACGTTAGGGCAACAACTCTAAGGAAATGATAGGGAATGTACTGGACAACATGGCATGCAAGCGAATTAAAACCCTGATTAACATGGTAACATCAATTGTTATACAAACCATGATTCATACACACCATGACATAGTTCAGTACAAGCCCAAGCTGGAATACAACCTACGGAGAGATGACACAACTCATCGGAGGTATTGCAAGCTTCATATACATTATCTATCTACACCTCCGGAACTCAACTCTCGACTCCATCATATCTCACAAGACACACAGGATTGTGATGATACGACTACTACCATACTAGTGCTAACATCCACGCACTCAAGCATCGCCATAGAATGCCTCATACAGGTTACCTCCATGACCCGGGAGCTGAACCTGAGGATCTGGAAACACTCTAGCCTGTGATCCCTAGAAACCAAAAGGACACGGATGTGGCCTTGGTCCCCTTGCTGGTGGCAACAGCGGTCCTCGAAGAGGTGTGATGCCTCCAACATCGGGCCAGTCTACGTGTGCTGGCAAATGAGTCCGCGATGGGTTCAACATCTCCAAATCTCCATAACCTGTCTGCACGACAGGGGCTAACTGAGGCAAAGCTGTCCAAAGACGTGCACGTGTAGCATAAAGTTCCATACGTAGGGCACGTGCATCTCGATCCCTGTTCTCCAACATCTGAGCAGTCACCTGCAGCCTAAGGTCTTCATGGGAATGATCATAGTAGGCTGCACTGAAATAGCTTTCCTCTCCTCCCTGAGAAGCAGGAACATAGCAAAAATCCGTGTTCTGAAGCAGTCCATGGTGAAACCTCATGATAGTCAGCATAGTGAAAGCGGCCTCCTGAACTGCCATATCAATGGTCACACCTAGTCCATAGGTCCAGTGAAGCGGCTCTGCAGCTCCATGATAAGGCGGATAGATCTTAACAGTACACAGATACTGACTCTGGTTGAAGTCTCGATACTGCTCCTCCACTGTGTACTCCGGGTACCAGCGATATCCAGCTTCCATCATGACTCTAACCAACATGGCCGTGTGACCTGGTACATCCATCCACCTAGTCAGATGGGCCACCTGACGGGAGGGACGAGGGGGCATCTGAAACAGAGAATGATGCAAGACATTAGAGATTCTAGGGGAAATCGGACAGCATAACGGCTATAATTGCTCAAAAAAGATTTTGAGACAATTGCAAAAGATCGGAAATGCATAACCACTCGACTATCCAGACTCAATTCTCTTCTCCAACTGATTGTCACACCAACAATACTCAAATACTAATCTACACTTGCAGTCAAACTAGCTAGTGGTCCATGGCTAGTAACTCGTCATCCTAAGCATTAGAGGAGAAGCCTAGTTCTTAACCCCATAGATTAGATGAGAATGACCTAGCATAGAATACAATGGGGTAAGGAGTAAAAAGAGTCTTACGTTCCCTTCCACAAACAATTCCCCTACTTTTCTATAGTGTTTCTAGACTCAACTTTGACCGGTTTGGCTTGGTAGTCCTACATTCAGTCAGGCTCTGATACCAACGCTGTCGGGACCCCGATCCTAAGTCATATGACTCCACACTGTAACAAGTCACATCGCTTTGCGGCCTCACGCATGATAAACTCCACGGCTGCCACCTTACCTTGGCCGGGACCGTTTGCGTCTTTTGGCACACGGATGCAATCATGTCGCTGGCAATCACACAACAAAGAACCCGGGCCGACATGACTAGTCATAGAACCCAAGTGGTACATCCGTACGGAAACAAGCATACATAACCTAGCAATGCAGGTGTCAATCTCAAGCGAGTGATGGCGAGCCGTAGCAAGCTACAAGGACTCTGTTACACCGCGAGCCATTTCCCCGAGGGGACAGACATAGCAGCAAAGAAGGATACATGCCGGTCAACCAATGTGTCCGGAGCAGTAGCAAGCTACCAGGGCTCGGTGGAAACACAAAGGGGCAGTTTCCCGTAAAGAGTACTACTAAAGGCACACGACTAGGTGTCAGATCCCATACATACCGTTGCACGTCACACGTACGCACGACATGCCCGATATGCATAGATACAACTATGGCATCACAACTTAACTATACATTGATACAACTTTTATTTAGAAGACTCAGAAGAGTCCAGCATGTTATGTTCATACAAACAGGGGTCACATGACCCAACACACAAGTCATACAAACATATTCTTACAAGCCAGCGGAAACTTAAACTATCCGAGTACGGACAGTGAAATGGAAAAGAACGCACATGGCCTGACTATCTATAGCCCACCACACGGGCAAGATCGTAGCTGGGACGCCAACTATTCGGCGTCATCGACGTCTAGATAGAACCCACCTGATGGGTCCTGGTTCTCTTCTACAACATTTATTAAGCAAGGATGAGTATAAACGTACTCAGCAAGTCTTTAAAACAGACCTAATCTATTATTCTCATGTATCAATAAAGGGGGAGCTGGAGTTCATGCAGAATTCCAGCTTTGACCTGTGGCTATCCTACACTAGTCAAGTTATTCTTTTTGTTGACATTTATTATCGCACATGAGTCCACTAACTCCACGTCAATACACCACCATGGATTACTTCCATCACCTACGGGAGTTCCATCCACGGTACTCACACTTGTCTTGATATTTTTATCAATATCCAGTTGATTAGCTATGAACAGCATAAGATCTCCAAGTAGTCCATAACCGAGGACGCGGCTATTCGAATAGTTTCATAACCCTGCAGGGGTGTACTTCTTCACACACGCTCTTGCCACTTATCGATGTGTGCCATAAAACCATGCACCTCGGCAACCTTCAAGCGGAAGCCCAGCGAGGGAGTCGGCCACGACCGTCAATCACTAAAGACCACTAGTCCAGGCTACCGCCTATTTGAGACTGAACCCGCACGGAAGTCCGGCCGAAGTTTCCGCAACGGCCCCAAACGATGTGTGCAGGGTTCTGAAGTCCACCATTCGGGTGACCCTTGGTACACCATGCCACTGCCTACCGCGTCATAACCCACCCCGAGGGTCAGCGCTACGCACGGCCTCTAGCATACTATAAACACCATAAACTACTTGCAATACCTGGACCATGGACTAAGCGACTGATAAGTCGAGAGGGTCAATTAAGTATCCCAACGTGTGGTAGCATCTAGTCTTGGATCACAAACACGGAACTCAGTTCCTAAGAATGGTCCCGATGAGACAACCCGCTATGTACTCCTACATAGCTCCTCATCGCTACCTTTTACCAAATCATGTTCATTTGATCATATCACATTAGGGTCACATGGTTTCACTCCGGTTCATCACCTAGATGAATCAGACCTGACGCTACTCTAAGCATAGCAAGCATGGCAGGCAAGTAAGGTAAGCACATCATGGCACAAGCATCTACCAGGTATGCTAGGTTGCAAGGTTTAGCTATTTACAGTGACAAAATCAGGTCATGCAAAGGACTGGGTACTTCTACCGTATATGACTGACATGTGATCATCGTCCTAATACAATGAATAATAGCAGGAGCGAGAGAATGGGTGTTATCGGAATGATCAATGGGGTTGCTTGCCTTGCGGAGTTGCGGAAGAGTACTCTCCTTCGTCGGGATACGAAGTAGTATCGTCCGGATTCGGACCTATCGGAATGCAGATAAGAACATTCAATACAAGCAAATGCAACAATATGATGCATGATCATGGCATAGTAATATGCATGAATGAGCAAATGTATTTAGTGATCATCTCAATTTAAAATTAATTTGAATAAAGGTTCAAAGTTGTTCTCATTTCAAATTCCATATATTAACCTATTGTTAAATGTCCATGTTCACCTATTTAGGTTTCTCTAACATGCACGAGAATAGCACTATTGGATTCATTGGATTTTTCTGATAAATTTTCATATATAAATTATTTTCATCTGACTTACAGATTATTTTATATGATTTTTCAAAGTTTTAAACATTTTCTGGAATTATTTTTAAAAAAGAAAATGGTATTATGACATCAGACTGACGTCATCCTGACGTCAGCTGGTCAACAGACCCGTTACAGGTCAAATCTGACCAGTGGGGCCCTTCTGTCATAGACTAACTAACTAAACAGTTTTATTTATTAACTTAATTAGGATTAACAGGTCATGGGCCCACATGTCAGTATCTTATTAGTTAAGAGATTAAGTTAAATTAATTACCGAATTAACTTAAAACCAATTAGGGCCGGGGCCCACCTGTCATTGACTCACAGAGTCAAGCCAGGGCCCACTTGGGGTCAAACCTGCCGGAGTTGGCCGGCGGCTCGACGCCAGTGACCATCAGGGACGGCTGCGTCCATCGGGTTTCTCCTACAGGCGACCATTTGGCGCGCTGAGACCACCGGTGTGTAGCCCGTGCACGACCGTATCCATCCGAGGCCACAGGAGGTCACGGGGTCACCGGAGCTCGGCAAAAATGAGCTCGTGGCGGCGGCCGGAGCTTGGCTCGGACTAAAACACAACACAGGGCACGGGGCGACGTGGCGATGGGCTCTACGAGCTCCTGGGAACTCCACGAGTTCAACCATACATGCGCACGTGAGCTTGGAGGGCTCTACGCACGACGGCGACCATCGACGGCGGCGGGAGGTTCTCGGGTCCGGCGATCTGACTAGCTAGAGCGCGCTAGAGAGAGAGGAAACACGGGGAGGAGGAAGAGGGGCTCACGGGGAAGCTGCAGGGGGCTTACAAGGCTCGGGGACAACCGGGGACGACAGGAACGGCGATGAGCTCCGGCAGGTCCCGAGGTTGAAGATGAACGCGGCAACAGCTTCGAGGGCTCCTGGGCTCTTCTGGTTCCACAGCGAGGACGAGGTCGTCGCGGCGGTTCTATTGGCAGGCTTGGAGGGGAGAATGGGTGGCCAGAACGGCGGCTACGGCGAGCGGCGTCGACGGCAATGCTCGGCAAAGAAAGGGGAAAAGAGAAACGAGGGCGAGAGCGGTGACGGGAGAGAGGGAGAAGACTCGAGGCAGCCACGCGACGCGCTCGGGAGGGCGCCACGGCAGCCAGGCGAGCAGGGAGGAGGTGGAGGCCTCGCCGGTGCCGCGCGGCACTTCGCCTCTGCCTACTGGCAGAGGTTGAAGATGACCGCTTGGCCCTGGTGGGCTGGGCCATCTCCTTCCCTGGGCCAGGTAAGCCTCTTCTGGCTTTTTTTTTATTCTGGTTTTATGATTTCTAACAGTTGTTTTATTTCTTTGCATATCCAAATAACTTTTGAATATTTCCAAAACTTTTATATATTCAAATTTGAATATTTCAAACTTGTATAGAAAGTTTCAGATTATTTTGAAAACAGTGATAATGATAATGTTTTTATTTATCATTTTCAAAGGCTTAAATCAGTAATTTAAGTTATTTGAGATGTTCAAATAGTTGAAATGGTCCCTGGTATATCCATGCCCTCAATTATCAGACATAGGGAACATTTTTGATGGGCATTTTGGATTCGTTGAAATTTCATTTATCTTGAATTTCTTTAATTCATTAAGTGCTTGGGGTTTCCTTTCTTCTCCCATTTCATATTGATGCAATGATGATGATGATGCAAACACAATGACAACCTAAGACACTTGCTAGGGTTGTGACAGGCTGATGGATTGCAAGAGAGAGGAGTTCTGTTCTTTCACCCAAGGCAGACTGACAGCGGATGCTTATAGCCGTGAGTTCGGAAATCTTGCTTGTTATGCTCCGGAGGAAGTGTCAACCGATGCCAAGAAACAGGCTAGGTTCCACAAGGGACTTAGTCCTGAACTTCATCAAGATCTCCGTCTGCATGAATGCAATACCTTCCAGGCTCTCGTCAACAAGGCTATCAATGCTGAAACTGTACAAACTGACTACGAGGCAACTAAGAAACACACCCGTGACTTCAGCCCCGCATATGGCTCAGGCTCCAACAAACGCCGGGTGTGGGTACCCAACGCAGCTCTCCCTCCAAGGAACAACGCGAGGCCATCCTTCCAAGCGCCTCGCCCAGCTCCACCCAACCCTTCAGTCAGGATATTTGGAGGTCCCCCTGTCAATGTTGCTCCCCATGCTACTGTTCTCTGCTACAAAGTGGAGAGCCAGGACACTATTCGCGTGAGTGTTCCGAGAACAACGCTAAGCCGGCTGGACGTGGGAAGCCAGGAAAAGCCTTCTATGTGAAGCCAGCTCCTACTCGTGGTCGAGTGAACTATGTTTCTGCTGAAGAAGCCCTTGAGGATCCTGATGTTCAAGCCCTTGAGGATCCTGATGTCAGGTATGCTCCTTGTCAATAGTCATCCAACATTTGTTCTATTTGATACTAGGGAATCTCATTCATTCTTCTCAGAAAGTTATGCACAATTGCATAACATATCTTTGTGTGATATGCCTATTCCTTTAGTAGTTCAGACTCCTGGTTCAAAATAGCAATCCTCTAGGGTAAGCCATGACAATGAGATTCTTGTGGATAGGCTAGTCTTCCTAGCATATTTGAGAGCCCTCAAGTCTTCGGACATCAATATCATCTAAGGCATGGACTGGATGAAAGACCACTATGCTAAGATTGATACTCATACTAGGAATGTTCAACTTACACATTCCTTGGGTGAGATAGTTAATGTCTCCACTCGAGCAGCCAAGCGCCAACTCTATTCCCTCAATGCTAGCCCTCTTCCAGAATTAGAAGATATTCCAGTAGTCCGTGACTTTTTGGATGTCTTTCCAGGAGAACTACCAGGAATTCCACCTGTCAGAGATGTTGAGTTTGTGATAGAGCTCATCCCAGGGACTGTCCCAATAGCCAGAAGACCCTATAAGATGGTACCCTTAGAACTAGCCGAACTCAAGAAACAAATCGATGAGGCTTTAAAGAAAGGTTTCATCCGTCCTAGTTCTTCTCCTTGAGCTTGCCCCGTCATCTTCGTTAAGAAGAAGGATGGATCGAATTGGATGGTTGTGGATTATCGGCCAGTGAACCTGGTCACCATAAGAACAAGTATCCGCTTCCTAGGATCAACGATTTGTATGATCAATTTGCTGGATCCTTCGTATTTTCCAAGATGGGTTTGAGGTTGGGATACCATCAAATCAGAATTAGAAACGGGGACATTCCAAAAATGGCTTTTGTCACTCGTTATGGCCAATACAAGTACACCGTCATGTCATTCGGTTTAAGCAATGCCCTAGCCACCTTCTCATGCTTGATGAATTCGATCTTCATGGAGTATTTGGATAAATTTGTCATGGTATACCTCGACGATATACTCATCTACTCGAAGAACAAACAGGAACATGCCGAGCATCTAAGGCTGGTATTGATGAAACATCTCAAGAGCATTGTCTGTATGCCAAATTCTCCAAGTGTGAATGTTGGTTACCAGAAGTGACCTACCTAGGCCACGTGATCTTTGTTAAAGGTATTGCTTTCAATCCCGAGAGAGTTCAGGTCATTCTTGATTGGACTGAACCTGAATCAGTTAAGAAAGTTTGGAGTTTCCTTGGCTTAGCGAGCTATTGTCGCCGCGTTGTCGAGAACTTCTCCAAGGTGAAACCACTGACTGAACTCCTCAAGAAAGATAAAAAGTTCAAGTGGACTCCACAATGCGAGCACAATTTTCAGGAGTTGAATAGACGCCTAACCTCTGCTCCCGTTCTGGTGCCACCAGACTTCTCTAAGAACTTTGTGATCTATTGCAACGCCTCGTGACAAGGATTAGGTTGTATTCTCATGCAAGATCGTCATGTGATTGCATACGCATCTCGACAGTTGCATCCACATGAGGATAATTATCCAACACATGATCTTGAGCATACAGCTATGGTCCATGCACTAAAAACTTGGCAACATTACATTCTGGGTAATCGTTGCGAAATTTACACTTATCACCAAAGTCTGAAATATATTTTCACCCAACTGGATTTGAATCTCAGGCAAAGACGATGGGGGAGTTGATTATAGATTACAACTTAGGGATAACTTACACCCCGGGGAAAGCCAATGTCATGGCTGATGCACTAAGTCGTAAGTCTTATTGTAACAACCTGATGTTACAACAAGGTAAACCACTTCTCTATGAGGAATTTCGGAAGATGAACCTCCACATTGTTCCTCAAGGATTTCTTTCCAACCTGGTGGCGAAACCTACTCTTATATATCAAATCATAGAAGCCCAGTAGCATGATGTCGGGATATCCCGGATCAGGAAAAACATTAGGAGGGGTAATGTGAAATGCTTCTCAGAACATGATTGGGGTGTTGTCTTCTTTGAGAACCGTGTGGTGATCCCGAAGAAGCAACATCTGTGGCAGATGATCCGTAAGGAGGCTCATGATTCTCCTCTTAAAATTCATTCGGGTAGTACCAAGATGTATCAGGATCTACGGTAGAGGTTCTGGTGGACTAGGATGAAGAGAGAAATTGCTCAGTTTGTTGCTAACTACGATGTTTGTCATCACGTTAAGGCAGAACATCAAAGGCCTGCTGGCACCCTTCAACCTTTAGCTATACCTGAATGGAAATGGGATAAGGTCGGTATGGATTTTATTACCGGATTTCCCAGGACTAAGAGAGGTAATAATGCTATCTTTGTGGTCATAGACCGTCTTTCCAAAGTTGCTCTTTTTCTTCCTGTTCGGGAGAGCATAACTACTAGCCAGCTAGCGGAGTTATATGTTTCCCGAATAGCTTCTCTTCATGGTGTTCCATTGGAGATTAACTCCGACCGTGGAAGTATCTTTACTTCTCGATTTTGGGAAAGTTTCCAAACCGCTATGGCGACTCATCTTTCCTTTAGCATTGCTTTCCATCCGCAGTCAAGTGGTCAACTTGAGCGAGTGAATCAAATCCTCGAAGACATGCTCCAAGCTTGTGTTATATCCTTCGGTATGTCTTCCATTTGCCGAATTTGCTTATAAGAATAGTTATTAATCAAGCTTGGGCAAGGCCCCTTTTGAAGTTCTCTATGGACGAAGGTGTCGAACACCTCTTAATTGGTCAGAAACCGGAGAGAGGCAACTCTTTGGCCCGGATATGATCAAAGATGTAGAGGAGCAAGTTCGCATTATTCGTGAAAAGTTGAAAACAGCACAATCTCGTTAAAAGGGCCAATATGATCATCATCATAAGGCTGTGACCTATGAAGTTTACGAGAAGGCTTATCTTCGGGTTACACCTTTGAAGGGTACCCATAGATTCGGTATCAAGGGCAAGTTGGCTCCTCGTTACATTGGACCTTTTCTCATTCTTTCTAAACGAGGAGAAGTTGCCTGCCAATTGGAACTTCCGCCGCATCTTTCCAAGGTTCATGATGTCTTCCATGTTTCGCAACTTAGGCGTTGCTTCTCGGACCCTGTCCGCAAGTAGACCACGAAGCACTTGATCTCCAAGATAACCTTACATATCGAGATTACCCTGTTCGTAGTCTTAATCAAGCTGAGCATACCACTCGGCGTCAAAACATCAAGTTTCTCAAGGTTCACTGGTCACACCATTCTGAGAAGGAGGCCACATGGGAAAGAGAGGATCGTCTTTGACTAGAGTACCCCGCGCTCTTCCCGACGGCTTCCAAATCTCGGGACAAGATTCTTTTGAGTGGGGGTGAGTTGTCACATCCCTAGCTAGCTTACTTAGGACACGTTGTGTGTGCATTATGTTTTAATTTTTGCATCAATTTGAAATGGGGATTAACAGAAATCCCAAACACTTTATTTGAATCAAACCAATTTAATGATTGTGAAAAACCAACAAATCCAAAATGCCCATCAAAATGTCCCCTATGTCTGTTAGATGTGTACATGAATATACCAGGGGTCATTCTAAATATTTGAATATTTATAGCATTTCAAAAATAAATATTAAAGCAACTGAAAATGCCAAATAAAGCATTATCATTATTTCAATTTTCAAAAAAAATTGAAACTTTTTATAGAAGTTTGAAATATTCAATCTAAGTTATATTAAATATTTGGGATATTTTATGTCTAGCATTTGTGCCTAAAAACAAATAAAACAAATGTCAGAAAAGTAAAACAGAAATTGTTTTTTTAATAAAAGGAGGAAGCCACATGGGCCGGCCCATCTGGCCCAGCACTGTCGTCGTCCTCCTAGCGGCCAAGAGGACGAGCGTGTGCTCGCCGCGCCGGAGCTTCCACGTAGCTCCCTGCGCGCCTGCATCCCCCGTCACGTTGGCAAGCTGATGAGGATGCGCTGCCGTCCCCATCGCTCCCTCTCTCGCCCATTCTCCCCCCTGCTTCCTCCCTCTCCTCTGCTTCGCCATGGCCAATGGCCCCGCTCGCTTGCCGCCATAGTTGCAGCCGCTCCCATGCCTCCCTGAGCCCGCCAGAGGCTCCGCCTCGTCGTCCCCGTCCTATGCGCCGAGCCACACCTCGCCAGAAGCCCTGGAGCATCGCCCTCGAGCTCCTCTCCCTCCTCGGACCCGAGCTCCGCCGTCGTCAATTCGTCGCCCCCTAGCCCTCCCCGAGAAAGCCCTCGTCGGCTCGGAGCCCGCTGTGAGATCCCAACCCTTTCCCCTCTCTTTCCTGGCCATTTTCCCCTCTGTAGGCCCTAGTTGCGTCGGCTCTCGAAATGCCCTACCGCACGAGCTCATCGCTAGCGTTGCTCTGGTGACCAGCTGGTCCTTCCGAGGCCACCATCGAGCTCGTCGGGTCGCGTAGGGCCCGTAGGTACTAAGCTCAGGCCATGTTGCGCCCTAGTTTGTTGAGCTCGTGCTCTCCTGAGCTTCGGCAGCCGCCGAGATCGTCGCCGGCGTCAATCCCGGCCGTCTCAGCCTCTGAGAGGTGTCGGGATGGACGCGCGTGTGAGCCTGGACTCGCCTGGTGTCCTCCACCGTCCATTTGGTCGCTGGAGGAGGAAACCCGACCCCTCCCCCGTCTCTAGAGCCACCGGTGGCTCAACGCCGGTGGGTCTGGCCGGAGTTGAACATGGGGGTTTGACATCTGGTTCACTGGAAAGTGGGGCCAGGGTCCAGTAAATCAGAATTAGTTTAGAAAGTTAATTAACAACTAATTAAGTTAATGACCCACTAACCAGTGGGCCCCTTTCCTAATTATTTACCAACTAGTGATTAATTGATTCTGTTTAGGCTGGGTCACTGACCAATGGACCCCACTGGTCAGGTTTGACCTGTCAATGGTCTATTGACCAGTTTACGTCATAATGATTTCATGCCGATGCAATAAAAATTTCCTGAATTAAATTAATTCCAAAAACTATTTAAAACTTAGAAAATTCATAGAAATTAATCTATAACTCATATTGAAATAATTTATATATTTAAATTTATCAGAAAAATCCAATGAATCCAGTGGTGCTGTTATCATGCATGTTAGAGCAACCTATGTAGATGAACATTGACATTTACTAATAGGTTACTATATGAAATATGAAATGGAGAATGATTTTGAACCTATATTCAAAATTACTTCACTTAACTTGGATAGTAGTTGCATTAGCTCATCCATACATGCTGCCATGTCATGATCATGCATCATATTGTTGCACTTGCCGTGTATTGATTGTTACTATCTGCATTGCGGTAGGCCCTGCTTCTAAGGATACCTTTGAGTATTCCAACAAAGGAGAAAACCTTTCCGCTTCCCAGCAAGGCAAGCAACCCCATTGATCATTCTGATAGCATCCCATTCTCTCCCACCTGCTCTTGTTTATTGCATTAGGAAAAATGTTCAATTGTCTGTCATACACGATAGATGAACCCATTCCTTTGCATGACTTGTCATTGTCATAGTAAATAGCTAAACCTTGCAACCTAGCATACCTGGTAGATGCTTGTGACATGTTGTGCTTTGCTTACTCTGCCTGCTATGCTTGCTATGTTGGGGAACGTTGCATGGGAAACAAAAAAATTCCTACGCACGCGCAAACCTATCCATGGTGATGAGCATCTACGAGAGGGGGAGTGGATCTACGTACCCTTGTAGATCACTAAGAGGGAAGCGTTAAGAAACGCGGTTGGTGTAGTCGAACATCTTCGCGATACAAATCGTCGAGCGTCCCGCGATCTCATCACGATCCGTCCCGCGATCTCATCACGATCCGTCCCGTGAACACATCACGATCCATCCCGCGATCTCATCACGATCCGTCCCGCGATCTCATCACAAGCCGTCCCGTGATATCGTCACGAATTGTCTCGTGGTCTTGATCACGGTCCTTCCGATCTAGTACCGAACGGACGGCACCTCCGCGTTCAGCACACGTGCAGCTTGATGACGATCTCCACCGTCTTGGTCCAGCAAGAGTAAGTGGAGAGCAGGAAGAGTTCACCGGCAGCATGACGACGCTCCGGTGATGGTGGTGGAGCAATTCTGGCAGGGCTTCGCCTAAGCACTGCAGAAATCTGATCTAGAGGAGAAACTATGCACTAGAGGAACGGGTAGCACGTGGCTATTAGGGTTAGCCTTTTTCCTCTAAATCATCTAGTATATATAGGAGGGAGGGGAGGGGAGGAGGCAGCCTCAAAGACACCAGGTTTGGTCGAAATTGGAGGTGGAGGAGTCCTACTCCAATCCTATTAGGAGTAGGATTCCTCCTTTCCACTTGGAAACTCTTTCCACCTCTCCACCTTTGGATTTTTTCCTTTCTCTTTCAACTCCAGCCACATGGACCTCTTAGAGGACTTCCACCAGCCCACTAAGGGCTGGTTTCCACCTTCCCACAGCCCATGTAGCCTCTTGGGTCGAAATACCTCTCCCGATGGTCCTCCGGTACACTACCGGCACTCCCGGTACACTACCGATGAGCCCGAAACTTTTCCGGCGACCAAACTGGGACTTCCTATATATAAATCTTTACCTCTGGACCATTCCGGAGCTCCTTGTGACGTCCGGGATCTCATCCGGGCCTCTGAATCAACCTTCGGTCACCACCATACATAACTCTACACTACCGAAACGTCACCAAACCTTAACTGTGCAGACCCTGCGGGTTCGAGAACTATGCAGACATGACCGAGACACCTCTACGGCCAATAACCAATAGCGGGCCCTGGATGACCATATTGGTTCCTACATATTCTACGAAGATCTCTATCGGTCGAACCTCTGTGTCAAGGATTTAGTTAATCCCGTATAATGTTCCCTTTGTTCTTCGGTATGTTACATGCTCGAGATTCGATCGTTGGTATCTCCATACCTAGTTCAACCTCGTTACTGGCAAGTCTCTTTACTCGTTCCATAATACAAAATCCCGTGGCTAACACTTAGTCACATTGCTTGCAAGGCTTGTTGTGATGTTGTATTACCGAGTGGGCCCTGAGATACCTCTCCGTCACACGGAGTAACAAATCCTAGTCTCGATCCATGCCAACCCAATAGACACCCTCGGAGATACCTGTAGAGAACCTTTATAGTCACCCAGTTACATTGTGACGTTTGATACACACAAGGTACTCCTCCGGTGTCAGTGAGTTGCATGATCTCATGGTCATAGGAACATATACTTGACATGCGGAAAACAGTAGCAATAAACTGACACGATCATATGCTATGTTTGTAGTTTGGGTCTTGTCCATCACATCATTCTCCTAATGATGTGATCCTGTTATCAAATGACATCTCATGTCCATGGCTAGGAAACCTTAACCATCTTTGATCAACAGGCTAGTTCACTAGAGGCATACTAGGGACACTGGGTTGTCTATGTATCCACACATGTATCTATGTTTCCGATTAATACATTTATAGCATGGATAATAAACGATTATCATGAACTAGGAAATATGCCAATAACCAAATTATTATTGCCTCTAGGGCATATTCCCAACAGTCTCCCACTTGCACTAGAGTCAATAATCTAGTTCACATCACCATGTGTTTCGCATTGTTATGAATCGAACACCCAGTGAGTTCTGGGGCTCGATCATGCTTTGCATGTGAGAGAGGTCTTATAGTAAACGGGTCTGCGACATTCAGATCCGTGTGTACTTTGGAAATCTCTATGTCTAACTGTAAACACTGCTACCACACTCCATTTGGTACTATTCCAAATGGCTGCTCCACTACTACTACGAGTCATCTGGATCGGTGTTTAAAGGTTGCATCAACGTAACTCTTTACGACGAACTCTTTTACCACCTCCATAATCGAGAAACATCTCCTTAGTATTTTAGTTACTAAGGATAATCTTGACCGCTGTCCAGTGATCCACTCCTGGATCACTCTCGTACCCCTTGAAGGACTCATGGCAAGGCACACACAGGTGCGGTACATAGCATGTCATACTATGCAGAGCCTATGGCTAAGGAAAAGGGGACGACGTTCGTCCTTTTCTCTTTCTTCTGCTGTTGTCGAGCTTTGAGTCTCACTCAACTTCACACCTTACAAATTAGGCGAGAACTCTTTCTCTGACTGATCCATTTTGAACTCTTTCAAAATCTTTATCAAGGTATGTACTCATTGAAAGTCTCATCAAGCATCTTTGATCTATCTGTATAGATGATGATGCTCAACAATTAGGTAGTTTCTTCCAGGTCTTACTTTGAAAATTACTTCTCAAACAACCGTTTATGCTTTCCAGAAATTCTACATTATTCCCGATCATCAATATGTCATCCACATATACTAATCAGAAACTCTATAGTGCTCCCACTCACTTTATTGTAAATACAAGTTTCTTATAAACTTTGTATAAACTACAATAACTTTGATCACCTCATCAAAGCGTATACTCCAACTTAGAGATTCTTGGTCCAGAGCATAGAAGGATTGCTGGAGCTCGCACACCTTTTAGCATCCTTAGGACTGACAAAACCTTCTAGTTGTATCACATTCAACCTTTCCTCAAATAAACTGTTAAGGAAACGATGTTTTGTCATCCATCTGCCAGATATCATAATTGGAAAATGCAGCAACTGCTAACATAATTCCAACAGACTTTTAGCATCGCTACGAGTGAGAAAGTCTCATCACAGTCAACTCCTTGAACTTGTCTAAAAAGTTCTTTGCGACAAGTCGAGCTTTATAAATGGTGACATTCACCATCAGCGTCTGTCTTCATCTCAAAAATCCATTCGTACTCGACGACCTGCTGTCTAACGAGCAAGTCTACCAAAGTCTATACTTGGTTTTCATACATGGATCCTTTCTCAGATTTCATGGCCTCTAACCATTTGTCGGAATCTGGGCCCATCATCGCTTCTTCATAGCTCGTAGGCTCATCGTTGTCCAACAACATGACCTTTAAGACAGGGTTGTCGTACCACTCAGGAGCAGTACACGTCCTTGTCTACCTACGAGGTTCGATAGTAACTTGATCCGAAGCTTCATTATCATCATCATTAACTTCCTCTTCAACTAACATAGGCTTCACAGAAACAACTTTCTACGCTGCGCTACTCTCTCGTTGAAACAAAGGTCCAATAACCTCATCAAGTTCTATCTTCCTCCCACTCAATTATTTCGAGAGAAACTTTTCCTCGAGAAAGGACCCATTTTAGCAACAAACACTTTGCACTTGGATCTGAGAGAGAAGGTTCACCCAACTGTTTAAGGTATTCTACGAAGATGCATTTGTCCGCTTTGGGTTCGAGCTCATTTGGTGAAAACATTTTCCACACAAGCGTCGCATCCCCAAACACTAGGAAATGACAGTTTTAGGTTTCTAGCAAACCATAATTCACATGGTGTCATCTCAATGGATTTAGATTCTGCCCTATTTTAAAGTGAATGTAGTTGTCTCTAATGCATAACCCCAAAACGATAGTGGCAAAACGACAAGAGATATCATAGTACATGCTATATCAAATAAGGCACGACTACGACGTTCGGACACACCATCATACTATGGTGTTCCTGGTGGCGTGAGTTGTGAAAGAACTTTCACATTGTCTAAAGTTGTATGCCAAACTCATAACTCAGATATTCTCCTCCACGATCATATCGCAGACAATTTTATCTTCTTGTCACGATGATCTTAAACTTCACTCTGAATTTGCTTGAACCTTTCAAATGATTCAGACTTGTGTTTCATTAAGTAAATATACTCTATATCTACTCAAATCATCTGTGAAGGTAAGAAAATAACGGTATCCACCGCACGCTACAAGACTCATTGGATTGCATACATCAACATGTATCATTTCCAATAAACCACTTGCCCGTTCCATCAAGCCGGAAAACGAGGTTTCAGTCATCTTGCCCAAGAGGCATGGTTCGCATGTCTCAACCGATTCGAAATCGAATGAGTCCAAAGATCCATCAGCATGGAGTTTCTTCATGTGATTTACACCAATATGACATTTAGCTGCAGTGCCACAAGTATGTGCTACTATCATTATTAACTTTGTATCTTTTGGCATCTATGTTACGAACATGTGTATTACTACACTCAAGATTCAACAAACCATTCTCACTGAGTGCATGACCATTGAAGGTATTATTTATGTAAACAGAATAACCATTATTCTCTAACTTAAATGAATAACCATGTTACAATAAACATGATCTAATCATGTTCATGCTCAATGCAAAACACCAAATAACATTTATTTAGGTTCGTCACTAATCCCGAAGGTAGAGAGAGCGTGCGATGTTGATCACGTCAAACTTGGAAACATTTCCAACACACATCGTCACCTCACCTTTAGCTAGTTCTCCGTTTATTCCGTAGCTTTTATTTCGAGTTACTAACATTTAGCAATCGAACCGGTATCCGATACCCAGGTGCTACTAGGAGTACTGGCAAGGTACACATCAATAACACGTATATCAAATATATTACTGTCGACGTTGCCAGCCTTCTTATCTACCAAGTATCTAGGGTTGTTCCGCTTCAGCGACCGCTCTCCTCATAAACGAAGCACTTAGTCTCGGGTTTGGGTTTAACTTTGGGTTGCTTCATTGGAGCAGCATCTGACTTCCCATCCATGAAGTTTCCCTACTTTGCCCTTGCCCTTCTCGAAACTAGTGGTTTTACTAACCATCAACACTTGATGCTCCTTCTTGATTTCTACCTTCGCGGTGTCAAACATCGCGAATAGATCAAGGATCATTATTTCTATCCCTAGCATTTAATAGTTCATCACCAAGTTCTAGTAGCTTAGTGATAGTGACTTGGAGAACTATATCAAACACTATCTTATCTAGAAGATTAACTCCCACTCAATTCAAGCGATTGTAGTACCCAGACAATCTGAGTACATGCTCAACGATTGAGCTATTCTCCTTCATCTTGCATGCAAAGAATCTTGTTGGAGATCTCATATCTCGCAACATGGGCACGAGCCTGAGATCACAATCTCAGCTCTTAGAACATCTCATATGTTCCGTGATGTTCAAAACGTTTCAGAGCCACAATTCTAAGCCGTACTGCATGACGCACTAAACTATCAAGTAGTCATCGGAACGTGCCCATCAGATGTTCACAAAATCTACAAACAACGCTAGAGGGGTTGGCGCACCGAGCGGTGCATAAAGGACATAAGCCTTCTGTGCAGCAATGAGGACAATCCTCAGATCACGGACCCAGTCCGCAATATTGCTACCATCATCTTTCAACTCTATTTCTCTAGGAACATATAAAAATACAAGGGAGCTACAGCGTGAGATAGTAATCTACAACATATTTTGCAAAGACACTATGACTATGTTCATGATAATGAGTTCAATTAATCATATTACCTAAGAACTCCCACTCAAACTAACATGCCTCAGGTCATCTGAGTCACACATGATCCAAATTCACCAACTCAGGTCCGATCATCACGTGAGTTGAGGTGGCTTCAATGGTGAACATCATTATGTTGATCATATCTACTATATGACTCATGTTCGACCTTTCAGTCTCTTGTGTTCCGAGGCCATGTCTGTACATGCTAGGCTCGTCAAGTTTAACCCGAGTGTTCTGCGTGTGCAAAACTGGCTTGCACCCGTTGTATGTGAACGTAGAGTCTATCACACCCGATCATCACGTGGTGTCTCAACACGACGAACTTTCGCAACGGTGCACACACGGGGAGAACACAATTTATCTTGAAATTTAAGTGAGGGATCACCTTATAATGCTACCGTCGTACTAAGCAAAACAAGGTTCATAAAAGGATTAACATCACATGCAATTCATAAGTGACATGATATGGCCATGAACTTGTACTTAAGATCTCCATCTTCAAAGCACTGGCATGATCTCCATCGTCACCCGCACGACACCATGATCTCCATCATCTTGATCTCCATCAACGTGTCGCCATCGGGGTTGTGGCGCCAGCCCTGCTTCTACTTCTATTGCTACCGTTTAGTGATAAAGTAAAGCATTACATAGCGCTTAATGATTGACACGCAGGTCATACAATAATTAAAGACAACCCTATGGCTCCTGCCGGTTGCCGTACTCATCGATGTGCAAGTCGTGAAATTCTATACATCACATGATCATCTCATACATCACATATATCACATCATGTAATTGGCCATATCACATCACGACATGCCCTGCAAAAACAAGTTAGACGTCCTCTAATGGTTGTTGCATGTTTTATGTGGCTGCTACGGGTATCTAGCAAGAATGATTCTCACCTACGCATAAACCACAATGGTGATACATAGTTTTCTTTTCAACCTTCTCAAGGACCTCCTTTGTTGGATCTGATCCAACTAAAGTGAGAGAAACTGTCACCCGCAAGCCATCTAAGCAACAAGTTGCGTCGAGGGAACCGGTCTCTCGTAAGCGTATGAGTAATGTTGGTCCGGGCCGCTTCATCTCACAATACCGCTGAACCAAAATACGACCAAGGGAGGAAGCAATCTAAGCATCAACGTCCACAAACCTTTTGTGTTCTACTCGAGATCTCATCGAACCATCAACCTAGCTCATGATGCCACGGTTGGGGAACATTGCATGGGAAACAAAAAATTTCCGACGCACACGCAAACCTATCCATGGTGATGAGCATCTACGAGAGGGCGAGTGGATCTACATACCCTTGTAGATCGCTAAGTGGGAAGCGTTAAGAAACGCGGTTGGTGTAGTCGAACATCTTCGCGATCCAAATCGCCGACCGTCCCACGATCTCATCACGATCCATCCCGTGAACACATCACGATCCGTCCCGCGATCTCATCACGATACGTCCCGCGATCTCATCACGATCCCTCCCGCAATCTCATCACGAGCCGTCCTGCGATCTCGTCGCGAATCGTCTCGTGGTCTTGATCACGGTCCTTCCGATCTAGTACCGAACGGACGGCACCTCCGCGTTCAGCACACGTGCAGCTTGATGACGATCTCCACCGTCTTGGTCCAGAAAGAGGAAGTGGAGAAGAGGAAGAGTTCACTGGCAGCGTGATGGCGCTCCGGTGATGGTGGTGGAGCAATTCCGGCAGGGCTTCACCTAAGCTTTGCAGAAATCTGATCTAGAGGAGAAACTATGCACTAGAGGAACGAGCAGCACGTGGCTATTAGGGTTAGCCTTTTTCCTCTAAATCCTCTAGTATATATAGGAGGGAGGGAGGGGAGGAGTCAGCCTCAAACCCACCAGGTTTGGTCGAAATTGGAGGTGGAGGAGTCCTACTCCAATCCTATTAGGAGTAGGATTCCTCCTTTCCACTTGGAAACTCTTTCCACCTCTCCACCTTTGGATTTTTTTTCCTTTCTCTTTCAACTCCAGCCGCATGGGCCTCTTAGAGGACTTCCACCAGCCCACTAAGGTCCGGTTTCCACCCTCCCACAGCCCATGTAGCCTCTTGGGTCGAAATACCTCTCCCGATGGTCCTCCGGTACACTACCGGCACTCCCGGTACACTACCGATGAGCCCGAAACTTTTCCGGCGACCAAACAGGGACTTCCTATATATGAATCTTTACTTGCGGACCATTCCGGAGCTCCTCGTGACGTCCGGGATCTCATCCAGGACTCCGAATCAACCTTCGGTCACCACCATACATAACTCTACACTACAGAAACGTCACCAAACCTTAAGTGTGCAGACCCTGTGGGTTCGAGAACTATGTAGACATGACCGAGACACCTCTACGGCCAATAACCAATAGCGGGACCTGGATGCCATATTGGTTCTTACATATTCTACGAATATCTCTATCGGTCGAACCTCTGTGTCAAGGATTCAGTTAATCCCGTATAACGTTCCCTTTGTTCTTCGGTATGTTACTTGCCCGAGATTCGATCGTCGGTATCTCCATACCTAGTTCAACCTCGTTACCGGCAAGTCTCTTTACTCGTTCTGTAATACAAAATCCCGTGGCTAACACTTAGTCACATTGCTTGCAAGGCTTGTTGTGATGTTGTATTACCGAGTGGGCCCTAAGATACCTCTCCGTCACACGGAGTAACAAATCCCAGTCTCGATCCATGCCAACCCAATTGACACCCTCGGAGATACCTGTAGAGCACCTTTATAGTCACCCAGTTATGTTGCGACGTTTTATACACACAAGGTACTCCTCCGGTGTCAGTGAGTTGCATGATCTCATGGTCATAGGAACATATACTTGACATGCGGAAAATAGTAGCAATAAACTGACACGATCATATGCTACGTTTGTAGTTTGGGTCTTGTCCATCACATCATTCTCCTAATGATGTGATCCTGTTATCAAATGACATCTCATGTCCATGGCTAGGAAACCTTAACCATATTTGATCAACAGGCTAGTTCACTAGAGGCATACTAGGGACACTTGGTTGTCTATGTATCCACACATGTATCTATGTTTCCGATTAATACAATTGTAGCATGGATAATAAACGATTATCATGAACTAGGAAATATGATAATAACCAAATTATTATTGCCTCTAGGGCATATTTCCAACATGCTATGCTTAGAGTTGTGTCAGGTCTGATTCATATGGGTGATGAACTGGAGTGAAACAATATTGTTTTTATGTGATAAGCTTGTGATGAACCCGATTTGGTAAAGGTAGTGATGAGAGGCTTTGTAGGAGTACATAGCGGGTTGTCTCATTGGGACCATTCTTAGGAACTGAGTTCCGTGTTTGTGATCCAAGACTAGTTACTACCACACATTGGGTTCTGGTAACTCGACCCCTCTCGACTTATCAACCACCTATTCCTTGGTCTAGGTTTTTCAAGTAGTTTATGGTGTTTATAGTATGCTAGAGGCGGTGCATAGCGCTGACCCTAGGGATGGGTTATGATGCGGTAGGCAGTGGCACGGTGTACCAAGGGTCACCCGAATGGTGGGCTTGGGAACCCCACGCACATTGTTTGGGGCCGTAGCGGAAACTTCAACCGGACTTCCCTGCGGGTTCAGTCGTAAATAGGCGATAGCCTAGACTAGAGATCTTGTGTAATTGACGGTCGTGGCCGACTTCCTCGCTGGGCTTCCGCTTGAAGGTTGTCGAGGTACATGGTTTTCTGAGCACATAGCGATAAGTGGCGAGAGTGTGTGGGAAAAAGTACACCCCTGCAGGGTATGCATCTATTCGAATAACCGCGTCCTCGGATATGGACTACTTGGAGAACTTATGTCGTTCATAGATAATCAAATGGATACTCATAAAAATATCGAGACAAGTGTGAGTACCGTGGATGACAATCTCGTAGGGGAGGGAAGTGAATCCATGGTGGTGTATTGATGTGGAGTTAGTGGACTCGTGTGCGATATCTAAAATTTGAACAAAGAGTTAAAAATGTGTAGTATAGGTTAGCCATGAGTCAAAGCTGGCATTGCTGCATAAACACCACCACTCCCCTTGTTGCTACATGAGCATGAATAGTCTAGGTCTGCTTTAAAGACTTGCTAAGTACGTTTGTACTCATGTTTTCTTAATAAATGTTGCAGATGAGACTCAGGACCCATTAGGTGGGTTCTATCTAGATGTCGACGATACCGAATAGCTGGTGTCCCGGCTATGACCTATGCCCTGTGGCAGGCTGTAGATAGTAAGGCCACGCGCCTTTTACCCTTTGAATTGTCTGTACTCAGACAACTTTATGATTCTGCTTGGTTTGTATGACTTGTTTGTAGTACTTGAGTGTCGGTTCATGTGACCCCTACCTGTAAGAACTTATTATTGAAGGCTCTTCTGAGCCTCTTAAATAAAAGTTGTGTTGTTGTATGGTTATGTTGTGATGCCATAGTTGTATCTATGCATACTGGGCATGTCATGCATACGTGTGACGTGCAACGGTATGTACCAGATCCGACACCTAGTCATGTGCCTTCGTAGTACTCTTTACGGGAAACTGCCTCTTTGTGCTTCCAACGATCCTTGGTAGCTTGCTACTGTTCCGGACACATTGATTGATCGACATGTATCCTTGTTTGCTGCTGTGTCTATCCCTTCGGGCAAATGTCTCGGATGGTAATGGAGACCCTGTAGCCTGCTACGACTCGTCTACGTGTAGTGATGACATTTATGTCCCACAACGTAATGGAGTCCTTGTAGCTTGCTATGACTCCTCTACACACGCTTGAGGCCGACACCTGCATTGTTGGGTTACTGTAACATCCCAAAATTCCATTTTGGAATGTTATGAAATATAGCTATGCATCTATCATCATCATTTCTTGAATGTGTATATTAGTTGAAATGCCTTCTCTGAATTTCTGAAAACCCCTTTCTACTTTCAATGTGTGGCTTTCACCTATTTGAAAATCTTGGTAAAATGTTCAAATAAGAGAGAAGGAATATGACACTCCACACCAGGACCTAATTGGTGATTTATTTGAACAATAAAAAAACTAGGGGTTGTTTTGAAAATATTTGCAAAAGGATTTAAAAGCAAATAGGCCATTTCTGAAAATAATATTTTTTTCAAAGTGTTCAAATGACAGAATAAAAATGTTCAATAAATGTAATTTATTATTATGTTAATTTTGATATATAATACTCCTATATTTAAAAATGTTTTGAATGCTTTTAAAGAGGTTTTACTATTGTGACTATTAAAAAGAGTAACGATTTTTGTATTTAAACCGGCCGGCCCACAGGCAGTTACTCGCGAACTCATTACTAGCCGACCGACCGACGCGCAACGGACGCTCCCTCTCTCACTCACACCGGGTCCCACCCCAACCGCCTGTAACGCCCGCGTGGTCATCCCTCTCCTCGCGCGCGCGCCGCCGCCGCCGGGAATCCCTCCCCGGATCTCCCTCCTCTCTCCTCCCCGCACCCACCCGAACACCCTATAAATAGCGCCCCCTTCTCCGCGCTTCGTTTCCACCCCGAGCCCCTCTCTCCCGTCTCCAGACCGCCCCACCAAGCCTCGCCGGAGTTCTGTCCCGACCGAAGCTCTCCACTGCTCCTGCCCGTCGCCTCGGTCGCCCTCACACCTCTCCGACACCACCAATCAGCGCCGGAGGACCTCCGCCGTCGTCTGGACCTCTCCAATGACCTCCTCGACCACCGGAGATCCTCATCGACGTCTTTGCCGCTTCGGACTCGCCGGCGATCCCCTCGCCAGCGACCCCATCCACTATAAGCCCTCCCATCCATCCGATCCAGATCCGACGGCCACGATTAGAAGATTTATTTCCCGAACCGTTTTTCTTTTCCGTTCGGTCGACCGCTCGAATCACCCGCACACGCACGCTAGCATCCAATAAGATCTTGCCATGTAGCCTTGGCCGACCGTTAGTTAGTTTTCCTTTCGATTTTGTTTTTCAGAAAACAGATTGCATTCTAAATTTGTTTTAGCTATATCTCTTAATCTGTTTAATGTTTTGAGTTGATTCTTTTTGCAGTAGCGCACATTTTTCATGCAGTTTCACCCTGTAATTTTAAATTGTAAATTTGAACTATAAAATTTGAATTTAATCAAATTTGCTCAAAACATTCAAATCTGAATAACTAGAGTTTGAAAATAGATTTTGATATGAATCTTTTTGCTACTGTTTGGTCTTAGTTAGGACTACCTCCATGTTTAATTTGAGGATTTTTAGGATGATTTTGATTAGTGTTCTAGCTATAAACAGAATCTGCCTAGTATTATAGTATAGTTTTATTTACTTAGTTTTAGTTAGTTTAAATTAGATTTAGTTTTAATTTGTTTAGTAGGTTTTTTTGATTAAACATTTAGTGTTTTACTTACTGTTAATAAAAATATAATTTGCTTAGTTTGTTTCTTTATTAACATAGGAATCTCAACCCCTTTTCAAATAGGTTTAATTTGATTAAAACAACTAGTTAGTAATAGCTTTTCTTTCAACAAAGTTTTACATAATTTAATTCTGTTTTCTAAGACAAGTTTATTTGTAAATTCTTTTCTGTTAAGAACATGTTTTGTTAATAAATAATAAGTTTTGTTTTGCTCTTTTGTTAGTAACTATAGTTGTTTCATATAGTGTTTATCAAAACTTAAAAAGAAACTTTACTAAAGTTTCTCCCAACAAACTTTAATGAATTCAATTCTGTTACTAATAAAATATTTTATTGTTTTATTGCTGTCAACTATTGTTTTGGTTAATACAAATGGTTTCATTATGTTAGTAGTGTTTTAACAATCATATTTTAGAAAAGAAAAGTTTGTGTGTTTCTTGCTTGTGATTATGCATTGTTTGTCTTGATTGTTTACTATTTCCTTGCTGATTTTGTGAGTTACATTATTTTGTTGTATTCTTATTGAGTGCTCTTGGTTGCTTCGTTAGATTATCCAGAGTGCGAAGCTTGTTACCTAGAGTCACTCACGTACGAAGATCATCAATCAGGCAAGTCACTTTGATCATCTTTACCCATGTTTTATTGCATTAGTTCTACCATTCCCCCCAATTGCATGCAAAGTAGGTAATTGGAAACTTGGTTACTTGTTGTAGTATCATGTGGTAGGATCCCTCTCAACCCTTGACACATTGGCCTCGGGAAACGTTGTTTTACTTTTTGCTATGCTATTAGTAGACGGGGTTGGTTGTGTGATTCATGAGAGTTGAGAGAGTTAATAAATTCAAGACCTACATAATGATCAAGACTTCAAGACTCCGAGTTTTCAACATATCTCTGGGTGGATGATGGTTGAACGGCACCCTGGAGAAACCAGTGGATTTTCCTAGGTGATGCTGGAGATGGCCAGTATTCACGCGGAAAGGTCCACCCAGGCACAAAGAGATGGATGGATGCTTCAAGACCCAAGGCTTACCTGCACAGCCACAAGTCATTATGGGCTCTGGCTTGGTTGGATATCGTGGTGACCCTGGACAGGCGGTGCTACGAGATGTAGAAGAACGGTAGGAAAGGATGGGCACCGACAGAGTCGTAGGGAAACCCTTTGGAAGACCATGTTTTGGTCATCCGTTTCTCAAACACCCTGAAGTGCGAGAAATCAAACGAAGGCGACCAAATCTTGTGGGGAACGTGTGCAAAACTCTGCAGAGTACTCAAACCTAATCGATTAGCCGTGTCCACGGTCATGGACGACTTGAGCCAAAGGAACTGAAACCTCCGGAACTCTCAACACAATTAATATGATGATGTGGGTATTAATAACTTGGGTATGAGAATTGGTTGGTGGAACCATCTCATTAATCAACCAACTTAGTAATAATTTTGCTTAGCCCTCTCTTGTTGTAGGAAAATTGGCTTTACGCAAAACTTACTACTCCACCTGCCATAATTGCATATAGATTAGAGGATTACCTCTTCACCCTTCTCTTGTGACTTTGCCGGAATATTCAATATGCTGACCTATATGGCTGCAACGTATCATGTTGCAGAGTACTTTTCCGACCAGGAGTGAGGATACGCTCTACGCTCGGTGAGATGCCCTTGGAGTCAGATGGACTCATCTACCTTCGATGCTTCCGCAAGATTTAGATATTCTCATGAGTTGGCCTTCAGGCACTTTATTGTAATCTTTATTGTAATAAAGGACTCTATATGAGATTTTGATTAATATAATGATGTGTGATTTCCCTTTGATATATACATTGATGTACCGTGTGTGTACCAGCATGATCTTGGGATGGTACGGAAACACCGGAGATTCGACCTTTTAGGTCGGGTCGCTACAGGATGGCAACACATCATTGTTTAATAATATGAAGCATAAAGCACCATGTTCAAGTAGAGGGTACAATGGGTTATGGGAGAGTGGGCCACTGTAGATAGATGGGGGAAGGTGATGGAGGTGTTGGTGAAGATGACAGAGTTGTTGGAGTAGATCGCGTCACGATGATGTCCCAACGGCATTCCGGTGCCACCGGGAGAGAGAGGGAGAGATCCCCATGCCTTCTTCTTCTTCCTTGACCTCCTGCCTAGATGGGAGGAGGGTTTCCTCTATGGTCCTTGGCCTCCATGGCGACGGAGGGGCGAGAGCCCCTCCGAGATTGGATCTCTCTCTCTCTCTCTCTCTCTCTCTCTCTCTCTGTTTTCTTCTGTTTCTGCATTCCCAAATTTTGGCCTTTCACCATTACTTAAATATCCGGAGATCCGTAACTTTGATCGGGCTAAAATTTTGAGGGGATTTTTATCTAGATATTAGCTTTCTTGCAGAGAAAGAAGGGAACCAACTGCCTTACGGGGTGACCACAGGGCCCATGGCGTGGCCAGGGGGTAGGTCGTGCCCCCTGGTTGTGGTCACCTCGGGCATCGTCTCACGTTGATTCTTTTTCCCCAAAATCACATATATTCCATAAAAAATCTCCGTAAGTTTTTATCGCGTTTGGACTTCGTTTGATATGGATTTTCTGCGAAACAAAAAAACATGCAACAAATAGGAACTAACACTAGGCACTGGATCAATATGTTAGTCCCAAAAATAGTATAAAAAGTGGCCAAAAGTATATGAAAGTTGTATAATATTGTCATGAAACAATCAAAAATTATAGATACGATGGAGACGTATCAACATCCCCTAGATTAATTCCTACTCGTTCTCGAGTAAGTAAATGATAAAAAAGATATTTTTTGATGTGGAATGCTACCTAGCATAATCTCATTCAAATAATCTAATCATGGCATGAATATTAAGACACGAGTGATTCGAAGCAATAGTCTATCATTTGACATTAATACAATAATACTTCAAGCATACTAATAAAGAAATTGTATCTCTTCAAAATATAATGGCAAAAGAAAGTTATCCCTACAATATCAGATAGTCTCGCTATGCTCCATCTTCCCCACACAAAGTATTTATATCATGCACAACCCCGATGACAAGTCAAGCAATTGTTTCACACCTTTTATGTTGTTAAACTTTTTCAACTCTCACGCAGTACATGAGCGTGAGCCATGGATATAGATCTATAGGTGGAATAGAATATGGTGGAGGTTGTGAAGAAAAAAGGAGAAGATAGTCTCATATCAATTAGGTGTATCAACGGGCTATGGAGATGCATATTAATATATATTAATGTGAGTGAGTAGGGATTGCCATGCAACGGATGCACTAGAGCTATAAGTGTACGAAAGCTCAAAAAGAAACTAAGTGGGTGTGCATCCAACTTTCTTGCTCATGAAGACCTAGGGAAATTTGAGGAATCCTATCATTGAAATATACAAGACAAGTTATATAATGAAAAATTCCCACTAGTATATGAAAGTGACAAAATAGAAGACTCTCTATCATGAAGATCATGGTGCTACTTTGAAGCAAAAGTGTGGAAACAGGGTAGTAGCATTGTCCCTTCTCTCTTTTCTCTCTTTATTTTTTTTGGTGGGCATATAAGGCCTCTATTTTTTTATTTGGGCTTCATTGGCCTATTTTATTTTTCATAAAGTCCGGAATCTCATCCCAGCTTGTGAGGGAATCATAGCTTCCATCATCCTTTCCTCACATGGGACAATGCTCTAATAAACATTGTCATCACACTTTTATTTACTTACAACTCAAGAATTGCAACTCGATATCTAGAACAAAATATGACTCTATATGAATGCCTCCGGTGGTGTACCGGGATATGCAATGATCCATCATAGCAAATGACATCAAAAAACGGACAAGCCGTGAAAACATCATGCTAGCTATCTTACGAGCATGCAAAGCAATATGAAAATGATGGTGCGTGTCATAATAAATGGAATGGTGGAAGTTGCATGGCAATATATCTCGGGATGGCTATGGAAATGCTATAATAGTTAGGTATGGTGGCTGTTTTGAGGGAGGATATATGGTGGGTTTAATGCACTGACGAAAGTTGCGTGGTACTAGAAAGGCTAGCAAAGGTGGAAGGGTGAGAGTGTGTATAATCCATGGACTCACATTAGTCATAATGAACTCACATACTTATTCAAAAGTCTATTAGTCATTGAAGCAAAGTATTAGACGCATGCTCCTAGGGGAGAGGTTGGTAGGAGTTGACCATTGTGCGCTCCCGACCCTCACGCAAAGGTTGACAATCAATAAACTAATCATGCTCCGACTTCCTTACATAACGGTTCACCATACGTGCATGCTACGAGAATCACAAACCTTTACACAACTATTTCTACCAATCCACAATTACTAACTAGCATGACTCTAATATCACCATCTTTATATCACAAAACTATTGCAAGGAATCAAACACATCAGATTCAGTGATCTACAAGTTTTATGTAGGATTTTATGACTAGCCATGTGAATGAGCAACTCCTGTTAACTCTCTAAATAGATATAAGTGAAGCATGAGAGTTTAAATATTTATACAAAATATATGCCCATGCTCTAACAAATATAAGTGAAGCAAATGAGCATTCTACAAATGGCGGTTTTCTATGTGTGAGAAATAGGCAATCCAAACTTCAAATGATATAAGTGAAGCACATGAAGCATTCTGTAAAGCCATACTCAAAAGATATAAGTGAGGTGCAAAGAGCCTTATATAAATCAACCAAGGAATTTCTCATACCATCATGGTGCATTATTAAAATAAAAATAAAAAGCACACGATGCTCCAAGATTTACGCATATCATGTGACGAATAAAAATATAGCTCCAAGTAAAATTACCGATGGTTGTTAGAAGAAACAGGGGATGCCTTCCGGGGCATCCCCAAGATTAGTTTCTTGGGAGTCCTTGAATATTACCTTGGGGTTCCTCGGGCATCCCCAAGCTTAGTATCTTTCCACTCCTTATTCCTTCATCTATCGTGATCTCACCCAAAACTTTAAAACTTCAATCACATAAAACATAACAAAACCCTCGTGGGATCCATTAGTATAATAAAGCAAATTACCACTTTAATTACTGTTGCAAACCCATTAATATTTTGCTTTTGCATTGTAGCTACTGCAATATAACTTTTCCATGGCTTATACCACCAATAAAATCGATAGTTTCATCAAAACGATCAAAACAATCCATCAAAAACAGAATCTGTCAAAAACAGGACAGTCTGTAGTAATCTGAACATTCACGATACTTATCTAACTCTAAAAATTCTGCTACATTAGGAAGTGTTCAAGAATTTTTATAACAGTATTGTGTAAAAATTTCAGAATTTTTGCATTCTCCAGTAAAATATAGAAATTCAAACACTGCAGCAAAAGTTTCTGTTTTTACACAACACATATCAAACAAGATTTTTAAACATCCTAAAGGTAATTCTTGGCTCATTATTTTTATAATACAATGGATTTGTACAAGGGGATAATTATTTTTGTTGAAAAGTTTCTGTAATCAAGATTCACAAAGTTTCCATGGGCATGAACAAAGTTCAAGGCTAGCGCCCACTTCAATGTTGCTTGTCTTTCTCACTTTCATGTTTCGTTTTAAAAAGTTTTAAGTTCCCCACTTTAATTTTTTTGTTTTAAAACTATATAAAAGCAAACAACAGAATAAAATGACTTCTAAAACTTCCGGGTTGTCTCCCTGGCAGCGCTTTCTTTAAAGCCATTAAGCTAGGCATAAAGTGCTCAAGTAGTGGATCCACCCGGATCCCAAGGTATATCAAAGAAAATTTTAATTAGAAATTATTTGTTATTAAGTAGTGAGAACAAAGTGATATAAATCATGTGACAGCTAAGTCTAACTCTCTTCCTATGCATTGGCATGGCATATAAGAACAATTCATGCACACAAAGTAAAGGCCAATGCATAGTATAAATAGTTTCTTGCAATTTTATCGTATTGGAAACATAGAGAGGTGGAGATGTAGTTCCTCTCTCATAATAATTGCAAGTAAGAGAAGCAATCACATGCATATTATATTTATTAAAATCATCATGTGCAATAGGAAAACACAACCCATCAATATAATCCTTAATAAGTGCAAACATCTCTGATATAGAGTAGTTTGGAGAATTCAAAAAGATAATAGGCCTATCATGTGTGGGTGCAATAGCAACAATTTAATTATTAACATAGGGAACTATAGCAAGTTCATCTCCATGCTCCTCCTCCTTTTGTTCTTCGCTCTCATCCTCATCTTTTTCGTCCAATGAGGTCACAGTGTCATCAATTTCTTCTTCCATAGATTCGTGCAAAATATTAGTCTCTTCTTGGATAGCGGAGAATTTGTCAATAAATTGATCAATATGGGAATTATATTCATAATTGGCATAACAGTAATGAAGCATAGCCAAATTTTGGGATCGGTAAACAGCATCATCATAATCTTCATACTTTTCAAACAAAGCTTCAATTTCATAAGAACCCTTAAAAGCAACAACATCTTCTATTTGTTCCACATCATATATACCATTAGCATAAGAAGCCAAGGTTTCATTATCATTAAATTTACATGAAAAGGGAAGGCGTTTAGCCTTCATCGTAGAGCAACAAGTAATATCATATCTCAAGCATAGATTCCAAGCATACCATTTCAACATATAAATTTGATCCTATAATAGTTTCCCTTTTTGAGTCAAGCGATAATCCCTAAAGTATTCGTGTTGATCGAACGTGTATCCCATTATATAATTGAATGGGGTTTTCTTAGGACTATTAAAGTAGTGCATAATAACTTTCACATAACGAGCATCGAGGGTTTTAGGAGGTTCCCCATCTCCATGAGTAGCAAGTACACCTAACTTTTTTTGGTATTTCGTGTTCCATATCCATAAATAAAGATAAAGAACAACTTAAAACAGCAAATAAAATCTACTTAGTGATAAATCAAACAGGCACACACGAGAATATTCACCACACGCTATTGCTCCCCAACAACGGCGCCAGAAAAGGGTCTTGATAACCCACAAGTGTAGGGGATCAGTTGTAGCCTATTTCGATAAGTAAGAGTGTTGAACCCAGCGAGGAGCTAAAGATATAACAAATATTCCCTCAAGTTCTATCGTATCCGATACAACTCTACGCATGCTTAACGTTCGCTTTACCTAGAGCAAGTATGAAACTAGAAGTACTTTGTAGGTGTGACGGGGTAGGTTTGCAAGATAATAAAGATCACGTAAATAAAAACTAGGGGCTGCTAAGATAAAGTAACAATTAAGTTAGTTTAACGAGTGTGCAAAAGTGGTGGTAGGAGTTGTGTAATTGTCCCTAGGCAATCGATAACTAGACCTGTAATCATTATTGCAATTTTATATGAGGGAGAGGCATAAGCTAACATACTTTCTCTACTTGGATCATTTGCACTTATGATTGGAACTCTAGCAAGCATCCGCAACTACTAAAAATCAATAAGGTAAAACCCAACCATAGCATTATAAGGTATCAAGTCCTCTTTACTCTCATATGAAACATCCCACCTACTCGGATTTATGCTTCTGTCAGTCAAGCAACCCACCATAGGAGAATCATGAACACATTGCAACACCCTATAGCAAGGATCCCTCACGCTTGCGTGACACGAACAGCACCATAGGACAGCACCAATAGTAAAACATGCAACTCAAACCAATCATGATTATCAATCAACCCATAGGACAACAAAAATCTACTCAGACATCATAGGATGGCAACACATCATTGGATAACAATATGAAGCATAAAGCACCATGTCCAAGTAGAGGGACATCGGATTGCAAGAGAGTGGACCATTGTAGATAGATGGAAGAAGGTGATGGAGGTGTTGGTGAAGATGACAGAGTTGTTGGAGTAGATCGCCGTCACGATGATGGCCCCGACGGCGTTTCGATGCCACCGGGAGAGAGAGAGGGAGAGAGCCCCCCTTCTTCTTCTTCTTCTTCTTCTTCTTCCTTGACCTTCCCCTAGAAGGGAGGAGGGTTTCCCTTTGGTCCTTGGCCTCCATGGAGGCGGAGGGGCGAGATCCCCTCCGAGATTGGATCCCTCTCTCTCTGTTTCCTTCTGTTTCCGCGTTCCCAGATTCTGGCCTTTCACCGTTTCTTAAATATCTGGAGATCTGTAACTCCGATCGGGCTGGAATTTTGATTTGTAAACGGATATTAGATTTCTTGCGGCGAAAGAAGGGCACCAACCGCCTTATGGGGTGACCACAAAGGCCCAGGGCGCGGCTAGGGGGGTAGGTCGCGCCCCTGGCTTGTGGTCACCTCGGGCATCGTCTCGCGATGATTCTTTTTAGCAAAAATCACATATATTCCAAAAAAAATCTCTGTAAGTTTTTATCGCGTTTGGACTTCGTTTGATATGGATTTTCTGCGAAACAAAAAACATGCAACAAATAGGAACTGGCACTGGGCACTGGATCAATATGTTAGTCCCATAAATAGTATAAAAAGTTGCCAAGAGTATATGAAATTTGTAGAATATTGGTATGAAACAATCAAAAATTATAGATACAATGGAGACATATCACGCCCCAAGGGTTGCCAAAGTGTACGGGTACCGGTGACCGCCCCCAATGGTTGCCTTTGTACGGGCTCGGTGACCGCCCTCAAGGGTCCCTTATTGGCATCACGACATCTTGCATTGTGCGAGGGTGTGAGGAGATTACGGTGGCTCTAGTGGCTTCTTGGGGAGCATTATGCCTCCATACCGCTCCGAACGGAAATTAGCATCCACAAGGGTGTGAACTTCGGGATACATCATCATCTCCACATGCCTCGGTTATCTCTTACCCGAGTCCTTTACTTGTGCACTTTACTTTGTGATTGTCATATTGTTTCTTGTTATATATCTTGCTATCACTTAGTTGTTTATCTTGCTTAGCATAAGTTGTTGGTGTACATAGGTGAGCTAGTTGTTTTAGGTTTTGTGCTTGACATATTAAACGTTAGTTTTATTCCGCATTTGTTCAAGCCTAAACCATAATTATTTTAAAGTGCATATTCACCCCCCCCCCCTCTAGGCAACATCCACATCCTTTTAAATGTTGCAAACTTGATGCTCAAGTAAAAAAAACTTGAATTGTATAGACCTCAAATTAAATGAGATGATCTTGTATCAAATTGCAAGATAATTTAGCAGGGTGAATCAATATTTTACCAGAGAAAATTGATCTCAATCGTAATAAGATTGTTTTGCGATTTTTTTCTGAACCACAAATCAATATTGTTGTACCATGAGAGTCTGTTGTAACTTGCAGTACACCACAATCAAATCATGGAGCGATCAGTGAATAAATAGAATATCTGGGCTACCCTGCATACTGAAATGGACAGGGGATTAACAGAGAGGCCCATAGACTGATCCGCGAGTCAGTAAAACCTTGATGGCGAAAGTGAAAACGACGAAGAGATAAGTCTCTATCCTCTTTCTCCAAGTGGGTCACGGAACGAAAGATTCGTTTTTAGCTTTCAACACCACTGTAAATCCCGTGATCTCCGCGTCCGGCTATGCCACCGCAGTTCGCGCTGGATGGCGTCACTCCTGCTGTGCCGGAGGGCATGCCACCGCAGGAGTGACCGCGGCCGCTGGCAACCATGCCGGAGGGCGCCGTGCGCCGCACGCCGGGAAATCGAGACCGGGCCCCACTATGAGTGCTCCGTGATGGTGTGCCGCGGGTAGTCGGAGGCCTCGGTTGGTGCGGACACGAAGGAGAGCGCGTCGCCATCACGAACCAGCACGAGAGGCGCGTCCGTGATGCGGGCCACCGTCGGCGACCTCGGGAGCGGCGCACCGGCTTCCGCTTCAACAACCGCTGGGGTCTGAGGCTGCAGCGACGCGACCTCGACGGCGAAGTCGTACTGATGCAGGGTCATACAACCATGCACCTAGAACAAGAAAGGCGGCGGATAGAGCCGGGCCAATGTCCTCATCGGCCTCGAGCCTTGGTGTGGCCGAACCGGCGAGAAGCTAGGCGGGCACTTCGATCTGCAGAGACGCCGATGGCTGCGATCCTGGCAGCGCTAATTCCAACCTCCACGCCGGAAGCAGCAGAGTCCCGCCAACACCATGGCGGCGGTGGAGAACGACGAAGCGGCATCGCCACGGAGGAATCGAACAAACTAAGACATCAAGCATCCATGCATTGTTATATTTCTCAGCTTTTGCCTGTTCTAGTTGTTCTTGTCAGAATCGTTCTCGCCGGAGAGCAGTGCTGATAACGTGTTTGATGAAAAGTGATTGAGAAAATCAACAATAATCTTTATTAATGAGATGAACTATTTAGAGCATCTCATACGGCTCAAAATCACCGCCCAGAGTAGAAACCGTATCCAAAACTGTAAAATTTAAAAAACAAGTTTCGCACGACAAATTACATGGCGCAAAAGCTTGTCGAAGCATAGATCATTCGTAGATAAGGACAGATCGTTCGTACACAACATATATATAGGTACATAAAAGCTCGCCGGAGTTACTCTACCCTAAAACTGGACAAAATGAAGCTCACCAGAACTCGTTAGGGTCGGGAGCTCACCAGCGCGGCGCTCAATCGGAGTCGGAGTCGGACGTGAGGTCGGCAAAGATCCGCTCCTACTCAGCGGCCTCTCGGCGCCACTCCTCCTCCTTATCGCCAAACGCGAGGGCCGATATGAGTCCTTGCTCGTAGAGGCTAGTGTCGACCGCCTCCTCCCGCCAGCGGTGTTGCCGCTTCGCTTCCTCCTCCCACGCACTGCGCGAGAGCATCGCGGGCACTCCGCCTCCGTCGGGGGGAGGAAGTCCTTTGGCCCGACGACTTCATCGGCCCGTCGCTTCGGCCCCGCCTCGGCCTCCGGGCCCTCATCACCAGGAGGACCGGGGGGAGCTCCTCCGGCTCCCTCTTCACCGGGGTGAGAGAGGAGCGCGAGCTCGATGCCCCAGAGGAGCTGCTTGTGCCAGAGAACAGGTGCTCGCGCGTGCGGTCGTACTCCTCTGTCTCGCGGCGGAGGAGCGACGGCGGCGGCGTCCGCCCGTAGCGTGTGTACCGCAAGGCGGCGCACTTCCACGCCCTGTCGGATCTGACGCAACGCACCCACTCGAGGTCATCATCACCACGGCGGCCGGAGTTCCCCATAGCGAGCGGTGGATTTGAGGCACGGGCACGTGGAGGATTTGAGGTGCCGGCGTCGAGAAATACGGTGAGGGATTGGGGATTTCGTGACGGCGGGGGGATAGGGTTCGGGCCCGTATCGAGCATGCAAACCCGCAGATATACCATTCGAGGGGTTGCGTTTCCGGGCCATCGTAAAAAAATTACGGGCCGGGCTGAGTATACGGGGTCTGATCTGGCCAAAAAATGGCCCGAACGGTTTGGGCACTTTTAAAGAATCTGCTAGAGATGCTCTTATACATGTCCAAGGATCACGTCCGAATGGATGCCTTTAACAAAAGTCAGAAATGAAACAGCGCTAAGGTTGATTCAATTTCTTGTGGGGGAACTTAGAGAGCATCATTGAGTAAAAGCATTCACATCACAGTCAGCCAAGAGGCTGATTGGCTGCTAATCAGGAAGCTTGGGGTACCGTCAAGCCAACTCTCAGTCACGACAATCGTGCAAGCAAGATTTGCACATAAATGAGTCGGACCATTCGCTGACGTGGATACATGTTCAATTACAAATGACAAAACTTTCTGCTAACTCTCCAATTTCTGCTAGGATTGGAGCCACGCCTGAACTCGAGTTGTGGCGATTGGTCCGGAGATTTACCACCTCTAGACAATCCATCTCGAGGACGATGCTCGTAAAGCTTCTCAGCTTGGCGAAGATGACACCGTCACGCACTGCCATCGCCTCCGCGATGAGAGGATCCATCACACCTGGGTATGGTTTACTCCAAGCTCCTAGAAAGGAACTTGATGATCTTGCGACTCCACCTCCTCCGCCTTTTCCATCCTCGCGCCATATCGCCGCGTCGGTGTTGATTTTCACATGATCAGATTCAGGAGACTGCCATCCGTGTCCAAGTAGAAACACAGTCTGACGCCGGGGGACGTCCAGGAGCGCAAGTGTCTCCCTTGTCTTCCGAACTGAATTAGCCGGATCAAGTGTCACGTCCCCGTGCGTCAATTTATTCCTTGAGTGCCAGACCGACCACATAACAGATACTATGATGGCACGATCCCTGTTGATGATTCTATCATCGCAGATAATATCCTTGGCCCATGTAACTGGGTGTAGCTGTGGCATTTGGAAGTCGAACAGTTGTTGTGATTCTTCCCAAAACAGCTGTGTGTGGGAGCATTTCAGCAAAGCATGCTCAAGATCCTCTTCCATTGCCAAACAAACCTTACAAAGATTGGTCTCTCACAAATGCCGGTGTTTGAGAGTTCTCTCATCTAGCAGAATACCCCTTAGAACCCTCCAGAAGAAGACCCTGACCTTTGGCATTACATTTAACTTCCATAAAGCATTCCACATCCGTTGATTACCAGTTAAGGGACCCGTAACATGCCCTTCTTCTAGAGCTCGACACTCTTTCTGAATCATGATAGATCGGTACACCGACTTGACGAAGTAGTTGCCTAAGGGTTCATGTGCCCATGCAAGGAAATCCTCTCCTCATCCAGAGCCGAGCGGGATATTTAGAATAGCTTCCGCATTCGGCGAAATAAAGGTATCCCGAACCAGCTGTCGTTGCCACGTCCATGTTGCAGTGTCAACCAGCTCATCAACTCTGAGTATATGTGTATTCTATGACCGAAAAATCGGGGACATTGTTGTAGTGGATGGTATCCAACGATCATCCCAGACCGCAATGGAGGAACCATCCCCTACTCTCTTTATCAAACCAGTGAGCAATGCTTCCCGCCCAGCCATGATTGCTCTCCAGGTTGCAGAAGAATTCTTCGGGGCTGTTGCTTGCATGAATTCACATCCGAAAAATATCTGCCCTTCAGAACCCTGGCACATAGAGAGTTGGGGTTCATCATAAGCCACCACCCTTGCTTCCCTAGTAGGCCTAGGTTGAAGAAACGAAGATCTCTAAACCCCATCCCTCCCTTACACTTTGGTATAGAAAGATTCTGCCACGAAATCGAATGGAGCGATCTCTTGTCAATAGAGCTGCTCCACCAGTATTTTCCCATACCTGACATGAGATTCTTACAAACCTTCTTGGTCAAAAGAAAACAGCTCATACTGAATGTGGGTATTGCTTGTGCAATAGATTTAATGAGGGTTTCCCTGCCCGCACAGGAAAACAGTTTCTCCGACCGCCCCTGCATCTTGCACCTCGATATCTCTCCTATGTGTTCGAAAGTAGCACTAGTGATCTTTCCAACCGTTGTAGGCAAACCGAGATACCGCTCACTAAAAGCCTCAACTTGGATATCGAGCGTATTCTTCATGACTTGCCTTTGGCTCCGCAGTGTTAGGGCTAAAATATATTGCACTCTTATCTCTGTTAACACACTGTCTGGAAGCTGCTACATACATCTGCAGAATATTATTTAGACGTACTGCACATTGCTGATCATCTGTCATGAATATCAGACTATCATCAGCGAAGAGCAAATGATTGACCCATGGAGCGCAGTAGCCGGTAGCTGACCCGAACTCTTCTGTCTATCTGCCCATAATGCTTGAGAAGGGAATAGAAGCCTTCTGCACAAATGAGAAACAAAAAGGGTGACATGGGATCCCCTTGTCGTAGTCCACAAGTGGGTGTAAAGAACGACAATAATTCTCCATTAACCCGAACTGAGAATCAAACCGAAGTGACACACTTCATGATCAATCTCACAAAGTTGATGCTAAAGCCATTTTTAGGAGAATCGCCTCCAGATAGCTCCATTCCACTCTATCATAGGCTCTCATCATATCCAGTTTGACAGCACAAGCGTAGTTCTTCCCCTTCCGACTCCTCTTCATAGCATGAACACTTCCCAATGCCACAAGGACGTTGTCTATGATAAGTCTGCCGGGAATGAATGCACTCTGCTCCTGACTGATGATCTCATCCATGAACTCCCTCATCCTATTCGTGATAGCTTTAGTTGCAATCTTGTAAAGGACTGGACAAAGAGATATTTGACGATATTGGGCGACCTTTGTGGGTTCCGTACCTTTGGGATAAGTATGATAGAGGTGTCATTCAATCTTGTTTGTAAGTCCCCACCATTGAGGAAATCCAGAACTGCATCGACGATGTTAAACCCCAGTAATTCCCAATGCTTCTGAAAAAACCCAGCTATGAAACCATCCACACTAGGTGCCTTTGATGGCGCCATACGGAACAAGGCCTTCTTAACTTCCTCCGGCTCGAAAGGTCACATCCTCTCCATCAGCACAAACCGATCCGTCCAGTCTACGCAGCTCAACAATTTTGTTGATGCATTGTCTTTGTTTTGCTTGCGCCTGGAAATATGTTGTATTGCGGTCCCCGTCGCGAAGCCAAAGCACTCACGATCGTTGCTGCACCCAGATCTCCTCTTGTCGGAGGGCCTCTCGTAACTTGATCATCGTAGTCTTCTCCTCCTCATTAGGGCCACGCCCCACGGACTGACGCTGTAGTTGGTCCAGCCGCTTCTACAATTTTGGAACTGTCCCAGCAAGGCAACCAAACTCTTTGGTTCCCCAAGGTCTCAATCGATGTTGCAGAGCTCCTAGCAATTCGACCACCCCCTGATACCGGATGCTCGCTGTTGTTGTAGCCAGCATTCAGTCACCACTCTATCATAGTCAAAATGTGTCTGCCATACATTTTCATATTTGAATGGTTTATATCCCCGCCCAACTTGGTCGTCTAGCTGTTTCCTAAAATCCACCTTGACAAAGCAATGATCGGATTCGGTAGCACTAATGTGGCGTACACACATGTGACCAAACATCTGTCGGAATTGCTCGTTGGCCAGCACCCGATCAATTCTAGCTTTCACGTTCGCTCTTCCATCCTGTCAGTTATCCCAAGTGAACGGAACACCTATCCAGCCGTGGTCTTGGAAAGCATAGTCGTCAACCACTTCATGAAATGTCCGCATCTGCCATTCCGGACGAGCCAAGCAGCTGAAATGTTCGTCAGCATATAACGTCTCTTTGAAATCTCCCATACAAAGCCATGCATCATGCGGTAATGAGAACAAGGTTCTAAGGAAACGCCAGTTGTGATGCCGGTTCTTTGCTCTCGGCACACCATAAAAAACCGTAAACCTCCAAACATCCGAGGTCTGATCAACTCCCTGCACCACAACATCAATGTGAGTGATACCGTAGTTCTTCAGCTCAACAGAAACATCTTTGGACCAAAACAACCCTATGCCCCCGCTGAGCCCAAACTTTCCACTGCAAAGCAACCAGAGAAACCCAAAGTCCATTTTAGGTCCTCTACTTTATTAGTTTCCATCACAAAGAGTAGGGCGAGGCCTTCTTGCTTCACGACATTGCGAAGCTTGCGAACTGCCTCGAGGTTCCCAAGCCCCCGGCAGTTCCAGCTGAGGCAATTCATAGCCCCTGGCAAGGATGACCAGCAGCCTCTGCCGAAGTTCCAGAGTTCGGTGGGCTGGGTTTCTTTTTATTTTGTACTCTTTCTACATCCTCATCCTCTCCTCCATCCCCACCAACAATCAGATCCTTACCAGCGGCATTCAGACCCCCTTTATTTGCTTCATGGTTTGTCAAGAGGGGGACTTCTACCGGTCTGTACACCTACGTCGGCGGCCCTCCCTTCCGTTTGGGTGCCTGATTTCTTTTCCTTGGTGAATTCACCTCAGTTCCTCCATCTACTGCAGAGCTGGAGTTCATCGAATCATGATTATTATCCTTCCCTTGCTGGCTTTTTGATGCTGAACTTTTAGCTGGTGCAGCCCTCCTTTTCTCCTCCAGCGGCCTGAGTCCTTTTCCAAAGGGTAAATTCCCATGTTCATCTCTAGTTCCTGGCGTCGCACAAAATAGATCAGAGTGGCCCAACCTGCCACATGAAAAGAAAAAGTGGGGTATGTTCTCATATTGTATGTCATAAGGATCGGTTTCCCCCTCCTTGCCTATGCGATCATGATCCACCTCCGCAAAGGCTTGCCTACCTCCAGAGTAACTCTGGCATGCAAGTACCCTTCGTTATGATCGAAGTGGATAAAAGTAGCGTCCTTATCAATCTGCTTAGCGATCATATTGCTCCACCGCTCATCCCTGAGGTTGAATGAAAGATTCACAACCCTCGCCCACACTTTCTCGAACCTTAGCTCTGATGGTTGCATGCACTCGTCGAACTTTGACAGGATTACCGCGAGCTTGTTGATGTGCCATGGGATCCCCTCCCACACGCGATCACGGTCCCATTTTGTGGAAAATTCTGCCAAAAACATGTTTTCTCCAACTATGCCGAAGATTAGACCTTTAGGGTTTCCCCATGCAGGGCGTAAAGCGTTGAAGATTGTTTGGATGTGCAGTATATTTCGATGAAGCACCTTGCCCGCAATCATCCACTTCTCCAGTGCACCTTCAGTGAAGTCCTCGAGAACCAGTGTTGTAGCCTCTTCCTCCGTGATACCCAGTTTTCCCAGCTGCTCCTCGAGGCGAACCCTAGCTGACCTGGGTGAGAGATCCCCCCGCCCTGCTGCCGCCTGATACGTCCATTTTGCATCATGCTTTTATTGATATTTATTGTATTATAGGCTGTTATTACACATTATGGTACAATACTTATGCCTTTTATCTCTTATTTTATAAGGTTTACATGAAGAGGGAGAATGCGGGCAGCTGGAATTTTGGACTAGAAAAGGAGCAAATATGAGAGACCTATTCTGCACAACTCCAAAACTCCTCAAAAGTTACGGAGAATTATTTTGGAATATATAAAAATATTTGGCAAAAGAAATACAAGAGGGGACCCACCAAGAGGTCACAAGCCAGGGGGCACGCCCTACCCACCTAGGCGCGCCCCTATGGCTTGTGGGCCCCCAAGCAGCCCTTCGGTGCCCATTTTTTGCTATATGAAGGATTTTGACCTGGAAAAAAATCATAAGAGAGATTTAGGGACGAAGCGCTGCCGTCTTGAGGCGAAACTTGGGCGAAACCTATCTAGGGCTCCGACGGAGCTGTTCTGCCGGGGAAACTTCCCTCCCAGAGGGGGAAATCGAAGCCATCGTCATCACCAACTATCCTCTCATCGAGAGGGGTCAATATCCATCAACATCTTCACCAGCACCATCTCCTCTCCAAACCCTAATTTATCTCTTGTATCCGATCTTTGTCTCAAAACCTTAGATTGGTACCTGTGGGTTGCTAGTAGTATTGATTACTCCTTATAGTTGATGCTAGTTGGTTTACTTGGTGGAAGATCATATGTTTATATCCTTAATGATAATTAATACTCCTCTGATTATGAACATGGATATGATTTGTGAGTAGTTACGTTTGTTCCTGAGGACATGGATAAGTCTTGTTATAAGTAATCATGTGAATTTGGTATTCGTTCGATATTTTGATGAGATGTATGTTGTCTCTCCTCTAGTGGTGTTATGTGAACGTCGACTACATGACACTTCACCATTATTTGGGCCTACGGGGGTGCATTGGGAAGTAATAAGTAGATGATGGGTTGCTAGAGTGACAGAAGCTTAAACCCTAGTTTGTGTGTTGCTTCGTAAGGGGCTGATTTGGATCCATATGTTTCTTGCTATGGTTAGATTTATCT